>CM040460.1:13295715-13346463 GCA_022758105.1 Pangasianodon gigas | reverse complement strand
TAATTGCTGCAAAAGGTGGCTCTACAAAGTATTAACTTTGAGGGGGTGAATAGTTATGCACACCCAAGTTTTCTGTTTTTTGGTCTTATTTTTTGTTTGCTTCACAATAAAAAATATTTTGCATCTCAGAAATTGTAAGCATGTTGTGTAAATCAAATGTAAATCATTTGAAAATCAATCCATTTAAATTCCAGGTTGTGTTGCAACAAAATAGGAAAAAGGCAAAGGGGGGTGAATACTTTTGCAAGGCACTGTATGCAGGGCAGTTTATGGTAAGTACCCCATCACTATTATTTTTTTATTTCTTTTTTTTTTTTTTTTAAATGTTAAGTTCACGTGAGCCAAATGCAACCAGGCTGCAGGCCGAATTTGGCCTGCAGACCTTGTGCTTGACACGTGCTAGACATACAAAAATGAGCAAGTCTGTTAATTCCTAGGGCAATATCAAGGTTATTGTGGTTGCCTGGTCCACACGACGACACCAAGTTAGATTCGTTACATGCAAGTTCATTTTCAAGAATGCAAATATAAAAATTATCATCTGATTATCATCATCTTCCATGCAATGCTTTTCCTACTTGTAGTAGCTCACTGGGTTTTCTGCCCTGGGAAACTTATGCCTACTTGCAAATGGAAATGAAAGTGTATTCTACAGTGCAATCTGTGTTAGAGTTTGGAAGATGTATAAAACAAAACATCAGCTATTTTAAAGTCAATGAGGTCTATTTTAATGTCAATGAAAATCTTGCACCTTCTCTTCTGACATGGCACCTAAGCGACACCAAAGACTCTCAAAGACCTGGCCCATTTGTCTGTTACTTCACTTTATCCACCCTGATATATTTGTGCCTCTTTCAAGGTCCTGTGTAAGAACTTGTGATGCGACAGTGATGCAGGCAGATATACCTTCGGCAATCTAGCCATAAACTGTTAAACTGGTTCCGTATCTGATGTGACAGCCAAGACAAGGTTACAAATTGAAAAAAAGAGCTATTCCATGTTGTTTTGGCAATAAATGAATCAATAAATAAATTAATTAAGCAGAGCTATCAAAGTATAGTTGTATTACTATACAACTATACCTTGATAGCTCTGCTTAATTAATTCTATTCTATTCTAAAAAAAAAAAGTTGCCTTCTTTTCTCTTGGTTGTCTTCCAAAACCCTGCCACAGTAACAGTCATATCACAGCCAGCCACGAACTCCATCTCCCAGTAGACACTGCGGCCTACAGGCTTGGCCATTTTGGATTACAGTCCCCAGAACACACACATGCTCTCTTGCTCGCAATCACCCAGCTTCTTACTGAGCACATCTGAGCTAAAACAGTGAGACCCTCGTTCACAAACACACTGTGATGTATACACTCAATTTTGTCCCCCGCACACCTGACGTTACCAAGCCATTGTCTGTTACTGATTCTCTGGTTTTTGACTCGTTCTGTTTATTGCTGTTTGCCTCTGCCCAGCCTAGTCTAGTTTGCTGATCGCTTAACCACTGCCTGTTTTTGACCCTGAACTTTTTGGATTTGGTGACTTTTCTGATTAAAGCTGCATTACCTGCAATTGCATCCATCTTCGCCACCATTCTCTGACAGAATACTTCGCTGTAATATGGATGCACCAGGAGAGCTGGACTGGTGCCAAGCACTTACAGCACATGGGCAGGTCATGGGAGCACACCAGTGGCACTTATCTGACCTCGACGCCAAAATTAACCTTTTTTCCCAGGCCCTTGCTGCGACTACCCAAGCCCACATACCGCCTGCAGCAACCTGTCCACCTATGCCAGCACCGGAAAAGCTTGCAGGTGACATTAGCCAGTGTAAAGGCTTCAAGCTACAATGCTCCCTGTATTTTGCTAACTATGAGGGGATGTCAGAGCTGAAGAAAATTTCCCATTTCATGGGACTATTCACCGGCAGAGTGTTTAAGTGGGCAGCTCCAGTCTGGGAGCAAGGCGGCAAACCCATGTCCATCTATGAGTGCTTCACTGAGCTGTTTCACTGAGAGTTTTTGACCATTTCATGGAGGGCAAGGAGACAGGGGAGCAGCTGCTAACCATCGCCCAAGGCTCACGCCGAGTAGCAGACTACAGCGGCATTGAGAGTTCCGGTGCTTTTACTGCATTCAGGCTGACCATCTCATCAGGCAGTGTCCCCTCCAGGCCCGGACCAGCACCAGCATGAGCGGGAGCTCTGCCCCCACTCGCAAACGGTGAGTCAGACCAAGTTTTTGTCTCACCAAGCTTTTATTTAACCTGTTGTAATAGAATACTCAGGCATGTCTTATGTTCTGATAGCCCTAACTGACTCCAGTTCACCGGGGAACTTTGAGACACTTTGAACTGCCTCAACATCCGGGAGGCGCTCCAACAAGGATATATCAGGCCATCCACGTCTCCCACATCTGCTGGCTTCTTTTTTGTGGAGAAGAAAAGGGGCAGCCTCAGACCATGTATCGATTACTGTGGTCTTAATCAGTGCTGAGTCAAGTACTGGTATCCTCTGATTTTAGTTCCCTACCTTCAACAGATCAAATCAGCCCAAATTTTCACCAAACTGGACCTTCATAGTGCTTACAACATGGTGCATATTAGAGAGAGGGACGAGTGGAAGACGGCCTTTCATGCAGTATGGGCCCCCCAGGGGTCCAGTGCCTTATCAATGACGTTTTGAGGAACATGTTGGGGAAATGTGTTGTCACGTACATCGACGACATCCTGATTTACTCCCATTCCCTTGATGATCATGTCTGCCAGGTCGTGAAATGACTCCTGCAGCACCAGCTTTACGTCAAGGGGGAGAAGTGTGAATTTCACTGGCACACACTCTCATTCCTGGGTTACATTATCAGTCCAGATGGAGTCAGCATGGACCAGTCCAAGGTAGCCACCGTTGACATCCACCCAGCCCTTGATGTCCATGCTCCATGGAAACACGAAACGCCTGGCATGGTACCCAGCCGCTGAACATGCCCTAGTCCAGCTCAAAGCCACATTCACCACGGCCCCATTCTCAAGCAACGTGACCCGTCCAAGCCCTTCGTTGTGGACGCAGATTCCTCCGAAACGGAAGTCGGAGCTATCCTCTCACAACAATTCAGGGACAAAACCAAGCTCCATCCCATTGCCAGCAGAATGAAACTACGATGTCGGCAACCGGGAGCTGCTGGCAGTCAAACTCGCCCTGAAGGAATGGCAGCACTGGCTAGAGTGGGCCACCCATCCATTTATAATTTTCACCTAGCACAAAAATCTTGAGTACCTACGCACAGCCAAACGGTTGAACCCTCGGCAAGCTCGCTGGTCTCTGTTCTTCTCCCGTTTCCAGTTTGCCTTGTCTTATTGCCCAGGTTCAAAGAACACCAAAGCAGATGGTCTCTCCCCTGTCCACTCTACTAAACCCAGCGAGAGCAAGGAGGAGTTCATTCTTTCCCCATCCTGTGTCGTGGCAACATAGACTGGGTACTGGATCGGGTTATCGCACACATGCCTCGGCAACAAGTTCCCCAACAAGCGCTTCATCCCGGAGCGGTTACGAGCTGAGGCACACACACAACTGTAACTACTGGCCACCCAGGCACCCCACACACTTACCATCTCCTACAGGAAAAGTACTGGTGGCCACGCATGTTCACAGACACGTACCATGCAGTGTTTTTATGCTCCATATGAGCCCAGACAAAATTACCCCAAACCCTACCAGCTGGTAAACTCCTCCCTCTGCCCACACCTCAATGGTCCTGGTTACACATCACCATTGATTCCCTCATGGACCTGCCAGAATCTCAAGGCAGCAGAGACATCCTAGTGATTTTTCATCGCTTCTCCAAATCTATCAGTCTGGTTCTGCTCCCCAACATTTCCTCCACTTTTGTCACAGCTGTACTGGTCTTTAATCATGTGTTCAGAAATTTTGGGATCCCGGAGGAAATTGTCAGTGACTGGGGCCCACAGTTCACATATTTGATCGAGTTTTGCGGATAAGTTGGGGTGACAGTAAACCTAACCTCAGGCTACCACCCACAGGCCAACGGCTAAGTAGAGTGAGCGAACCAGGAGATCAGCCAATTCCTCCGCATATTCTGCGCAGCTAACCATGAAGATTGGTCCCAGTTTTTGCCATGGGTGGAGTACACTCAAAACTCCCTATGCCACTCGGCCACCCGGCTCATCCCTTTCCAGTGTGTGCTAGGCCATCAGCCCCCCTTGTTCCCATGGAACGCAAACCCCACCGACTTGCTGGCCGTGGACAACTGCTTTCAGCAAAGTGAACAGGTCTGGAAGAATACACACCAGTGACTGTAGCGATCCACGCGAACCTACAAAAGGAACACTCAGGAGACTGCATCTGGCTCACCACCAGGGACCTGAGACAACCCTACTCCTGTAAAAAGCTCAGCCCCAGGTACAATGGTCTATTCAAGATTCTAAAACAGATAAACAAAGTGACCTACAAGTTTGATTTACCTCATCACAGTCGCACAGCCCCGTCCTTTCATGTCTCCCACCTTAAGCCAGTTGTCCCTGTTCCCCTAGCTACTGACATCCCAGCCACTACACCTCCTGCTCCTCTGGACACTGAGGGCCAACCAGTCTACCTGGTAAAGTCTACCCTATTTCAGTGGTAAATGGATTCTTTTCGAGAACTTCTGACAAACCATGTTTTCCTCTCAGGTGAACACATTGCAAATACATTGTTAGTATTTGCTGACTATATATACTGTCAAGGTCAAGGTCAAGTGGCTTTATTGTCATTTCAACCATATACATCTAGTTAGTACTCAGTGAAATGAAACAACGTTCTTCCAGGACCATGGTGCTAGATAAAACAAAACAGACCTACAAGAGACTACACATTTTTTACATAAAGTGCACATGCAAACATGTGTAAACAGCACAAGACAGTACAATGACTACCAAAACAGGACAATAGGCAAAGTAAGATACAGTGCAGCGCTGAATAGTACACAGTAATAAGAAAGTGATAAAAATGATTTTTTTACACAATTTTGCACAATTTATACACAACGAATTGTGTATAAAATTACAAATTTATCTTAACAATGTGAATCATTAAAATGACTAATCTTTAATAATTAATCATAGTGAGAAAATGGCATTGTCAGTGAGGGCTTTATCAAACTATAACATATTTATTCATCAACACAGCTGTAATCTTGGTGAAAGAATTATCCCATCCATAAATAAGGTCCAGACATCACAATAATTCAATATACCATTACTGTCATTATCATTATTATTATTATTATTATTATTATTATTGTTATTATTATTATTATTATTATATAACCAAATAACTGAAGGAAGCACACTACTATCAAACCCAATGGATTGAAAGTGTGGTTAAGCATCAAGAACAAGCAGTTGACAAGGCTTTAACCATGGGAACTGGCAAAACAACAGTTTTGTAAAAGGATAAGCAAACACAAAACTACTGCATTAAGTACCCATAAAGTGTAACTGGCATTAATTAGCTAAACACTAACATACTTCTTGATCTGTAAGATACTAGGAACACCAAGGCTTGAACATCATTAACCTTTGTTTTTTAAAAATTTAAACAACTAGCAAATGATATAGCTATAATGCCACCTCTTTCTTCCCCCCTCTCTTTGCATGCATGTGTCCAACAGTGTTAAAAGAAATAAGAGGCACTATATAAGGCAATGGTGTCCTGTCACACTCTTCTGCAAAGGCATTTTAGAACACGTTGCCTTCATTGTCCTGTCAACTAATGTGTGAGGCTTTCTCATTATTTCAAAAAATTAATATCTGTGCTCAAAATAAACATGAACAATTCTCACCTTTAAAATGTCTCTGTCAGCTATCTTCTTTGAGGTGTCCACAACACGTGCCTGTATGGCTCAATTTTAATTAAGAAACTAAGGGAAAGTGTTTATCTTTGGAAGATCCATCCCCTAAATTTTCACTGCACAACAGATAGGTACAATTAAACTCAAAGGCAAACAATAAAAAATAGGGACTGAAAGGTTATTCAATGCTTCTATAAGCATTTATGACAGAATTAATTACAGGCAACAAAGAATTGCAATGAAACATTAATTACCATAAACCATTAATTGTATTTAATAAAAGAAGTTAGATGAACAGGAAAACGCCACACCTAATTTTCTTATTTTTCAGTATCTCTCACACATTCAGGCTCTGTGAATATCACAGATGTTTGTTATAAATATTCTATGTAACGCCATCTCTTTCTTCGTATGCATGTGCCCAGTGTTTTAAAAAAGAAAAAAAAAAAGAAAAGAAAAAAGAAAAAAAAGGCACTGTATAAGACAATGGTGTCCTGTCATACTCTTCAGCCAAGACATTTTATAAAACTTTGTATTCATTGTCCTTTAAACTAACATTTATATTTGCCTGTATTGCCAACAAATGAGGGCATTTTTACATTTACAGTCATTTGGCAGACGCCTTTATTCAGAGCGACTTACAGAAGTCCTTTGAAATTTCTATAAATAAATACATCCTGATGCTGGTTCACCAGGTCCTGGATTAAGAATATTATCAGTCTAAAAAACTCTGTTGGGGAGTTAATAATGCATATGATGCATTTGTCCAAAAAACAAATCAAACTCATCAGCTCTAACTATGAATTACTATTACAGCTCCACCGTAGTGACTGGTAGCAATTTTTTTCCCCACAATATTTAACAGCACTGCAGCCTTAAATAAAAACCAAAGGGAGATGAACTGCATAACTCTAAGGAGAATTTATAGACTCCTAAGCTCATTTATGCAGAATTCATAAATGTTGTAAAAAAATAATGAAATCATTTCTGCTGTTTCCAATTTTGTTTTTTGTTCTACAGCAGTGCTGAGTTTGATGAGAATGATGCCAGCTACCAGAGAAAAATCACTTGTTATTCCTTGTGTAAAACTATTATCTAAGTCACCAACTACAATTGGTTAAATAATAAACAAACAAACAAGTAACAGCAATATTACTACTATAGTACTATAATAACAGGCAAAGAAGATGCAATTGCAGGTAATGCAGCTTTAATGAGAAAAGTCACCAAATCCAAAACGATGAGCAAGTTCAGGGTCAAAAACAGAGTGGAAATACGTTAATGCATTCATTTCAAATAGACCTTTATCCTTTTGTTTATCTGGGTAATTTTAGTAACCATTTGACAGAGCCATGTGGAGAAAAAAATAAAAGCATATGGTTGCACCAGATCGAGGGCAAGTTGGCAAGTAACGCCTTGTCACCAACAGTTGATAAATAATTCAACAAATTCACCTTATGATATCATGG
Source organism: Pangasianodon gigas (assembly GCA_022758105.1). Taxonomy (NCBI): domain Eukaryota; kingdom Metazoa; phylum Chordata; class Actinopteri; order Siluriformes; family Pangasiidae; genus Pangasianodon; species Pangasianodon gigas. Next base: position 13,339,158 of record CM040460.1, on the reverse strand, counting down.
GAAGAGAGGGGATAGCCAGAGAGGCACTACTACCTAAAGTACTTAAAGTGCTTTAGTAGTACTAAAGCCGTACTATCTAAGCATAGCATTGTTTATTTTCTATTGTTTTTTATTTTTTGTTGTTTATTTTCTGCAGCCAATTTTACAACCAGCAGTACCGGCATAAATTATTCAGATGGTACTGCATAAAGTGTTCAGTAATAAAGCAACCCATCGATACAGGTTTAAGCCTGTTTGAAAAAGCATGAGTAATCCAGGAACTGTTTCTGTGTTAAGGTCTTTAGATTTGCCAGGGCCAGATTTGAGAGAAAATGGTTATCTGATTGCCATGGCAATAATATAGTTTTTCCTTCTCCTCACACATATTTTAAACAAAAGGCCTATCTTAATTTAAAGATATTTCCTGCCATCTGGTGGCCATCTTGAACATGGGATTTTATATTGTTGGCAAAACATTCAAAATGTGCCAAAAGTTCTGTGACTGTGCATGAAATGACTGAGGACAAGCATAGATTGAGACAGTGCAGTCAGGAATTAATAAAACCTAACCATTTTCCAGGATCAACTTTATCTGGCCCTCTCAAGAAAAATGTGAGAAAATAATGCATGATCTGTGACCCAGCTTTGATAAAAACCACCAATTTATAGGTTTGGCCATTTAAGGAAACTGTTCATCTGATGAGCACATAATATTGGCAGCTAATGATGGAATGTTAGGGAGTATCTCATGACTTTATTCCTAAGAAATTAATTAAAATCAAACCACATCACCCCATCGCTCTGTTTCTCTCTGACACACACACGCACAGATGCATGCACACACACAAACACACACACATACGGGGCTGCATATACTAATGGACTAATACATTCACTAGCCACTGCTGTGGGGGGGAAAACAGCGAAGCAGGTGGTAAACTTAGGTACTATAATACTAAAATATTTTACACTAGATTTCATACTGGTCACTTCTACAATTAACTGTACAAGAGTATGCTGGGAAAAGTCTGTTGTTGTTTTTTTTTCTTTTGATCTAATTAACCGTTAACACTTTGATATCACTGCATTAATTAAGGATGTGTGCACAAGACTTTCTCCTTATTTCATCTTTCATTACGAAGATCCTACTCTCTCCTTTTCATTAAAGGCATACAAGTCTCGTGATGCTTACATCTTTGTTATTTGTGGCCACGTTCAAGCAGTAATGTTTTATGATTACGACATCAAGGAAGTCATGGCACAGAAAACTGAGGTGCTGCCTAGCTACTGAGCTGAGATGAAATGGGCATTGCAAATACACAGCTCTTCGGACCAATTATCCTTCCTAATTGACTGTAACCACAACCATGTTCTGTTGGCTTAGAAAGGTGTCCAATTCAATAGTATGTGGTAAAAATGAACGTTTTTTTGGACACTTTTCCGATTCGGCCACCTTCAAGACCAAATGTCTTCAATTTATAGCAAAAACAAAAGAATTAGCCTTGCCGTTCCAATACTTTCAGAGGGGACTGAATATTTGGAACTAGAAAAATGCTTAATTAATTCTCTTTGTTCTTCTATTAAGTCTGTAAATATTGCTATTTTCTTCCACAGATTTAGGAGTTACAATTCTGGTCTGTGTACATCAGATCAACATCTAATATGTCTGATATCAACATCTAGGCCTGATCACTAAGAATGGAGAGGCCATTGCAGTGGTGCCAGGCCATCAACCTGTTCCTAAACATCAACAAAATTAACTGGTTTTAAACTGGAACTGGTTGTGGACTTCAGAAAGGACAACAGAGAACATACACACCTCTCACAATCAATGGGACACCAGGGGAGAGGGTAAGCCACTTCAGGTACCTCATTGTACATCAGCGAGGACGCATCATGAACTCTGCACACTCCAAATATAATATTGAAGGCGAGACAGCGTCTTTACAATCTACACCAGTTGAGAAAGTAAAACATCTCCTCAGCTACCCAGAAGTCCTTGTACACCACCACTACAGAGTACATCCTTACTAGGAACATCGCCATCTGGTACGGGAACTGCAGTGATGAGGACTGCAAAGCCCAGCTGAGTTCTGCTGAAAAGATCACCAGGCGGTGCAGGACCAGAGCAGGAAAGATCTTCAAGTGTTCCACACACGCCAACTATGGACTGTTCCAATGGCTGCTGTCTGGAAAGTGCCTCTGCAGCCACGTGGCCAGGATGGAGAGGCTAAGGAGAAGCTTCTTTCCCCAAGCCATCACAACCCTGAACTCATGACCACCAACACCCTCCAGCTCCTCTGCACATGACATTAACGTACACACATAGCCCCTGATCATGCATGTCACATATGGCACACCTGGCACACTTGCACATGCATAGGACACTTTAGTGTATATACACCGATCAGCCATAACATTATGACCAACTGCCTAATATTGTGTTGGTCCCCCTTTTGCTGCCAAAACAGCCCTGACCCGTCGAGGCATGGACTCCACTAGATCCCTGAAGGTGTGCTGTGGTATCTGGCACAAAGTAAGTTGCGAGGTGGGGCCTCCATGGATCTGACTTGATGGCCAGCACACCACACAGATGTTCGATTGGATTGAGATCTGGGGAATTTGGAGGCCAAGTCAACACATTGAACTCTTTGTCATGTTCCTCGAACCTTTCGTGAACAATTTTTACAGTGTGGCAGGGAGCATTATCCTGCTTAAAGAGGTCACTTCCATTAGGGAATACCGTTGCCATGAAGGGGTGTACCTGGTCTGCAACAATGTTTAGGTAGGTGGTACGTGTCAAAATAGCATCCACATGAATGCCAGGACCCAAAGTTTCCCAGCAGAACATTGCCCAGAGCATCACACTGCCTCCGCCAGCTTGCGTTCTTCCCATAGCGCATGCTGGTGCCATCTCTTCCCCAGGTAAACGATGCACACGCACCCGGCCTTCCACATGATGTAAAAGAAAATGTGATTTATCAGACCAGGCCACCTTCTTCCATTGCTCCGTGGTCCAGTTCTGATGCTCACCTGTCCATTGTAGGCACTTTTGGCAGTGGACAGAGGTCAGCATGGGCACTCTGACAGGTCTGTGGCTACACAGCTGCGATGCACTGTGTGTTCTGACACCTTTCTATCATAGCCAGCTTTAACTTTTCAGCAATTTGTGCTACAATAGCTCTTCTGTGGGATCAGACCAGACGGACTAGCCTTCACTCCCCACACGCATCAGTGAGCCTTGGGCGCCCATGACCCTGTCGCTAGTTCACTGGTTGTCCTTCCTTGGACCACTTTTGGTAGGTACTAACCACTGCATACTGGGAACACCTGTACATCAGCACATTCATGCAGTTACCTAATCAGCCAATCATGTAGCAGCAGTACAATGCAAAAATCATGCAGATACAATTCAAGAGCTTCAGTTCATTTTCACATCAAACATCAGAATGAAGAAAAAGTGTGATCTCTGTGACTTTGATTATGGCATGGATATTGGTACCAGGAGGGCTGGTTTGAGTATTTCAGAAACTGCTGATCTCCTGAGAATTTCACACACAACAGTCTCTAGAGATTACACAGAATGGTGCAAATAATAAAAAACATTGAGTGAGTGACAGTTCTGGGGGTAGAAACGCCTTGTTGATAAGAGAGGCCAGAGGAAAATGGCCAGAATGGTTCGAGCTGCCAGGAAGGATATAGCAACTCATATAATCACTCTTTACAACCTTGGTGAGCAGAAAAGCACTTCAGCATGCTCAAAACATTAAATCTTGAGGTGGATGGGCTGCAGGAGCAGAAAACCACACTGGGTTCCACTCCTGTCAGCCAAGAACAGGAATCTGAGGCTATCATGTGCACAGACTCCTCCAAACTGGACAGTTGAAGATTAGAAGAAAAAAAAAAACACACCTGGTCTTTTACCAGACTTCATCTTTCCACTTTCACTGGTCATTATCCATCTGCATGATTTTATGCATTGTGCTGCTGCCACATGATTGGCTGATTGCATAACTACATGAATGTGCAGGTGTACAGGTGCTCCTAATCGAGTGTCCAGTGAGTGTATGTACCCACATATACAAATAGAGATACATACATACATACATCCTCATATGTTTATTTTTTTGTATGCTCTACCTTACCCCTATACCTATTGTTATATTGTCTGTATAGTCTATTAATTGTTCTTGCTATGCAGTCTTTGGAGTTGCTGCATCTCATTTTACTGCAACTTTGTACCTGCTTTGTCCAGAGTGTCCATGGGAGTGTCCATGGGAGCAGACAGGCACGTACAAATGTAGAAAGTACTCACAGCTCTACTTTGCTCATCTCATTGCACAAAAACAGTGACACTCTCCCTCTCACCATATCCCAAGTAAAGACAGTTACGTAAATAATCCCTCAAAAATCTATAGGGACTGCATGGAAGGTAAAGACTGGACATTTAAACAGTAGGTTTTTACTGACACATGAAAAGTCTATGCAACAAAGACAAGCTTACAAGAAAACAAGCAAAACGTAAGCATTCAGAATCAACCCAAAGGAGAGATGACAATGACTTTTATACTACAGCACTGTTGAATACTCAAATCTGGTCAAAAGGTATCGATTAATACCATAATATCATCGATTTCTAACAGCAGCTCTGACAGTAGTGCTGGCTGTAAATTTAAATCACAAGTTCATAATCATGCACTCATTCTAATACAGTATCATTTCTATAGTAACATCTTATTCACAAGGGCTTGTATTTCAAACACTTGAAATAATCTTAGGCTAATAATAAATGGATAAAAAACACATTATTTAACAAAAACACAATTGTTGATGGGATGAAGTTTTCTTTATTTAACATTTTTTCCATAAATGTTTTATTTAATATTTATGGAAGGAGTCTCAGGAGTTGCTGCTTTCTAACAGCCAGTAAGTTTTCCATGGGACAGAGGACAGAGGACTTTGCATGACGAGCTGTGTGGTGGTGTTTTTTTTTTTTTTTTTTTCCAAGACAAAAAAAAGAGAGAGGCTGGCAAGGGAACGACTGTTTACAGTTGCTATAACCTAAGTGAAAACATGAACTAACTTGTTTCATGGCTGTTCCATAACAACAAATGTAATGTATAAATGGTTAAATAAGTATTCATTAATAAATTAAAAAACTGTAAGGTATAAGAAGGAACAAAACACTTTGAGGCATGTGGTTATACCAGCATAAACCACTTCAGAATGATAACCCTGCTTTTCATTAGGTGATGCCACATGACCCTGTCATGGATCACTTTCCTATAACAGCAAGCTCTGTTTTGTTTTTTTCCTTACATAATGAAGGGTCAACATATAGTAAACTCAACCCTCAGCCCTGACAAAAGTAATTTTGCCTAATTCCCCAAACCAAAACACAAATTATTACTACACATGGCTAAAAGGGATAAATTGGCTACAGATATGGAATATGAAGAGAATAATCTAGTACTTGACAAAATACTGCAGTAGTTATTACAAGTTTTTACAAGGTAAACTTCTGAATAAACTTTATTTTCTGACTCGTATAGATTTAAACATTCACATGTGCAAAATCAGTACACTGTATGGAAAAGGTACAGTCAACTTTAAATACCCTGCAGCTTTAAAAAAAAAAAAAAAAAAAAAAAAAAAAAAAAAAAAAAAAAAAAAAAAAAAAAAAAAAAACAGAAAATTTGTGTTTTTCCAACTGCTATGTCCTTCTCCTATTAAATGGTGAAAGATATAATGAATTATTGAAAAGTAGTCCTGCCAGACTGTTAATGTGTCCATACATTTAAACTAAAATCAACTGAAAAAAAAAAAAAAACTGAGTGTACAAAATGCTATTAAAAACAGTCTTTCTGTGTCAAAGACACACCATTCTAAAAACCTTTTTCAAAGTTAACATCCTTGGTATTAATTAAATGTAAAATGTGCAGAGGTTCAATGAGCACTAGATATTAATACATTTTACAGAGACAGCCTTGTAAAACTCCAAGGACAGATAGCAGATAAAGTGTTCACTGGCCCATTTAGTCCCATGAGTTATTACTGTGCTTAATGGTCAAATATGGTAACTGCAGTATATTCTGCTCAGATGCAGTATATTCACAGTGTTGGTACATCAGACAGGATAGTTAATGATAACTAAAGTTAACCTCTTCTGTGTTCATTTTGTACACTGTGACACAATGGCAAAAGGAAATATACCTGATGTATGCTGTAAAAAATCCATTTGAACATCTCATATTGCAGGATAAATTCATTAGTATGGACCTGACAGGCCGGACACCACTGTAACACAGCAAACTAAGGACATAGGGAAAACGTCTTTTCATCATAGGCTGATGACTCCATGGATATTTCAACACACTTGAAGCTTGTTTTCAGTTTGTTGTTGTATTACATTACATAATTCAATTACAGCTAATACTGTTCAGGAGTTTTTGCTATTGCTAGAGGTACAAGTGCTCTAGTGTTGTTTTGGAAGAGCTGAATATGTTTTGTTTTCTGGATGGGAATAGACTAGTAGCACAGACATTAAATGGGGCTAATATAATACAAGGTCCAACTGGTGGTGGTAGGAGGAACATTCAAGATTTATACGCTAACACACATTTTATATACTGTTATGCGTATCAGTTAAATTTAGTGATGCAGCAGTCAATATCGTCAGTAGCTTTTTGTCAGATCTAGGTGGGTTTTCAGCATTTTTCTCCCAATCTCGTAAAAGAACTGTGGTACTGGACAAGATTGTGGCCAGCAGGTTGCCATATGCATCACAGATATGAGGGAATTTCCATGGTAGGGCTGTTAGCACAGTTTTTGAGATCTGCGCTATTTTGATGGAATGTTTCAATTCCATTCAGACCTGACAAGATTTTTATTCAGTCACAGTAACGGAAGTTGAAGGATTTTGTCGTATGCTGGCTGACAACAAAATTTTTTTCCTTGATTTGTTCAAGATTATGCCCCATGTAGACATGGGTCCTCTATGCACAGCTCCAAAAGAGACACACTGATGTTATACAAAGTCATAAAATCACAACTGACTTTCTCAATGCCATTTCAAAAGTTTGTGACTCTGTGCCCTCTCTTTGTGCACAACAGTCTGATGCAAATGTAGATAACAGGCAGGACTCTGCCAGTTCTAGCTGCCAGGTGGAGGCAGACAGACCTGGCAGAGAATTGCTAATAAGGTGTGTGACACCATAATTACTAACACAAATGATTGTCTCTATGGTTTGTCTTTACTGGATATCTGCCTGTCATCGAATTATTTGACAGTCAGCAATTGTATGAATTCTCCACAAAAAAAAAAAAAAATTCCCCACAGAAGACTTACAAAGGGTAGTAAATGCCTATCCAATTATTAAGAAGACTTGCATACAAATCGAAATTGGTGTAATTTATTAGAACCCTGAGTTTAGGTGATGCAAATTAGCAATGACGTTCAGATTTTTAATGAACAACAACATGAAAGAAGTGTTTGTTGAGACACTGAAATTGCTTCAGATTGTAGTACCCATGATGACTGCAGAGTCTGAGCAATGTTTTTCCACTTTCAAATCTATATAACCATTTTTTTTTTTTTCAGAATTATATGTCACAGGATATGACAAGTGAGTGATGCATGATATTCCTGATTTCAATAAAGCTGTAATCGAAACATTTGCACTGAAAATCTGAAAAATTGACAAGCTACATTTCTTTTCAGATAAGACAAATTAAAGAGTGAGGTAGCAGTGTTATGTCAGAAATGTTCAGTTTGATCAACTAAGGGAATTAGTTGTTTTGTTTGACTTTTTGTTAGGCTATTCGTCTGTGCTAGAGCACTGGCTTTTAGCCCAGACTACATCTTTCTGTTCCATTTGTTGGTGTACAGTTAGTTTGTTCAGGTTCATTCAAGTTCATTCAAGTCTGTTCAACTCTCAAATGCTTATTAATGGGTTATTTTTCAGTAAACTAAAAATTCACTATATGGTAGCCTATAGCAAATCAAGTCCTGCCCCACCAAAATCTATCATCATGATCTAAGCCATTTGTATCACACAGACATTTTTGCTCATGGACCTGCAAAGCTTTTTTGAGTTTTTGCTGAGAAACTCATAACATGCTGTAGGCTTTTGAAAACTGTCAGCAATGATGCCCGTCTATGAACACCAGGATACAGACACAAGAGTGCAAACAAACATGACACTTTTGATCTATACAATAGTGTTCGTTAGAAAAACAAATATCCAGGTGTGGGGGCGGAGCTACTGGCTACTGAGTAGAAGTGTCCGCCACAGCTCCTGCAAAGTTCTAATAATTTTATATATCAGTAAGCCTCAATTTTATTTGGTCAAGCACGTGCTAAATAACCAATGATTATTTCTACCATGTCACAAAAGTTTTCAAGGGAACAGGGAGAGGGTAGGTTGAAGGATACCACTTCAAACTCCATGGCTAATTCTGAAGTGGATGCTAACGCTAAAGGAATGGACACGCTAGAGAAAGCTATATGGGTTATACAATCCATGGCGGATTCATTTCAGGAGGAAAACCGGGTGTCTATTGCTTCTCTACACTCAACACTGAGTAAGTACGGCCAGAGAATCCCTGATGTGGAGAACAGACTGAATGAACTCAACAAGAGTATGAACAGTTTAGAAACATCCTTTATGCTGCTGGCTAAAGAGAACAGTATGCTGAAAGAGAAAGTGACGTACTTGGAGAGCTATACCAGAAGACAGAACATTCACATTGTGGGCAAAAAGAAAGCAAAGAGAGATTAAGGTTTAAGTTTTTCCTTGCAAGCTCGCTACTTGCCACATTCCCTATTTAATGCCAATCAGATGAATGGAAAATATGAATGAAAATATGTTTTTTCAGAAAATTGAAGATGACAGAAAATATTTCAGCCAAAAATAATTAAACCATATGTGAAAAAATGCAGTAATGAAATGCATGTTATTCTTCTGAAATAACATGTTTTACTATATCCTGTACAGTTATGGAGATATAAACCAAAAGGTAAATTCATTTACTATAGTGCTGCCTTCAGGAGGGTATGGGCCATTTCATTTGTCTGAGTAGGGGATCAGATTTGGGATGAAATTACCAAATTTGGTGATGATAACTCAATTATAATCCTCTCTTATGGCTGTTTAAGTAAGTAAGCTCTGCCATGCAATGATCGACTGGCATATGACAGCCATGTTGTTCACAAATCTCAACACATTTGATAATTATTGCGCCTCAGACTTTACAAATCCTAGAAGTTGTTCTCAAAAGTATATTTTGCATATTAAGCAAATTATGATAAATTTGAGTGGGTAGAGTGAGCTAAATGGCCCAAAAGGCAAATTTTTAGGGCTATTTTTTAGAAAATAAAGTTTCACTGTACACCTTATTTTACAAGAGAAATGTTTGTTTCTAAGCATAAAAACATGAACAGCAACCCCCAGAGACCAAGTTAAGTGAGACTGCATCATTTACTAGGTCCTGAGAGGGGGACTGAACTTTCAAATTTTGTGACAATAGCACAGTGTTTACCCTGTCAAATGCCTGCTGAAAGCTAACTGACCATGGTGGCCATATTTTATTTATTTATTTATTTATTTTTTAAGTAATCTTCAAAACTTCACTTACAGATAAGCTTAGAGATGAGCAGTTTGAAACCAAACTTGTGAAGTTAGGGCAAAAATCCTAGGACAAGTTTTCAAACGTAGGTTTTGCATATTACGCAAATTAATCATTATTAAAATGATTTTGTTGGGGAGAACCTAAGGAATAAGCAGCAAAAAGAATTTTCAGTGTAGGAATTACAGTTTCCGAGATATGAGTCAAAACATAAAACACTCCACCGTAGTGCCACCTTTAGGCCGATTGTGTTAATCTCTCTCGCTTGAGTAGCGGGAAGAACTAATACTGACTGACCATGATTCATGTTTGTAGGACCTCCTGATCAGTTTTAGCAGAGAAGAAGAAGAATCCGAAAGAAAGCACTTCATGCTTAGACCTTGCAAATCCTTTGCAGTCAATGACTGCCTGAAGTCTGGAATACATAGACATCACCAGATGCTAGGTTTCTTTCCAACTGATGCTCTGCCAGGCCTTTACTGAGCTGTCTTCAGTTCCTGCTTGCTTTTGAGGTTTTTTGCCTTCAGTTTTGCCTTAAAAATTCAAGCAGCAAATAAAATGCATGCTCAACTGGACTGAGATCAGGTGACTGACTTGGTCATTGCAGAGCAATCCACTTCGTTGCCTTAAAAAAAAAATCTTTGGTTGCTTCAAAGTATGATTTTGCTTATTGTCCATCTGCACTGTGAAGCACCATCTAATGGGTTTTGAAGCATTTGGCTAAATTTGAGCAGATCATATCCCTATATAACTCCAGAATTCATCCTCCTTCTTTTGTCAGCAGTCATATCAATATGAATATGCAGGGTGGTGTTTATGCTTATAATATAATAAACCAAATATTTATATATAGATAAAACCAAGCTTTTTGACTAGGTTTGGCAAGGGGTTAAAAGCAGTCAAATAATAAATTTCTATCTTAAATGCATATATTTGAATAATTAACCATGTACAATTAGGCCTTTCAAAGTTTCAAAAAACAAACAAAAAAAAAAAAATCCCAAAGTAAATTTGGGGGTTTTTGGGGTAAATCAGCATCTTCAGGAAAAAGAGTAGAAAGAGTAGAAAAACTATTTCCCAGGTAGCTTCACTACATTTATGTTTTAAACTTCAAATATGTTCCAATATGTCAGTGCAACTTTGTATGCTCAAGAAAAAAAAGATGTCACAAGATGTCGGTCTCTCTTTCATTGCTCCTGAGCTATCAATAGCATTGTCACAGCAAGACGGCTTTCTCAAATGCAAATTTGCTGGTCCACCATCTTTCACTTGGTTGCAATCACACAGAACACAATCTTTTTTTAAAAAAAAAAAAAAACAGTCTATGTAATGCAAAACTTTGGTTACCACCACTCTAACCAGTCACAAAATCATAACAATATTACTGCTTTCAGATTTACGCGTTTTTATAAAACAACACTGTGAACAGTGCTACTTGCAAAAGCACGATCTCATATACACACTAGCCAGCAAATACATGCTCAACAGAGAACAAGAGCTAATCTCCATAAATCCACACACAGTTCTTACTGCACACAGTTGTTAATAGTTTGTTCACCCCATATTTCTCAGCTTTGGTTCAGCATCTTATGAAATAAAGAGACAATTGTAAAATAAGGCTAGCTAGCATGCTGCTTACATTCCCTATGCATGCAGCATGAAATGCTAATCGTTAGCTTAGCTAAGCTCAGGAGCTAAATACTAGGTTAAATGCTAATTATGCTCTGTTTTTTCTTCATGGAAACAATACTCACACCAGTTTATACTCTAGCAAATATAATACATCCTTCTCCTTTTCTAAGTGCTTAACAATTTCTGCAGTTTTAGATAAAAAGCAAGATATATAGATCATATCAAGATCATAAAGCAAACCAACTTCACAGCACGTTTGAGAATTCACCAATGTTACTGCTTCCCTAGTGTTGAGGTTAAACACTTGCCGATATTAAGTGCTAGATAAACGCTCCTCTGCAACTTTTAACTTTTAACTTTCACACTATTAATCTGAGCTCCTGAGGTGCCATGGGCAATTAAGTCATGGAGCTGAATCTGAATGATTATAAATGGCTGAGTCATTATGCACAAAAAAGATATGGGCAGAGCTAGGCTACTGAATTTAACCCCATACATGCCTGATTAAATTTGGATGGTTTACGAATAAACAAGAGAAATGAAGAAAAAAAATGCTGTAATTCCTACACCATTTACCTGATATGCAAATACATTCCTTCCGATCAACGCTAAAACTTTGCACTTGGAGCTCTTATTCAGTATTTATTTTAAGCTCCAATATACTGTTTTAGACCGCTAAAATAAGAGTAACATATTAATAAAAGAAATATTCACAGACCTGACTGTATTTACAAAGAGGGTGTCAATGACTCTGTGTATGGTGCCCTGTGATGGACTGGTATCTCATCTAGGGTGTATTCCTACCTTGCACGCAGTGTTCCTGGGATAGGATTGGGATCCACTGCCACCCAAACCAGGATAAAACGGTTAGTGAAGATGAATGCATAATTATGTGTGTGCAATTATGGGTGGAACAAATGACAATTAGATGAGCAATGGAACATTACAGCAACAATGGTACTATGGGCGCAATGTGGATTGAACAAAGATACACTATATGGTCAAAAGTATGTGGACACCTCTCCTAATTATTGACGTTAAGTGTTTCAGCTACACCCCTTGCTAACAGGTGCATAAAATCAAGCACATAGGCATGCAATCACCACAGACAAACACTGACAAGAGAAGGGATTGTGCTGAAGAGTTTTAAACGTGGCACTGTAATAGGATGCCCCCTTTGCCACATCAGTTTGTGAAATTTCTTCCCTGCTTGATCTGCCCCAGTCAACTGCAAGTGTTATTTGGAATGGGATGTCCAACAAGCTCATATATGTGTGATGGTCAAGTGTCCACATACTTTTGGCCATACAGTTTATGAAAATATATATTTTATTTAATTTTGAAAACTGAACGTATATATACACATTCATACACTGAATATATATTAAAAAAATTATTGCCTAAAATAATGCTAATAGACTGTTTAAAGAAAAGAAAAATGTTTGATTCTGAAAGTGAAAGGATTTACATGCAGCAATTACATTCTTACAGCTACATTGATAATGAAATATGCGCAATGTCCTTGCACTGTTAAATATCCATAATTGTAGTAATTTGTCTCAAGAAGAGGGGAGCACAAGAGAAGAAGGATGAATTGAAAGCAAATAAATATTTTGGTACTTACCGCAACTTTGCTCCCAGTTATCTGCATGCAGCGGTCAGCAAAGGGAGTTAATGTGCAAAGAAAACAGCAAACACAAAGAGCACATCATGAGTAGGCCAGAGTAGCATTTCTACTAATCAGCTGTAGTAGTGCACTAAGTAGTCGTGCACTATACTGAGCGACAAAATGATTCCAACACGCTCTATAACCAAGGTTATGCACAAAAGAAAAGGAAAGAAGGTGCATCCAGAAATTTTTCACCCAAACATTTTAGCCTGTAGCCTTTTGTAGGACTACAACATGTCAGAAGCAGCCACAAAATTTGTTCCTTAGTAGTGCTATATAGTGTGCATACACATATATAATACATATATAGTACATATACATATACATATATATACACACACACACACACACACATACATACACACATACATACACACGCGCACACACACACACACACACACACACACACACCAATCAGCCATAACATTAAAACCACCTGCTTAATACTGTGTAGGTCCCCCCTGTGCCACTAAAAACCAACTCTACAAGGCCTCTAATGCTGTGTTGTGGTATCTGGTACCAAGACATTAGCAGAGGATCCTTTAAATCCCGTGAGTTGTGAGGTGGGGCCTCCGTGGATCAGACTTGTTTGTCCAGCACATCCCACAGATGCTCATTCAGATTGAAATCTGGGGAATTTGCAGGCCAAGTCAACACCTTGAACTCTGTCACTGTAGCGGCAGGATCATGGTCGAGCGTCAGCTGTGGACGGAGAGGAGGCGGTTCAAACTGGCAGTTAACGTGTGATGATTCTCACCTGGGTCCCGGTAGTCTACTTACTGGTGTCTCTGTGTGCTTTCAAGGTCTGCCGTAATGCGAGAGAGTGGCATAGTTGGCGAAGTATGCTACATGCACCCACACACACAGGCTGCAGAGCGTGAATTTGAACAGTGAACTTGGCAGAGTGAAAATCGTAAGTCCGTGACAGACCCTCTTTTGTTGAATTGACCTTGTTTTGTTGAGTTTGGAAAGCGCTTTGAAAAGCGCAGTCTAAATAAACGCGAGCCTGGAGCTCAGCTAAGGTTCCGCCTGCCTCCCTGAGACTTCCATCACCCTCTCTCACACCGGGGTTCTACAGTCATGTTCCTCAAACCAATCCTGAACAATTTTTGCATTTGTGTGGCAGGGCACATTATCCTGCTCAAAGAGGCCACTGCCATTAAGGTATATTGCTGCCATGAAGGGGTGTACCTGGTCTGCAGCAATGTTTAGGTAGGTGGTACGTGTCAAAGTAACATCCACATGAATGCCAGGACCCAAGATTTCCCAGAAGAACATTGCCCAGAGCATCACACTGCCTCCGCCGGCTTGCTTTCCCATAGTGCATGCTGGTGCCATCTCTTCCCCAGATAAGCGACGCACATGCACCCAGCCTTCCACATGATGTAAAAGAAAACACGATTCATCAGACCAGGCCACCTTCTTCCATTGCTCCAGGGTCCAGTTCTGATGCTCACGTGCCCATTGTAGGCACTTTCGGGGTTGGACAGGGGTCAGCATGGGCACTCTGACAGGTCTGCGGCTACGCAGCCCCATATGCAGCAAGCTGAGACACGCTGGTGGTCCGACACCTTTCTATCATAGCCAGAATTAACTTTTTCAGCAATTTGAGCTACAGTAGCTGTTCTGTGGGATTGGACCAGAAGGGCTAGCCTTCGCTCCCCACACGCATCAATGAGTCTTGGGTGCCCATGACAATGTCGCCGATTCACCAGTTGTCCTTCCTTGGACCACTTTTTTTAGGTAATAACCACAGCATACTGGGAATACCCCACAAGACCTGACATTTTGGAGATGCTCTGACCCAGTCGTCTAACAATCACAATTTGGTGCAAATCAAAGTCGCTCAGATCCTTACACTTGCCCATTTTTGCCCATTAGTCATTCTTCGAGAACTGACTGTTCACTTGCTGCCTAATATATCCAACCCCTTGTCAGGTACCAGTGTATAGAGATAATGTTATTCATGTCACCTGTCAGTGGTTTTATTGTTATGGCTGATCGGTGTATATTCATTTATTTTATGGAAGAATTATTTTTTGTTGTTTGCTATTGTTTAGTTGATGAGAAAATGTGTGAGAAAATGTGTGAAACAGAGTGACTTATAGAAGTCAATGGCAGGATCTGCATGCCATATTCAAGAAAACAAACTAAACCTAAATTATATAAACAAAACAATAAATTAACTAATTAATTAATTAATTAATTTAAAAACAAACTTAATATATTCAGAATCCATGGCCTCTTACAGCAGTTTTGCAACAAGACAAAAACAATTAAGACAAATACATCAATGTTTTCATGGCCTTTTTACTACCACCAGTTTCTCATTTATACCCAACCAATACACTTCTCTCTACTTGGATTTACATTTATGAGGCCTGATTTTGGGTGTCTTTTTAGCAGTCCAGGATTGACAAGCATGTTTATGTCTCATAAACCAGTACAAAAAATGTGTTTTGACAGTGTGGGAATGAATTAACCCCATTCCTGACATAAGTAAGTGTCATGGTGCATCATCCCTCTACTTTTTTGGTAAAATACACTAATAATGTTACATTACTTTTGTTTAAAGTAAGAAATGACCAAACAAGGAGATAATTCAGTTTAAGATCATGCTTTTATTACATTTTAATTAAATTTGCTGCAGTTCCGCTTTAAAGGATATTTTGAAGTTGTGGTGTGAAAGTCGCAGTTTGGTAATAGTAACCCATATAAACCAAAGCATCAGTTCAACATTTTTTATAGAATAGAATTTTTTTATTCATGAGCAAAACACTAGCTGATTATATTTTTTGACAGATTTTAATCAGCTGTAATTCATGTCACATTTCAAGAGAAAAAACTAACATGCAAGTGACTTATTTGATGAACATGAGATAGATCAGAATTTCAGCTTTCATTTCCTGATATTTACAGCTAGATGTGTTGAACAACTTAGAACATAGCATCTTTTGTTTAAACCCTGGGTTTGGAAAGCTATTAGTCTCAGCAGCAGTGTTTGCATTCTAGGCATTTCCACACATACACAGGCTATGGAATTTTCTTGTTTGTTCACCAACATATAGTTAGAAAATAACCTATAATTATTTACGAGAGTTTGTTATCATCAAACAATACAAATGAAAAAATTAATTTTGAATGCGGAAATGTGAACACCTTATGTTGGGGCCTCTGGAATATTGGAAGACATCTTATAATTGCCTGGTGGTGCACCAGAAAGGCTGACTCCGAGCAAGGCATGTAAATTAGCCACTTAACAATACTGTTCCCCAATATTCTGCTTATTGTTGACAACACAAAAGGATAAGAAGAAACTGGAGTGGGCTGTAAATTATTAACAAAAGTAGTAAACTGGAACACTCACGCTGGTCCGCCTGTGCAGTAATAAACCCAAATAAGACAGAAGTGTTTTAGGCAATTTTTCTTACATGGAGTTGGTCTGTCACATAATCCTGGCCTCTAAACACTCACTATATTATACTTCTGGTATCACCACCAGCAAGGGAACCTCTTTCACCACCAGAGGACCTCTTAAATACACAGAAAGCTGACCCACAGCAGCCAGAGATGGCCATCATGCTAGAGATTTACCACATACCAATCTAATTGGATACCAAAAAAAAAAGCTAGAATGCAACGAAAATTAGTACCACCACCATGAGAAAAAGGTGAAAAAGCTTTGTGCCCAAGGCAAAATTTCATAAAACTTCATTTGGATAACCCACTTTAGATCCTCCACAATCAGAAAACCATTTATAGCAGGGGTTCCCAATTTTTTTGGGCAAATGACCCTAAATAGACATTATGAAGTTTCTGAGATCCCAAGCCTTCACCACCCTACACTGTTTAAATTCCAGAGTGATAATTTAGGACCACAATAACATTTGAACATTTTATTATGTAAGTAACATACACCAATCAGCCACAACATTAAAACCACTGACAGGTGATGTGAATATTAGGGATAAATTCACATATTTACAATTTATTTTGGTTTAATTTAATTTGAATCTATTTATTTCTTTAAAGCTGATTTGTGACAATGTCCATTGTTAAAAGCGCTATACAAATAAAATTTAATTGAAGTGAACTGAATTGATTTTTATGTACATTAAACACACTGACAGGCTCTGTCTCATAAAAATAAGAACATTGGCCATGTTTTGGCCATGGTTGTGTTTATTGTCATTGGCTGCATCTCAAATAAAAATTCTAACCTTACATTCAAAAGTATTTTATTACTCATCTAGACAATCCAGAAGACTGGTATTCAAAACAGACCTTTCGGTTGGTTTGAATGCGAAATGAGAAAAATTCAAACACTACCTATAATAGGAAAACTGATTAATTTTAGTTAATAACGTTCTGAAATAGTACAGAAGTATGTGATTTGAGACACAAGGCTAGTTTGTTTAGTAAAGGCAGCCAGACGGGTGTTGAATTCCTATGCTAGTTCAGCATGTCAAGACAGCAAAAAAGACTAATAATGTCCAATATTAATATAAATTTTAGCACAAAATATTATACAAAATATATTCTAAATATTAGCACACAAAATCCATCTTTGATCATAACGCTCCTTGCAATAAATTAAAACAAACCAGTGGACATTTTACATGTTACAGTTAAAGATTACCATTAAAGCTTGATACTGTTGCAGTGTAGTATTATAACGTGTAGCAATTTCATAGTTTAATAAGGGCGGCAACAACTAATCGACAAAATCAATAAAAACCGGTAACCGCACAGCAGACAGAGCAAGCAAAATCAACTTAGAATTGGGTGTTTGATTTAGTGAGCCTATTTTGAATTTATCTGGGCAGAACTGAACAAATTGGGGCTTGAAATGGAGATAAGACATACAGTTGCAAAAAAAGTAAGTTGAGCCAGTAAATAATGTACCCAGGAGGGGTTAGTAGTAATTAATAGATAAAGTTAAAATTTATATATATTAAATAAAGCAATGTGTGTCTTTAGCAGAAGAGGAAGTCAGGAGATCATGTAAAGCCAATTGCCCTGAATTTCCATTGTACATCTCTGTTCTCTAACCAGTCTAGCGCTCTAAAACAAGGAGCAAAAAATATAACGCACTTACAGATTTCGCTGTGGCAGATATGTACTGGACAACCATCTCTCGTTTAGTGCTCAGGTCCTTTTCACGCAGAGGGGCTTTACGGTCTTCATTCAGGTTCATATCCTCCTTCACATGAATATACACACCGACAAACACATACATACACACACACTGTAAGTGAGCACATTTATTTAATGAGTACAAAAAATTAGTAACACAAGCAAAGAAACTAGCAAAAGCATAATAACCATCAGTAACCAGAAAATAACCTGGGAATGTGGGAGCGAGTATACAATTCATACCAAGAACTAGAAGAGGAAGCATTTCATTCCAAAAAGTTTATGGTCAATTATGAAAAAATTATCAACATAGACTTTTATATATTTAACAACAGAAACATGTTATAATGTAACAGCACTTAGTCCTTTACTCCTGTGTAGAATATAATGCAAAGTGGAGATGCCTTTCATAGTAGCGCATCAACGAGATACACAAGCATAAAAAATGAAAGAAGCCAAAAAAAGTTGCTTGGTGATTGAATATACAAAATAGTTGACATTATAGCATCATATCACATTTAATTTAAGGGGCTTGATATGTTTGCAGTGTAGTAGTATAATATGTGTAGCAATTTCATAGTTTAATTAGGGCAGTAACAACTGATCGACAAAATTGATAAAAACCGGTAATCACAGAGCAAACATGGTATGCAAAATCAATTTAGCATTGGGTGTTTCAGTTAGTGAGACAGCCTACAGATATGTATTTGCCTATTCTGGGCAGAATCGAACAAATTAGTACTTGAAATGTAGATAAGACATATAGGTGCACAAAAGTGTGTGGAGCCAGCAAATAATCTACAGAATAATGTCACTTTCATGTTAGTCAACATAAACACTTGATAATATTCTCATGCTGTGACATTATCTGATAAATGTCAACAATTTTGTATTGCAGTTAGTGATCTGTTATTTAAATGAGCAATAGCATAATAGTTAAGAGTTCTATAGTAGTATTAGTTGACTGAAATCCAAAAATTTTTTTTTTTTAATAAAAATTTTTGGTATTTAACATATAAAAAAAAAAAACAACTAATCAGATTCTTTATTTGTTATGTCAGTTGGTTATTCTTACTGTAACAGGGAAAAATCATTACAGATTAGCCCTAGATGAGAAATTTTATAGAGTACCAAGATGGTAAATATTAATATTCTCACTGTTTTGTGGACACCTGACCATGACAACTATACAGGGCCCTTTCCCAAACTGTAAACACAAAGTAGGAAGCACACAATCATGTGTCTTCATAGATAGATAGACAGATAGATAAATTCACCTATTACAGCAGCACAGAGAGTTAGAAGTATACTAAAAGCAATTTAATATTATAAACAAAACAAAATAAGAATAAATATATATGAAAAAGGATACAGTGTAAGAGGGCGATGTGGTAGTGCATTGGAGTGTAAACACTGTAGATATAAGCATCAGACTTGAGTAAAAAAGTGGCAGTGCAGTGCAAACGTAAACATTGTAAACAGCGATAAAATGCAATAAAATACAGTCTTGTACAGATTGAATATAAGAAAAGGAAAGAAAAGGGAAAAATGTGTCGAAATAAATTGTCTGGGCATATGGACATGAATAGTGGATGGTGATAAAGTTCAACTATTGTTCTACGAGCTTATCCTAAGACTGGTTCAGTGCAAAATAGTGTCCCAGCACAATGACGAGCTGTTGTACAGTGCAATCGCTGCTGGTACAAACGACCTCCTCTAAGGTTCCTTTCTAAAGCAAAGCTGAATGAGTCTCCTACTAAAGAAGCTCTGCTGTTTGACCAGTAGGTCATAGAGGGGATGCTATTTATTGTCCAGAATGGCTGTGAGTTTATCGAGTTTATTGACTGTCCTCACCACATCAACACCATACAGAGAGCAGACCAAGACCAAGCCAGCCTTCTTGATGAGTTTGTTGAGTTTATTTGCATCTCCAGCATACTTCTGCAAAGACGACTGCACTGGCTACCACAGACTGGTAGAAGTTCTCTAACATCTTGCTGCAAACATTAAAGGACCTGTGCTTCCTCAGAAAGTAGTGTAGCTCAACCCTTGTCCTGTACACAGCCGCTGAGTTGTTGACCTTCCAGCCCAGCTTGCTGTCCAGATGGACACCAAAAGAATTTGTAGGTGTCAACCAGCCCAATGTCCTGACCCATGATGGTAATGGGGCTCTTCCTCCTGTAGTACACCACCATCTCCTTGGTCTTGGCCACACTGAGGAGTAGATGGTTCTTCCCGCACCACTCCATGAAGTTTTTGACAGTCCTCTTCCTGTCCATCCCAGATGCACCCAACCACCACAGAGCCATCAGAAAAATCCTGAAGGTGGCAGAGATCTGACCTGAATTGAAAGTCTGAGGTGTACAGTGTGAAGAGGAACGGGGAGAGCACGGTTCCCTGTGGTGCTCCAGTGCTGCTCAGCAGGCACTCAGACAGGATGGTTCCCAGCCGCACAAACTGGGGTCTGTCTGACAGTGACCCAGGAGATCATGGACATGTCAACCTGCATTCTTATCATCATCTCTCTCAGCAGGAAAGGTTGGATGGTGTTAAATGCACTTAAGAAATCAAAGAAAGTGATTCTCACTGTGTAATAGTCCAGATGGGAATGGGCCTTTTGCGGTAGATACATGACTGCATCGCCCATCTGTGGCTGGTAGGCAAACTGAATGCTGTAGTATTAAAATTTCCCTTCACTGGAACTAAAGGGCATAGCCCAAATGTGTTCCAGCATGACAATGCCCCTGTGCACAAAATTACATGGTTTGCCAAGGCTGGTACAGAAGAACTTGAGTGGCCTGCACAGAACCCTGATCTCAGCTACACTGAACACCTTTGGGATGAATTGTAGTAATGGCTACACACCAAGCCTTCTCACCCGACATCATGAACCAACAACTCAATATTAATGCCTATGGTTTTGGAATGGTATGCTCAAATACTCAGGTTTCCACATACATGTGGCCATATAGCGTATTTCTCTCATTGATTCATGTGAATACTCTGTGACCCAGTGAAACATAATTTCTTTGCAGTCTAAATTCCAAGAGTTATGTTGTATAACAGTTCTATATAATTACTATATACTATGAAAGTACTTTAAGGTGTGACCATGCCAACACAACAAATTGCAAGTAAAATAAAGAATGCTGGTGCTCCAAATCTCATTGCCAATCATCAGAACTGCTGTAGAGTCTTGCTAAGAAATACTGTATCCATTCTCAGTCACCTGCTCTTTATTTTTTATTTAAGCTGGTCTTACACTGTGTGATTCCAGCAGTCTTTTACTATTATTACATCACACTGTACAAGATGATCCCAATAAGAATTCTGTAACAGACAGAACTGTGATAAGTGTTCTTCATGTCAGATTAAAACGATTAAGATAGCTACTATGTTCTGTCATACTGGGTGTGCAGCGATGCAGCACGGGTTTGTAGCTCTTCAACTGGAAAGCATAAAAATAGTTCCATGTTGTCATAATAGTAAATAACCTCAATGAACAGAGATGAACAGAGCATCTGCATGCTAATTAGCTATCTACACACCTGGAAGTTGTCATTCATCCTCCATTTCTTGCCATGTCGCATCCCTTCTTGCCTTGTCATGATATAACTGGAATGAGAGATTTTAGACGAGTGGCATAGCAGCAGTCACACACTAAGATTTTAAGCAAAATTGTCTGACAATGCCAGAACTTTGTCTTCGGCTGTCTTTGGTTGCAGCTGAACTAAAGCGGCCACCTATAAGCATGTCACATTATGTGTTCTAAGACCACAGATCTCAACTCCCGACCAAAGATTATCCTTAATGATGTGCGATTGTGCCTGTGACAGCAAAATTGGGCTGAATATTGTACAGTGTAACCCTGACTTTAGATATCACACTAATGCTTTAGCATCACAGCCAGTTAAAGTGTACTTTATACCACAGTTTCCAGTGGTATTTTACTGATGTCTATCCCACAGATCTAAATGTAATAAACGCTGCCATCATTTTAGTATCTGCTCCTATTGAAATATTTTAAGCAGTGCCCCGATAATGTACCCTCTTTCACAGTTACTGTGATTTTTTTTTCTTTTTTGCCATCATGATCTAAAATAGCGGAAAATGGGGCCTGCTCAGCATTTGTATACATGCTACAGAGCACAGTACAATGTTAACTACTTACTGAATATGTATCATACTGTACACATAGAAGACTCTGCACTCATTATGTTTCTCTACTCATTTATTCAGGTTTATTCTTTGTTACTCATCTGTATATAAACAGTTATGACAAATTTGACTGACAATGAGCAACTTTAGTCTTCTAGATTTAAAGCACATACACCCTGATGGATTTCTAAGATTTTTGTTTTCTATTTCTAATGAAATTTTTCTTTTTCTTCAATATTCGAAGCCACATTTCCAAGCAAGCTACCTTAATCCATGTAAACCACCACTTTACATAAATATATTCTAAGTACAGTATGGTTCTTGTCCATAGCTCAAAACAACACTGTCTAACTATCTAACAGTATCAGTTAATACAATTGTGTGCTAAGGGTTCCATCCCAAAAATGGGAATACAGTGGGAATAACATGCTTTTCCATCTAAGCAGTCCCTCTTGACAATTTTAGATCTACAGCATTTAGCAGACACCTTTATCCAGAGCGAATTACAATGATCTCATTTATTCAACTGAGCAGTTAAGGGTCTGACCTCAAGCGCAGGTGGAATGGTTTGCGCTCTATCACAGACTACAAAAGTGGGAAAATCTGTGACTTTGTGGGGACTAACTGCCTCACTACCTGATGAGCTAAACACCTCCTATGCTCAGTGTGAAGCAAGCAACACCTTCCCTGCAGTCAAACTACCAGTGGACTGCAAAAGCTGCGCACTAACCATCTCTGTGCCTGATGTGATCACATCCTTCAAGATGGTCAACCCACGCAAGGCACCAGGTCCTGATGGCGTCCATGGACGTGTCCTCAAAGCACGTGCCAGCCAGCTAGTGGAGGTTTTCACAGATATCTTTAATCTCTCCCCAAGACTGTCTGCGATTCCCACATGCTGTAAGAAGTCCAACATTGTCCCTGTCTACAGTTAGATGTCTGAATGACTACCGCCCTGTGGCTCTGACCTCTACAATCATGAAGTGCTTCGAACAGCTAGTCAAAAATCACACCTGTTCCTCCCTTCTGACCACCATGGACCCTCTCCAATTTGCATACCGTGCAAACAGGTTGATGGACGATGCCATTGCTCTGACGATGCACAGTGCTCTCACACGCCTGGATAAGAATAACACCTGTTTTTAGAATGCTGGTCATCGACTACAGCTCTGCCTTTAACATCATCATTCCAGCCAAACTCATCGCCAAGCTCAAGTACTTAGGACTGAACACTCGTGTGCAATTGGATTTTGGACTTTCTGACGAGCAGACTCCAGGTGGTGAAAATCGCTGACCCCATCTCCTCCACACCGACTCTGAACACAGGAGCTCCACAGGGATCTGTTCTCAGCCCCCTCCTGTACTCCCTGTTCACTCACAACTCATAGACTGCCATCAAGCAGATGCTACCTTAGCATTCAATCCAGAACCAGCAGGTTGAAGAAAAGTTTCTACCTGCAGGCCATAATGATCCTAAATAAACTATAGTCCAGTCATTACTCCTTCTCCCGCTCTCCCACACTTTCACTCATTTCTTGACTACCTCCCAAACACTGGTCAACTCACTGACAGCTCACAGACACTCATAGACAATCTCTTCACATGTTTCTGTCACTATTGGTCATGTTGCAATATTACAAAGGCCACTATTACCACTTTACTGCCACTAAGGACTCAGTCCAGTCTTTGTGCAATATATTGATCATATTTATTACTAACTACATATACTACTACATCTAATTTATTATAAACTTTTTAAGAGCTACTTTGTACTGCTGCTTCATCTGCTTAGTATACTCTCCTATGTCTATAGACTGCTCAGACACTACACATTGCCCACAGCTACTATTTATTTAACTACGTTTTGCACTCTTTTCACATACTGAGACTACACATATTCCAGTGTCTACAGTTAGGATCTGCACTTTACCTACATACTTACTAGGCATACACACCAGTTCCCTAATATATTCTGCATATTTTGTATATATATTGTATCATAAATCATCTTTCCCCCCCTCTTTCTTCTTCTCCTTCCCCTTATCTTATGTATATTTTTTGTATTGCACAGCTGTAGGGTACCTGAGCCTCACAACAAGCATTTCAGTGTACAACTGTCCCTGACATTTTGTGCATATGACAAACTTGAAACTTAAAGTGCCATGTAGTCTCCATCAAAACATATACTCAGGGTATTTCAATAGGTCAGGGACCAAGAATATCAACAAGCTAAAACCCTGCTGGAGAAGGCTAGTAAAACATGAATAAATCATACAAGACAAGGGATTTTTTTAATAAGTAGACATGTTAATTCAAGTGGTTGATGAAGAGATAGGTCTTTAGTCTTCCTTTGAAGACAGCCAGTGACTCGGCTATTCCAACAGCCAGGGCAAGTTCATTCCACCACCTGGGTGCCAAAACAGAGAAAAGCTTTGATGCATGTCCTCCTCGTACCAAGAGATGGTGGGTCCAGTTGAGCTGTGCTAGAGGCTCAGAGGGAGCAATGTGTAGAGAGGGATGTGACAAGTGCTTTAAGGTAGGTGGACGTTGGTCTGTTTTTAGCTTTGTAGGCAAGCATCAGTGCTTTTAATCTGATGCGGGCAGCTACAGGAAGACAGTGAAGGGAAAATAGCAATGGGGTGTTGTGGGAGAGACTTGGGGAGATTGAAAGCAAGTCATGCAGCTATATTCTGGATCAGCTGCAGGAGTCAGATGGCATGCAGAGACAGACCTGCCAAGACTGAGTTGTAGTTGTCCAATCTCAAAATAACAAGGGACAGAACAAGCACCTGAGTAGACTCTGTAGACAGAAATGGTCAGATCCCCCTGATGAAGTAAAGGAAACCTGCATAACACAGTCACTTTAGCAACGTGAGGCAAGAAAGTTGGTTGTTCAGGACTCCAGGACTACCCCAAGGTTGCATACAGTGTCAGACGGTGCAATCTGAGAGTTGTCCAGAGAGATCACAAGTTGATTATGTGGAAATGCAGTCTTTCTGGGATCTCCAAGGATATACTGCAGCTCAGACTTGCTGGGATTTAGTTTCAGCTGATGAGCTGCCATCCAGGAGGATGTCTGCCAGACATGCTGAGGTCAGTGCAGTGCAGAAACATGTGTCTGACGGAGGAAAGGCAAAGATGAGTTAAGGGTCATCAGCACTGAACCACTGCCATGAAATCAAAGACTCAAGTCAAGTCAAGGCAAGGCAAGTAGATCTTTGTCATCACAGTCATATACAATGTGCAGTACACAGTGAGATGAAATAACGTTTCTCCTGGACCCAAGGTGCAAGATACATATATGACATACACAGTGCTTACTGGATGTAAATAAAGTGCAACAGGATTAAGAGGCATGCAGGGCGGGGGTATGTGAAATGGGTTGAGTACACAAAGGAGCAGATCACAAAAATAAAATTTAAACATAATAAGACATTATAATAACCATAAGGCCGATAGCTGCGACTAGAATGGAAACTTAATATAAAGAGTCAGTGCAGTAATGTTTATTGATAGTAACGTAAGAGTTTAAGGGACAGTGTAGTACTGTAAAGAGACACTACAAGCAAAGTGTCAGTGTGCTGTAAACAGTATGTGAGTGCAGTAAATGAACAAAGTGATGTTCGTCATTATTACTTTAAAGCGTCTGTGCAGTGGGGTGAAGGGTGTTACTTGGATCCCGGGGCGATGTGTGTTGAGGGGGGCAGCACAGTGTTCGGGAGTCTAAGAGGCTGGCGTTAGAAGCTGTTACCAAGTTACCTGGCAGTCTTTGAGCAGATGCTGCAGAACTTACTTCTGGATGGCAGAGGGGCAAATAGATTGTGCTGCCCTCCCAGTGCATTTCTATGCTGCACAGCTAGACAGTTAGTGAACAACAACTCATTCCCCAATAAAGACCAAGGTATATCTTTTCTTGATTTTACTGAAGCAACGATTATGTAATAAAACTAAAACTACAAGCAGAAAACATGTATACATCAATATACATGACACTCATTTAGACTAAACCAAAAACTGACATTATAATCCGCTTATGCTAACATGCTAAATCACACATGCTAACATTCTCTTAGCCTACTGTATTTTGCCAAAGACAACGGTTTTACAGCAACATTCTACATTGTGTGTTATTCTTTTTCAGCACTTTATATAATTGACAACTTTATTGTATCAGCTTAAAATCACAATACTTACAGACAAATAGTCTCCAAGGCTCTGACAACAGTACCAAAACGCACCAGTAGTCAGTAGTATAACACTAAAAATAACACCACTAAATTTCTCCTTATCAGAAGGAAGGGCATCGCATAGATTGTGGTAGGGGTATGCACAATGCTGGAGGCCTTGCGGATGCTGCTTGAGTGGAAAATGTCCTAAACAGGGGGTAGATGCGCTCCAATGGTGCGTTCAGCTGATGAATGGCGATTCAGCATATTTTAGTTTGTCTTCATGTGTGCAATTTGCAGGTTAATCAGTCCATGGATTCACTCCCTGATGACATTCAGTCAGCTTCATAACTTGCAGAGGTCCAACCATCAACAAAGTTGAAAGCAGCTGTTTCGCTTACCTTTAAAAGTGAAAGTAAACTTGCACAAAAAAAAGACAAAAATATGTGCAATGCTACTGGGTAGCATTGGTTGTTTTTATGCCTCTGGGAGAGGTGAGCATTTCTCTCATTACGATCTCAAATGAGAGAAAAGTAAGCCTCCTCTGTGCAGCTAGATGGCTATCAGCCTGAGAGAGAGTGAGTGTCAATTTGGTTGCATTACCTGGGGGGTGAGGAGGGGGGGAAAACACCTTTTCACAGATGCTCGATTGGATTGAGATCTGGGAAACTTAGAGGCAAAGTCAACACCTTGAACTCTGCCATGTTCCTCAGAACCATTCCTGAACAATTTTTGCAGTGTGACAGGGTGCATTATCCTGCTTAAAGAGGCCACCACCATTAGGGAATACCGCTGCCATGAAGGGATGTAATCGGTCTGCAACAATGTTTAGGTAGGTGGTACGTGTCAAAGTAACATCCACATGTATGCCAGGACACAAGGTTTCCCAGCAGAACTTTGCCCAGAGCACCACACTGCCTCCACTGGCATGCCTCCTTCCCATAGTGCATACTGGTGCCATCTCCTCCCCAGGTAAGCGAAGCACACGCACCCGGCAGTCCACATGATGTAAAAGAAAACATGATTCATCAGACCAGGCCACCTTCTTCCCTTGCTCCATGGTCCAGTTCTGATGCTCACAGAATGCCTTTGTAGGCGCTTACAGTGGTGGACTGGGGTCAGCAGGGGCACTCTGACTAGTCCGCAGCTACGCAGCCCCATAGGCAGCTATGTGATCTCGGCTTACTGCGGGGACCAGGCCTCCAGCCCTCGGCGTTGCCGGATGCCGGTGGAGGGGACGTCGCAAGTGGTGCGCGAGAAAGCAGAAGCACGGCAAGAGGGCGGGGGTCCGTGCTAGACTAAAAACAAACCCTAGCTGGCTGGCTCTCCCGTCCATCCTGCTCTCCAATGTCTGCTCCCTGGACAATAAACTGGATTACATCCGACTCCTGCAAACTATGCGGCGTGAGTTTAGAGACTGCTGCGTCTTTGTTTTCACGGAGACGTGGCTCAGCGACAGAGTTCCAGACGTCGCCATTCAGCTAGACGGGCTAGCCTCGTTTCATGCCAACAGAAGCACAGTTCTGTGTGGTAAGGCTTGCAGCAGTGGCTTGTGTGTTTACATCAAAACGGAATGGTGCAAGAACTCGGTGGTAGTTTCTAGTTACTGCTCATCGCTGGTGGAGTTTGTGACTGTTAGATGCAGACCATTTTATTTACCATGGGAATTCATCACCGCCCTCATAATCGCTGTGTACATTCCCCCCAGTGCTAATGCTAAAGAAGCGCTCTGTGAACTGTATGGGGCTATTAGTGAACTGCAGAATTCTCACCCTGATGGACTGTTTATTTTTGCCGGAGATTTCAACCATGCAAATCTCAAGTCACTGCTCCCTAAATTCCATCAGTATGTGGACTTTGCAACGAGAGGGAAGCACAGGCTGGATCTTGTTTACACAAACATCCTCAGCGCGTTCCGTGCGGAGCCCCGCCCCCACCTCGGCTACTCAGACCACATCTCTGTTATGCTTCAGGACTGTTTTGAGCACACTGACTGGCAAATGTTCAGGGAACCGACAACTGATGGCGACTTCACCAACTTGGAGGAATACGCAACATCAGTGACCAGCTATATCAGCAAGTGCATTGATGACATCACTGTTTCCAAGATCACCACCACATGCTCCAACCAGAAGCCATGGATGACTGCAGAGGTGTGTGTGCTGCTGAGGACCCGAGACTCCACCTTCAGAGCAGGCGACAGGGTGGCCCTAAGAACAGCGAGGGCCAAACTGTCCCGGGCCATCAGACAGGCAAAGCGCATGCACACACAGAGTATCCACAACCACTTCAAGGCCAGCAGAGACATGCAGCACAGGCCATCACCAGCTACAGGACAACATCACCTGCCTGTGACAGTGATGTCTCCCTCCCAGATGCCCTGAACGACTTCTACGCTCGGTTTGAGGCGCAGAATGATCTGACGGCAAGGAAGACCACCCCCCTGACCAGGTGCTGTGCCTAACCACGGCCGATGTGAGGAAGACTCTACACAGAGTCAACCCGCAGAAGGCTGCTGGACCAGACAACATTCCTGGCAGAGTGCTCAGAGGATGTGCAGACCAGCTGGCGGATGTTTTCACGGACATCTTCAACACCTCCCTGAGCAACGCTGTCGTTCCGATGTGCCTCAAGGCCACCACCATCGTCCCCGTGCCTAAGAAGTATCCAGTGTCCTGCCTCAACAATTACCGTCCCATTGCACTCATCATGAAGCGCTTCGGTCATGAGGCACATCAAGACCCTGCTGCCCCCCCTCACTGGACCCCCTGCAATTCACTTACCGTCCCAACCGCTCAACAGATGTCGCCGTCACCACCACCCTCCATCTGGCCCTCACCCACCTGGACAATAAAGACACTTATGTTCGAATGCTGTTCATAGACTTCAGTTCAGCATTCAACACAATCATTCCTCAGCACCTGATTCTGAACACCTCCCTCTGCAACTGGTTCCTGGACTTCCTGACTGGGAGACCTCAGTCAGTCTGGATCGGGAACAGCATCTCCAACACCACTACACTGAGCACTGGGGCCCCACAGGGCTGTGTGCTCAGTCCACTGCTGTTCACTCTGCTGACTCACGGCAGTGTAGCAATGCACAGCTCAAATCACATCATCAAGTTCGCCGATGACACGACCATGGTGGGTATCATCGGCAAGAACGTGGAGATCATCAAGAGCACCAAGTTTCTTGGTGTTCACCTGGTGGAGAACCTCACCTGGTCCCTCAACACCAGCTCCATAACAGAGAAAGCCCAGCAGCACCTGTACTTTCTGAGAAGACTGAGGAAAGCACATCTCCCACCCCCCATCCTCACCATGTTCTACAGAGGGACTATCGAGAGCATCCTGTGCAGCTGCATCACTGCCTGGTTTGGGAATTGCACCGTCTCGGATCGCAAGACCCTTCAGCGGATAGTGAAGACAGCCGAGAAGATCATCGGGGTCTCTCTTCCCTCCATCGCAGACACTTACACTTCACGCTGCATCCACAAAGCCACCAGCATTGTGGATGACCCCACACACATCTCTCACACACTCTTCACCCTCTTGCCGTCTGGCAAACGGTACCGAAGCATTCGGGCCCTTACGACCAGACTGTGCAACAGTTTCTTCCCCCATGCCATCAGACTCCTCAATACTCAGAAAGTGGACTGAAAAATCACATACACACACACACACACACACACACAACTGTACATCCTCCATCCTCTTTGCAATTTTTTTTTTGCACATCCCCACATTACATTATGCTGCTACAAATATTTATTATACCGTACATATCTTATACTCTCTACTAGGCTGCTACTTCTTATGTTTACACCTAAATCAGCAACTTATATTGTACTCTTTTTGCACTATTTTCACTATATTCACTTTCTAATAGAACTGTGTACTGGTCGGCGCTGCACTGGGACTTACGGTGCCCATTGTCTATCCCAGTAGTCATTGTACTATCTTGTGCTGTCTGCACATGTTTGCACTTGTACACTTCATGTATAAATTTATGTAGTCCCTTGTAGTTCTGTGCTGTTTTGTGTTTGTCTTATGTAGCACCTTGGTCCTGGAGGAACGTTGTTTCGTTTCACTATGTACTAACTGGCTGTATATGGTTGAAATGACAGTAAACTCCACGGTGCGATGCACCGTTTCTGACACCTTTCTATCATAGCCAGCAATAACTTTTCAGTAATTTGTGCTACAGTAGCTCTTCAGTGGGATCAGACCAAATGGGCTAGCCTTCGCTCCCCTCGAGTCTTGAGTCTTGGGTGCCCATGACCCTGTTACCAGTTCAACAGTTGTCCTTCCTTGGACGACTTTTGTTAGGTACTAACCACTGCATACCAGGAACACTCCACAAGACCTGCCGTTTTGGAGATGCTCTGACCCAGTCATCTAGCCATCACAATTTGGCCCTTGTCAATGTCGCTTAGATCCTTATGCTTGCCCATTTTTCCCACTTCCAACAGATCAACTTCAAGAACTGACTGTTCACTTGCTGCCTAATATCTCCACCCCTTGACAGGTGCCACTGTAATGAGAAAATCAAAGTTTTTCACTTTGCCTGTCAGTGGTTTTAATGTCATGGCCGATCGGTGTAGCTGCAAGTGGCGATCATCAGGGTCCAAGCACCTTCAGCATAGAGTTGACTGATGTGTGGCAGCCATATTGTTAATAAATTTGTTTGTTTTGATCATTATTGAGATTCACACTGTCCTGAGTAGTGCAACACTGAATTTGTGAAGATAAAAAAAAAAATCCTAGGACTAGGTCGCAAAAGTAGGTTTTATTACGAATATTATCACAGTGAGTGGGTCTAAATTCTTCAAAAAGCAATTTTGTGTGGTTTGAGCAAATTAATTAGGTTAAAGAAGAAATTTAACTGTACACCAGTGGCCAATCTGCATGAGATTGAATCAGATAGTAGTGGGTCTCAATTGGACTTACAATTCCTGCCAAACAGTTATCTGACCTTAGCTTTGCATATGAGCTCAGAATCTTCTCCTGGATATTCCTTTCAACTGTCATTCAAAACCTTGCAAGTTAAAGCTGTTTATGTAAATTAGGCTCTGCCTCATTATAATTAATTGACCTGTGTGGGCCATATTGTTTGCAACTTTCAAAATGTTTTGAATAACTTTTAAGGCTCACACTCTTGCGAATAAATTGACACAAATTTTTTGTAGATTGAGCTAAAAAAAAAAAAAAAAAAAAAAACTAGGATGAGTATGCAACAGTAGGTTTTACATACCATGCAAATTATCTTGAAGTGGAGTTGGCTGGGTTAAATGGTCCAAAAGGCGAATTTGTGAGCTTTCTGCCACAGAATCAGCATAACAAAGAAGGCTCATGGTAAACCTTATTTCACAAGAGATATGCTTCTTTAAATTTGTATTAAAAAAAAAAAAAAAGGAATTGTGCCCCCCAACATTTGAATTTTTTACAAGTGGGTTCCAACAGGAACCTACCATTCAAGTTTCATGAACAGCTCAACAGTAACCCTATCAAAATCCCGCTGAAAGCTGATTGGCCATTGTGTCTCACTGGCATCATTGATTGGCCAATCCTGTCTCACTGGCATCAGTGCAGCAAAAAGTGCATGTCAAAATTGGGGTGACTGAAGACTGAAAATGTCAAGAAGCTCTTCAAGGTAGTAAATACATTCTGCCAGGCAGTACTCCATATAAACTTAGCTCCACTTTTCTACAAGGTACTGAGCAGCTCAGCCATCCAAGAAAGCTCTGGTACCACCCTGCCATGCATAAGAACTGCTGCACGTCCTTCAAGGAAGTGGGTGTGGGAAGGTTTTCCACAAAAGCAAAAAGATTTCAGTTTGTCAAAGACAATTAGATGGTAGATGGCAAAGATGCTGTTGCATACTGGGAGAACAGATTATAACAGATGTCAATCAAGTAAACAATGTGTAGATAATGTGAAGATATTATCATGTAACTTTACCAATAAATTATATACATTACAACTATTTTTTGCATTACAAGTCTTCTGAAAAAAAATATGTTTAGATATGCAAATAAGATACTATTCCATTAAATATGCACTTATTTAAAAATCTAGATATTGAAAACAGTTATATTTAAACCCTTTATTTCACTTTAACAACACATCAGAGTTAAAAGTTTTTATAGAACAGATTTTGGATATCTCCTTTTTTTTCAATAAAAAAAAAACTCAATACTATGCACATGTATTAAAACTTGATTATTGCCATGTTTTAATACAAAATTGTATGTAAATCAGGCAATAAACATTGTGTGAACAAATCCTTCCGTAATAATCATCAGAATATAACTAAGAATGAACATGGAAGGTATGGCTTATGTAAGGACTACACAAGTTTACATATTCAGTTCAGAGTTTTGAAAAAACTCATTTTGAGAAAATGGCTGTTAAAGATATTGATTGCAGAATGTCACATTTACTAATAAATAACACTTTCTGTAACAGTAACTCATTTATCATTTTCCCCAAAGCTCTACTACACAATTGACTATATATAAACTGTATGTGACTTCTTTGTGTGAATTATATTATAGACAGAGTTGTGATGAGAGGAGGAGAGGAGAAGTGGAGAGAGGAGAGGCCCCAACTTAGTCTGTTTGTTTTCTCATTCTCGTGAACAGAGTCTTTTTTACATATACTTACCTTACTTATTTGAGCTATGGATAGCTGCTTACATCTGTTTTTAAACTTTAAACTTCCATAGCCATGAAATTCTGTCTCCCTGTTTTAGGTCGGCCTGTAGTTTCTCACTATCAGTGAGCTCTAAAAAGGAAATGACCAAATTTAGACCAGCTTTCATGATGCTAAAGGGAACTCGCTGTTTTCAAGGGCAACTGCGGAGAGATATCTGGTTGAAAAATGCTTACTTATGACAAAGTTAGGGGAAATTGACAGACAGAAGAACATCAAATGGATCTCCATAAAGGATGTCCATCTTTTTAGGAATGAGAACTACAGACAAGGCCCATGAGGGTTCTATGATGCCTCATATCAGCATATCCTTTAGTAGTTCAAATGCAATAACTTGCTTGAAGGAAGAGAGTCATCAGGGTTGTTGCTTTGTGGCTACATTGGCTTTGACCAACGTCAGAAACACAGGCCACTCCTCTTTTCCCAAAAAGGCATCACAGACAGCTTGCTCTAGACTGTAAGCAGCATCTAGTTTGGATTCACTCAGTGAAGGTAAAGGCAAGACAGCCCTCACAAGGTTAAAAGTAGAACTCTCAGAAGTTTGGTTGACATTAGATGGGCTATTTGTTAGGCCTTTAGATTCCTGAGATTTCGGCTTCTTGTTTTAAGCTCCATCCTGAGACATGGGTGTCTCCAGGCTGGGAAGGAGAAGGAGTATATTCTGACTGATCACAGTATGTCTGGTCAGCCACACTGAAATGCAGAATTTCAAGCCCCAGGACAACAGCACAAACAAGACAGTTCTGTGGTAGGGTGGCTACAGGCAGGTGAATGAGGGTTTATTTTTAAACTGGGTGGTTTGACTGGGTGCAAAGGGCTGCTTGGCAGTAGCAGTAGGAAATGTGTCTTATGCGCCCCGGTATATGTTTCTGGTGATGCTCTCAATCCTTTTCAAACTGGGTTCATCATTGACTTGTCCCTGCAGCTGGCTGGCCAAACATGGCAGAATGCTTTTAAGAATGAGCTGGATGTCTTCGGTGTCCCCTGCACATAACTGTGATCTCACTTAACAATCTTACTGTCATAGTCCTCAGACAAGAAAGCTGATACAGAGTTTCAAAATCAACCCACATGTGAATGTTCAAGCATGCCAGTTCCCACCACTCACAAGCTGTTCCAATCACATTTCCCAATGTTTCTAGAACCTCAACATCCGACAATGGATGTAAAAAAACAATCATGCCACTTTTCCAAATAATGCAAGGGGTCTGAATCTTTGCATTTCTTCCCAAACAGAATGCAGGGTTTGGTTTTGGAATAACTGATAATCTGTGGAGACTATGTCCAATTTCTGGGTCCAGGAAGCAACAATTGCCTGGACATCCTGCACAGGTGAGGTGAGTGGTTGAATGACTGCATGCACGTCTGGAGGTGTTTTAATCACCAGGTAAAAGTTTAAGTAAGCTGGTGCTTCAGATACTGTCCAAGTTGGCAGTGAGTTTCCTTTGGGTACTGTGTAGGATGGTGGTAAAGGACTGGGGAACATAGGATTAGTAGAACACAGGATCTCAGAGCTTCTAGAAATTAACCTTTCAGGCATTGCTGTTCCACATTACTCTTCTGGAAATTGTGAGTCATGACTGACTGAAAATTTTGGAACAATCTATTTAAGGTTCAAGGTCCCCCATCATCACTTCCCACTATGTCATCAGGTAATAACAATAATGGTAAGCCAGCACATCCTTGACTGGGTCCAGTTTACGTATCACACAATATCAAGTTAAATTTTAAAAAGGAGAACCAAAAAACAGAAAAAAGTTTACATCCAATTCAGTCACAGATGTGGACAAATTTGTTGGTACCCTTACAGCGCATTGAAACAATGCTTCATTCCTCCTGAAAAGTGATGAAATTAAAAGCAATTGTGTCATGTATACCTGTATGCCTTTGGTATGTCATAGAGTAAAGCAAAGAAAGTGTGAAAAGAGATAAACTATTGCTTATTCTACAAAGATATTCTAAAATGGCCTGAACAGATTTGTTGGTACCCCTAGAAAAGATTATAAATATTCAGATTATAGTCATATTTCAAGCTAACTGTTTCCTTGAATTAGTATCACACATGGATTCAATCTTGTAATCAGTCATTCAGCCTATTTAAATGGAGAAAAGTAGTCACTCTGCTGTTTGGTATCATCGTGTGCACCACAATGAACATGGACCAGAGAAAGCAAAGGAGACTGCTGTCTGAGGAGATCAGAAAGAAAATTATAGAAAGCATGTTAAAGGCATAGGCTATAAGACCATCTCCAAGCAGCTTGATGTTCCTGTGATACAGTTGCAAATATTATAAAGAAGTTTAATGTCCATGGGACTGTAGCCAACCTCCCTGGACATGGCCGCAAGAGGAAAATCATCCCCAGATTGAACAGAAGGATAGTGCAAAAGGTAGACAAAGAGCCTTCCAAAGAGATACAAGCTGAACTCCAAGGTCAAAGTACATCAGTGTCTGATTGCACCATCAGTCACTTTTTGAGCGACACTGGGCTCAATGGAAGAAGACCCAGGAGGACTCTACTGTTCAAAGAAAAACATAAAAAAGCCAGACTGGAATTTTATTTTGACAAGCCACAATGCTTCTGGGGCAATGTCCTTTGGACAGATGAGACAAAACTGGAGCTTTTGGGCAAGTCACAACAGCTCTATGTTCATGGACAAAAAATTAAGCTTTTGAAGAAGAGAACACCATACCTACTACGAAACATGGTGGAGGCTCAGTTATGTTTTGGGTCTACTTTGCTGTGTCTGGCATGGGTTTCCTTGAATCTGTGCAGGGAACAATGAAATCTCAAGACTATCAAGGCATTCTGGAGTGAAACATACTGCCCAGTGTCAGAAAGTTCTGTCTCAGTCGCAGGTCATGAGTCCTCCAACATGATAAAGACCCAAAAAGCATCACAGTAAAAGCATCCAAGAATGGCTAAGAACAAAACAATGGACTATTCTGAAGTGGCCTTCTATGAGCCCTGATCTGAATCCTATCGAACATCTATGGAATCTGTGGAACTGAAACATGCAGTCTGGAGAAGGCACACTTCAAACCTGAGACAGCTGGAGCAGTTTGCTCATGAAGAGTGGGACAAACTACCTGTTGACAGGTGCAGATGTCTCATTGAGAGCTACAGATACTCTAAAGGTTGTGCAACAAAATATTAGGTTAAGGGTCCCATCATTTTTGTACATGCCATTTTCATTTGTTTTATCGTTTAAAATATTCTGTTGAATCAAAAATCAAAAGCAAAGTCTGATTTTTATTAAATACCAAATAAACACTGATTGATGCCATTTACTTTTGTCAGTTGTCAAGTTATTTCAGAGAAAATTGTGGGTTCTTCTTTTTTCGTGGAAGGGTACCAACAAATTTGTCCACGTCTGTAAGTGCTTATGACAAACTTATACACAAATCTCAACAGTAGAAGCAAACACAAAATTCGTGGGACATCACAGTTCCTACTAAAAGCAGAGCAATGACAGTTAACAAGAATTAACTCTCAGCTTACATATTTGATGACTAATGAAGGAGAGGTGAGCAATGAGATCAGATTGCAGTGCACACAGTTTGCCTGCAACAGGATAATAGGCAGATTATATGGAAAGGTCGTAGAGTAAGAGCAATTGGAACCACAATGCTGTAAGCAGTTAATCGGTTCACAGTTGGAGACTTTCAGAAAAAGAGGGGGATGGAGAAAGGCACCTTAGTCTAACAAAACAGACACTGGAACACCACTGCAGATGGAAGTGTTTCTTTGTCACCATGAATGCATGACTTCCATCATAAGTAATATGCTTCCAGCTAGGTCAGTAGAACACAAGCCCACACTTGGCTTTAAAGGCGTATGAATCATTAGGTGATAGAAGAGAGAAAAGGGAAAAAAAGAGAGTAGACGATGGAATTATTATAGCTAAGCACTGCTAGCACTAACAGTGAGAGTTCTTACTGAAACAATAACAGTGAGTCATTGGGAAGACATTGATTTTGCCACAATGTCAAGCCATGTCATGTAGTATAATCTAACAACAACAGAGGTAAAAGCATTTGAGCAACAGATGTTGATCACTACATTTTACCTTATTTGACCATACTTCATACTGTGTTGAGGTATAAACACAAACTGTACAACAAGAACATAATATAGCCTTTTCTCTTCATTTCATTTTAATAAAAAAGATCAAGTGAAAACTGTAACTTACCATCATCTTTTCAAACAAGTCAACAATCTCTTTTTCAGAGAGGTTCAATGAACGCTCATCAAAAAGTGGCTGCGGTATAGGTAGTTCAGAATGCGTGGAGATGGGGTCTGTTGGGTGCTGGATAATGGGCTTCTCCTTCTTTATGCCTTGCTTTCGAAAGCTTGTAATCCTGTCACGCTGTAGGGTAGAGTTACATCAAAATTTTAACAAACAGAAATTGTGCATTATTTTGATTTCTTTTTCATGTCATATTTTGTTAAAGAAAATGGTAGTATACCAAGTACAATGCAGTCTTTATTAGAAATTATATGCTATACTGAAAACTGCACACACCTATCAATTTATTAGAAACACCTGCTTAGTTATCCAATTAGCCAATGTGGCAGCAGCACAATACAGATACAAGACTTGAGTTTCAGTTAACGTTGAAACATCATAAATCATAATGAGCAAAAAATTTGATCTCAGTGATTTTGACTATGGCATGGTTGTTAGTGCCAGACGGGCTGGTTTGAGTATTTCAGAAACTACTAATCTTCTGTGGTTTTCTGGATACAACAGTCTCTTTCGTTTACAAGCAACTGTATGAAAAACAAAAAAATCCAGTGAGTTCTGTGGGCAGAAACATACTGTTGATGAGAGAGGTCAGAAGAGAATGGCCAGACTGTTTTTAGCCAGCCCGTCTGGCATACATCATCCTGGCTCAGTCACTGAGATTTTCCCCATTCTGATGTCTGAAGCTCCTGACCTGTATTGGCATTTTTATGCGTTGCACTGCTGGCTGATTGGATAATAGCATGAATGAGCAGATAAATAGCTGTTCCTAAATAAAATGTCTCATGAGTATATTATTTTCCGTACAAAGTCTACTCAAACCGTATTACTTAAAATGAACCTTTTTTTTTAAACTACTAAAATTCATGTAAAAAAAACAGACATTGCTAGTATAGGGGAAAAAATCAGAAGATTTAAACAATTCAACATCTCCCTTACAGTAAGGTCCACAAATATTTGGACATTGGCAATGTTTAGTGCTGTAATTCCTACACTGTTCACCCAATTTGGACCATTTCAACTCCAGTACACTGAAATAGACAGCTAAAATAAAAATAACTTTGTCAGTGTCCAAATATTTATGGACCTGACTGTACCTGCACCTCTACCATTACACAGGACAATAGCATGTTCATCATCCTTGGCTCAGGTAAGACAATACACTGTGTATTTGGCATAGCAGCAGTAACAATACACAGACAAACCCAATAAATATGTCATGACTACACGGAAGAGCAAGGCATGACTATTAGAGCTAGAAAGTAAGAAGTAGTAAGAGAGTGTAAGCATTAAGTTTTGTCTGCCAGTGTTCTAGTCTCAGTTAGTAGGAAAAATAGACCATGCACTGTTAGTTTGTCATGTGCAACTTTGTTTTGAAGATGAGCATGGTTGTGTGGTTAAAATAATAATTAAATAAATGAGTAAATTAAAAAAAAATCACAACACACACTGATGCAAAAATGAAACTGAGAGAGCAAAGTCTAATTATCCATCCATCCATCCATCCATCTTCATATACAGTCTTCTCTGAAAGTATTGGAATTCTTTTGTTTTTGCTATACACTGAAGACATTTGGGTTTGAGATGAACAATGAATGAGAGACAATAGATCAGGATTCCAGCTTTCATTTCCAGCTATTTAAATCTAGATGCATTAAACAACTTAGAACATGGTAGCTTTTGTTTGAACCCACTCATTTTCCAAGTGATCAAAAATACTGGAACATGTGACAGGTGGTCATAGGTGTTTCTTGTTGCCCAGGTGTGCCCTGTTAGATTGATTATTTAAACAATTAATAGCTCTGAATGTCTATTCTTGGTTTGAGCCCTTGATTTCACCTGTGAAGACGGCATTTGTTGTTAAAAAGGATAAACCAACATGAAGACCGGATAGCTGTCTATGGGAGAGTGTTAGTGGTAGCTCATTGGTTAAGACATTAGATTACTGAGTGGAAGGTCTTGAGTACAAATCCCAGCACTGCTAAGCTGCCACTGCTGGGCCCTTAAGCAATGCCTTTAACCCTGAACTGCTCATTTGTATAAATGAGATAAATGTAAGTTGCTCTGGATAAGGGCATTTTGCCAAATGCCATAAATGTAAATGAGAAAAGCAAGCCATTTTGAAGCTGAGAAAAGAGGAAAAATCAATCTGAGCCAATGCATAAGCATTGGGCATAGTCAATAAAACAATTTGGAATGTCTTGAAAAAGAAAGAAACATTGCGAGAGCTGTGAAGAAAAACCCAAAACACCAGTCAGGGATATCAACAACCTCCACAGGGCAGGGTTGAAGGTATCACATCCACCATTTGAAGAAGACATCCACAACAGAAATAGGGGCCAAACCACAAGATGCGATCCACTCATCAGCAGTAAGAATCAGAAGGCCAGATTGGAATTTGTAAAGAAACTCCAACATTAACCCATGGTGGAGCTAGTGTCATGGCCTGGGATTGAATGGCTGTTTTTGGAACGGGCCAACTAATCTTTAGTGATGATGTACTTCATGATGGTAACAGCAGAATGAATTCAGAAGTCTACAGAAACATACTGTGTACCAATTTACAGACAAATGCATTCAATCTAATTAGGAGGAACTTCATCATGCAGCAAGACAATGACCCAAATCACACTGCTCACACTACAAAGGACTTCATCAGGGGGAAAAAAGTGGAAGGTTTTAGACTGGCCAAGGCAAACACCAGACCTTAACCCAATTAAGCATGTGTCACACCTGAAGAGGAGGCTGAAGGGAGAACCCCCCAAAACACAACTGTGGTACAAGCCTGAAAAAGCATCACAGAAGAAGAATGCAACAGTTTGGTTCAACACTTTGTCCTTTCCGTCACTTTGGTAAGGGTTAATCTTGGTTCCAGATCTTTCGTGGCTCATCTCTGTATTTCTTGCAAATTCTAACCAGGCCTTCCAATTCTTACTGCTGATGAGTGGCTTTCATCTTGTGGTATGGCCTCTATATGTCTGACTTATATTTCGAAGTCTTCTTCGAATGGTGGCTTGGGATACCTTCACCCCTGCCCTGTGGAGGCTGTTGGTGTTATAACTGACTATTGTTTTGGGGTTTTTCTTCACAGCTTCACAGTTCCCATAGACAGCTCTCTGGTCTTCATATTGGTTTATCCTTTTTAACAACAAATGCAATCTTCATAGGCAAACCCCAGGGCTCATACCAAGAGACATTCAGAGCTATTAACTGTTTAAACAAATCAATCTAACAGGGCACACCTGGGCAACAAGAAACCCCTGTCAGTCACATGTTCCAATATTTTTGATCACTTGAAAATTTGGTGGGTTCAAACAAAAGGTGCCGTGTTCTAAGTTGTTTAACACAAAGATGTAAATATGAGGAAATGAAAGCTGAAATTCTGATCTATCTTCTCATATTTATCTTTTGCTCTCAAACCCAAATGTCTTCAGTGTATAGCAATAAAAATATGAATTGGCCTTCCCATTCCAATGCTATCGGAGGAGACTGTGTGTATACACACACACACACACACACACACACACACACACACACACACCACATTGATACCTGACGATAATGACGATACTTAAACAAAAAGCTTATCATGACTTGGAGCTTATCAGTATTAGATTACAACACTGAGATCAAATTGCCAATTATTAACTTGGATCGAGTGACAACAAAAAAGTGTTAATCAGATAATAAAATGGTTTATCTATGTGCTTTGATCTCTCAAACTTCTCAGTTTCATAACTGCATGTGTAGTTACAGAAAGATGAAAAACAAAATGTAAATGAACAAAATAACATAAAATCAAAGAACAAACACCTTACCATGTCATCAGCCAATGTTTTAATATGTATGTTCTGTTGAAGGGAAGGGACAACACAGAAATGAGACCAAAGTAATCACTATATCATTTCAGTGTGCCCAAAGGGAGTTGCTCCTTTTGACAGAGACACGTATATAAAATTTGTACAGTTTTCCTTTCCAAGAATTTTTCGGAGAGATATTTGGACTATTTGGAGTATAATGCAGATTAACACTTGAATGCATATGTCACATGGTTTGGGTAAAAATTCATTTAACCTATGTTAACCACAGATCACCTCTCTGTAGTGTGTGGCATAAATTATTTAAAGACAAATAACTTGGTAATAAATTGCAGGTAATATTGAGGAATACTTTGTAATCTTTGGATGGAGGCTGAGCAAAATAATCCAAAAACTTAACATCTGCTTGTGCTGAACATGAAAACATCTAAATTGTATTTTGTGGCATTTACTACTATGTACGTTATGCCTGTAAATAATAATTATATATTTGTACATTGTATATACACACTTTGTCATGGAAGAGAATTAATCCTCACTGTTTTATAGTCTCCGGCTTATTCAACATGTCTTCAAAAATTCAACCTAAGTGTGCAAATCCTGCATGACTACATGTTGTGGGGAGATAGGGCCACCGAAGCGTACACCCAGACACCAAAACTACGTTAATAAATGTAAACTCCATGTTCTATGGGTTGCACAGTGGTGCAACAGATATCGTTTCTGCCTTATAGCTCCAGAATCTCCATTTTAATCCTGAGCTACGCTCTGTGTATCTGTTTTGCATCCAGAGATTTCCACAAGGTTATCCGGGTTCCTACTATCTCCCAAGAACATACCGAAAGATGAATTGGCTGAAATTGTCATAAGGTATAAATGAACAAGGGGCTGGCATCCTATAATGGGTGCTACATACTGTTAGTGTGTTTGAGTGTTTTTTCTTAATCATAATTTCACACTCCTGAAGGTGGAATCTTTGCTTTACTGTATCCTTCTGATCAAGTTTATGTGAAAATATTTAATGAAACATGTCAAACTGGCAGTTATTTTTCCAAATAAAGTGAAGGAAAAATCTAACATTATGAAAAATATTTGTTTGTGGTGTCCTTCTGCTGTGAGTACTTGTTTTGTATGTCTAAACACTACGCTTAATTTAAAACTGACAATTGACATAAATAAAGAACACCACCTCAATCTGAACTCTCTGTCTGATTTCAATTAAAACTCTAATATGTGCACTTCGCCTCACTACCGCATCAAACATTCAATCACATCAGCTACTATACCCAGCTTTACTGAAAATCTTCCAGATCAGATACTGGATCAGTGTTTATCAAAATTAGATCTGGGGACCCCCAGGGGGCCAATGATTTTTTTTTATGTTCCTACAGTATAGAAATCACAACCTATCCTTACCAAAGTTCATTATATTTAATATTCAGTTATTGGTCATTTGAATTCTGTGGCTTTATTTCCAAACATTAATGACTATAAATAATGTCAATTGCTACCTAATGTGTTGTATCAGTGGAAATTTCAGGATTAAAATGCATAGTGGCTACAATAAATAACCAGAATATTATTGTACTTATTTGAATAAGGAGCTAAAATTTTAAACTGTTTACTTTAACAATTTAACAGTTTACTTTAACAGTTTAATTTTAGCAAGTAATTTTACAGTTAAGGAATCCCTGGCTGCAAAAAAGTTGGCTGCAAGACAACCCTTGTTGTGGATAATGCAGCACCATTTAAAAGAAAAACAACTGGATTGCACTACACATAGCACTTTGAAACTTGCCCAAATACAGTATCTTGATCTTGGTTTCAACACATTAATACACCACATCTTCACTGGCTCACTCTCTTGCTTTCATATAGCCCTTCTTGAGCTATGGTTTCTTTCAAGCCACCCTCCCATGCATAGCTCTTGAAATGGTTGTCTGGTCCACCTTAACTCCACTCCCAGCCAATGTACTCTTTCAGAATGTCTGTTGGCCTGTGGCTACCCATCAGTCTCTGTCTTGTTTTTGCGCTGAGTTTTGAGGGATGGCCTTGTCTAGATAGTGCTTGGGTGGTGTAACGCAGCTTCCACTTTCTCACTAGTGTCTACTGGGATGTCCAACCTCTTAGATATAATTTACACCCTATTTCTAAGTTATGAAATTCTATTACCTTTAACATTGTTAGAATGTTTCTTAGTCTTCATTTTCACTCCGTTCCTTCAGACTAACAGTCTCTTCAAAGACTGTTTTAATATTTCACAGGTGAAGTGAAACCTTGGGGGGGGGGGGGGGGGGGGG
>CM040460.1:13271061-13282784 GCA_022758105.1 Pangasianodon gigas | reverse complement strand
AAAAAAAAAAAAAAAAAAAAAAAAAAAAAAAAAAAAAAAAAAAAAAAAAAAAAAAAAAAAAGGAATTTCATTGTGCTGTAATGCATGTCTATGTGACAAATAAAGGCTGCTTCAGCTTCAACTCCATTCATCTGTCAGTTATGTTTTAGTAAATGTGGCACGTGGCAGCAGCACAATACAAAAAGTCATGCAAATACAGGTCAAGAGCTTCAGTTAATGTTCACATCAAACATCAGAATGGGGGAAAAAGGGTGACCGCTGTGACTTTAACCATGGCATGGTTGTTGGCACCAGATAGGCTGTTTGAGTATTTCAGAAACTACTGATCTCCTGGGATTTTCACACACACACACGCACACAAAACAGTCTCTAAGCATTTATGCAGAATAGTATGAAAAACAAAAAAACATCCTGTGAGTGTAGGGTCTGCAAGCTGAAAAACATTGTTGATGAGAGAGATCAGAGGAGAATGACCAGACTGGTCTGAGCTGACAGTGACTTAAATAAGCACTCTTACAACCCTGGTGAGCAGAAAAGCATCTCAGCATGCAGAAAACATCAAACCTTGAGGTAGATGGGC
The DNA here is from genome assembly GCA_022758105.1 of Pangasianodon gigas. Lineage (NCBI taxonomy): Eukaryota > Metazoa > Chordata > Actinopteri > Siluriformes > Pangasiidae > Pangasianodon > Pangasianodon gigas. Next base: position 13,282,204 of record CM040460.1, on the reverse strand, counting down.
TACAACAGCAGAAGACCACATCAGGTTCCACTCCTGCCAGCCAAGAACAAGAATCTGAGGCTATCATTGGCACAAACTCAACAAAACTGGACAATTGAAGAAAAAGAACAGGTGATTTTTTTCTAATCTTCTACTGCCCAGTTTCAATGAGCCTGTGCCCAGATCCCTGTTTTTGGCTGACAGGAGTGGAACCTGATGTGGTTTTCTGCTGTTGTAGCCTATTCACCTCAAGGATCAATGTTTTGTGCATGCCGAGATGTTTCTGCTCACCATGGCTGTAAAGAGTTTCTACATCCTTCCTGACAGCTTGAACCAATCTGGCCATTTTCCTCTGACCTACCTCTCTTATCAACAAGATGTTTCCACCCACAAAACTGTCACTCACTCAATGTTTTTTGCTTTTCGCACCATTCTGTGTAAACTCTAGAGACTGTTGTGTGTGAAATTCCCAGGAGATCAGCAGTTTATGAAATACTCAAACCAGCCCTTCTGGTACCAACATCCTTCCACAATCAAAGTAACAGAGATCACAAATTTTCTTCATTCTGATGTTTGATGTGAACTTTAACTGAAGCTTTTGACCTGTGTCTGCATGATTTTTTGCACTGCGCTGCTGCCACATGATTGGCTGATTAGATAACTGCATGAATGTGCATGTGTCCCTAATAAAGTGGACAGTGAGTGTATGTTGTATTGATGCACATTTTTTCTTGTGGTTTTTACTTAGGTGTGTTTCTGTCTTGATGGATTTTACTTGTGTGTGTTTCTCTCTTATCATAAATTAGTTCTACAAATATCAAAGAACATTATTTGAGCATTCAAATTTCCTTTGGTGCAAACGCCTATGAGAGCAGTGCAAGTAAGGTTGACTAGCGTTAGCCATTATTAAAGAAATTTTAGCCATATTCTAAAAGGCAAAATGACTATTATGATTACAACAATAACCATAAAGTAAGCATTGCTATTTCCAAGCTAGTCAGTTGGACCAAACTTAAGATTTTAATTTAGATTTAAGATTAATTTAAGATGGCAAGAACAGACTTAATGACAGCTGCAACAGGTGTCCTGTACTGCTTGGGTCTGCGGAAATGCTGAACTTGCTGAACTGAATGTAAACAAATGATTAGCTTAGTGTCTGAGAGGCCGCAGAGTCCCGGTACAAATGAGCCTCAAGGCCAGTTGGTCATTAGAATGCAATTTGATAATAAGCTGAAATTACCTAATTTTATTGATTTTTTTTTTAACCTCATTTCATTCTTTACATCGTTTTTCATTTAAACAAGCATTGGTCTGCCTTGTTTATCTTTTATGTGGGTAATTTGTTACAGTCCGCTGTATAAAAGTTCATTCAGTATTTTAAGCTCTTTATTAAAATGTACTGGGTGACGTCCCACAGAAAAGCATTTAATATGATGTGTTCTACTGCTGAGTTTATTTTATAAAATCCATAAAATTAATTAAGCTTTTCTTAACCTTATAGTATTAAAATCTTCAAGCTATTGCTTGGTGGGCGTTAGAAAAACTCCACAGAAGTTAGAAAAGTTAGAAAATCTAAATAACTGATGAAGCTCTGTTTGCCTAACGGTTAAAAACAACAAATTTTATGACCTTAAAATTCTAAAATGTAATACAAGATTTTTTAAGCAAGGCTGTGCAATTTGACAAAAATATTGTATCACAATACTGGAAGACATTTCTACGATTCATGATATAATGGTTTGTTAAACTGCCAGCAGAAGAGGAAAAAAAATTTAAAACTGTTAAAGGCTGAATCTGATGATGTCCAGAAAAATAAACTCTTAAAATATTAATTTAAAAAAAATTTTATATTTACAAATTTAACAAGAAGGAAGAATCTGTAACAATGCTAAGATTTTACAGTTTTAAAGACACAGTATGAAATTTTACCATTAAATCAGTGGCTTTTTAAGTTTGTAAAACAATACTGGCGATATCGCAGAAAAGTGTATTGTGTATTGTGAAAGAAACTGCAGGAATATCTGGAACTGCAGGAATATCTGGAAAGAAATCTGGTCACTCTCTGTGTGTGACAACAACCTCTCATATTCTTCACATGCCTGGGCTATGGGGGAGGGTGGCTAAACAGAAGCCCTTTCTAAAACAAAACCCGCCTACATCATCCCAAATCATGTGGCAACGTATAACTTTTTTGGCATAATTTTAAAAGATACACCCACAGTGAAGAATGGTATGACAGCATCATGCTATGGGGCTGCTTCTCTGGGACTGGGGTTCTATTCAAGTTTGAGGGAATCATGGATAGCTACAATTATCAATCTATTTTGGCACAAAACCTGCAGGCCTCTGTTAGACAGCCGAAGATGAAGAAAAAGGACTACGACATAAGGGCAACTTACACACTGTATCCTCCACAACTAATAATCCACATTACTAGCAAAGCACAGGCTGTGTGTAATTAATGAGCTATTGTTTAGTGCCCCATGTAGTTGCTCAACCTGTCTTAACCAGACACACCTCCTCAACAATTTTTGACTTCATCTTGCCTGAAAAGGACAAAATAAAGGTCTGTCTGTATTATTGCTGACTCCCTCCTTTGTGCATAAAATTCTTCCATGTCTTCCAACAGCCAGAGCCCAAGACCTCAAATATGAGCAGCATATTTCAGCAACAGGGAATAAGCCTGGCCCTGAAACAGGAAACATACCAATGAGCTCACTACTGAGGAAGTGAGAAAGAATGTCTGAATGACATCAGCACTCTCAATAAGGCAGCACAAGAGAGGATGAAGCCGTGAACCCTCATTTAGACTTGAACTGAAGGCAAGGGTTTACTTATATTTATGTATGTATATATGTATATATAAGTACAAAAAGCACTGACAATGGAGACTATTTCCATAAATGTCAAATAAAAGTCTCTTAACAGAAAACTTCACTATATCAGCAATTATACATTTTTCTTTATTAAGTACCAACATGTTTTTTAAAACTGTTTTGTATTAGCCTCAGATTATGTGGAGCATCTGCCATATAAGTCCCTGTGTATGAGCTGTTACTATAGGAACAATAACATATAATACAAATCTCGAACCCTAGGGAAGACTATGTTTACACTGCTTGAAAATAATGGAGCTTGTATACAGTATAAAGAATTGGAATTGCAAAGAATGAATACCACCTACGGAATTAACTTTTGGCCAGATAAAGGTAAACTGGGGGTTGGTCTACAGACAGGCAGACTTTGTTTTGGGCAATCGAAATAACTGACTGACTGGGGATACGAAGTATGAACAACAAGGATTGGCTGTATATCTGAATGATGCTGTTGATGTTGAATAATTGTCACAGAGACTGTTTACAGAGTAATTATGGAGTAATAAGATAAAAGAATAAAATGTTTTTTTATGTATGACAGATGATTAAATAGGTGATGAGAGAGGAAGTTTATATTTCTATGACAGCAGTCACACTTTGCCTTTAATTGCTTAACTTGAATCAATTCTTAGAGTAGCCTTCCATAAGCTCTTCACAACATTTTGCCAGAATTCTTGTCCATTCCTCCTGACAGACCTAGTACAACAGACCTAGTACAACTCAGTCAGGTTTGTGGGCCTTTGTGGGTTGCTCGGATATGCTTTTAAAGTTCGGTCCACAAATTTTCAGTGGGATTCAGGTCAGGGATTGTGATTGCTCTCCAGTAGTTCATTTTGTTGTCTTTACTCCAATAACACTAATTTAGATATTGCACATTTACATGTATGCATCTGCTCCAGCATACCAATTTTAATCTTTAAAAGGGACACTCTGGATGAAATCTTAAATTTAACCATCGATACAGCTGTTGTAAACATGCCTACTTGTGTCTTACCATGATTACGGAGTGGGCTCTGTAGCAAGATTTCCCTGTTTGTATACTGGGGAAACCCCCTCCTGATTATGTATGTTGGATGTGGATGCAAAATTTAAAAAACTATATTATGGTGGACATTTTGTTGGGCAGTGATCTCTAGATAACAGTTTTTTCAGGGAAGATAGATAGCTAGCTAGCTACTGCTAATAAGCAAATGGATTACTCAAGCAGCAGAAATCACTCAACAGATGTGGATTTTTTGAGTTACTGCTACACATACATGTCTGAGCTAGAATATATGGAACTGCCCCAGCAAGAAGAATAACAGGAGGCAAAGAGCAACTGTAGGTCTTTCACAATTATAATGACCCCCATAACTGGTGAAGGCAAGCCTTTGCTAGTTCTCCTACCTCAGTTCAGCCCCATTTGTTCTGGGCATGGATCTTCTCTGCTCTCCGTTTTGTGCTAAATACAGTCAGAATCTCTGTTTCCTTCAGCATCTTCTTCAGCAAAAGACCCAGCAACTCCACTTTTAAATCTCTTGTACAGTCCTCCAGTGTGCTGACTGGTTACAATCTGACTTATCAAGAAAAGTACCTATCGAGAATGTTATTTAGGAATCGAACTCAAATTATCTAAAATGTTATGCACTTATTATTATGGATTAGCCCAAAATGACAAGGAGTGCTATTCAGGTGTACTAACACTTTTAATGGTGGAAAATTCTTATGGCTTGGCATCCTATTAGTGACTAAAGGATGCTAGCGGTGCTCTAGCCTGCAATGACAGGAAGTATACAGTGGATAAGTCTACACACCCTGCTGAAATGGCAAGTTATTATGATGAAAAATATTAAACCAAGATAAATCATGTCAGAACCTTTCCCACCCTCAATGTGAAATTACAAGGCATAAAAATTAAGTGAAAAACAATCAGAAACATTTTAAGAGAAGATGTACCTTTATTGATCCCCCATAGGGGAAATTAAGTAAAAGCAAAAAAAAAAAAAAAAAAAAAAATACGAAAAGATGAAAGAGCTGCTGTGCCGTGCTGCCACTCCCTGCGGCACCTATCTCTCTCTATTTTAGGGAAAAATAGGAAAAATAAAAAAGTTACAACATCCTTGTTGCATAAGTGTGCACACCATTTTATAAATGGGAATGTGGCTGTGTTCAGAATGAACCAATCACCTTCAATTTCAGGTTCAAAAGTAATTATCATACAGCTGTCATCAATGAAATTATACTGATTAACCTCAAATAAAGACCAGCTGTTTCTGAAGCCATGGACTGCAAATAGCTGACAAAACCTCCACAGGCTCTCACTTTCAAAAGGAATCGATCAGGAGAGGGGTATAAAAAAATTTCCAAAACAATAGATGTACCATGGAACACCGAAAAGGAGAGAGCAAGTGGAGAAAATGGAGCACCACAATCTGTCCCTCCAAAATCTGTCTAGAGCCTGCCAAAAGAGCCTGCCAAGAGACCAACAGCAACATTACAGGAGCTGCATGAATATCTGACAAGTACTGATTACCCTCTGCATGTGACAACAATCTCTTGTATTCTTCACATGTCTGGGCTATGGGGTAGGGTGGCTAGACAGAAGCCCTTTCTCACAAAAACACATCCAAGTCCAAAGAAATCACCCCAAACCATGTGGCATAATGTGTTACGGTCTAATGAGACGAATTCCAAACGGTATAATAATTCCATAAGTTATGTTTGGCACAAAAAAAAAAGCATATCAACAAAAGAACATCATACCCACGGTGAAGCATGGTGGTGGCAGCATCATGCTTTAGGGCTGCTTTTCTTCAGCCAGAACTCAAGGTGGAGGGAATCATGAATAGCTACAAACACCAGCCAATTTTAGCAACCAGCAAAACATTCCGGTATCTGCTAGTAAGCTGAAGATGAAAAGGAATTTCACCTTTCATTACAACAATGACCAAAAGCATATGCCCAACAAAGGAATGGTTTAACCAAAAGAAGATTGATGTTTTTGAATGACCTAGTCAGAGCCCAGACCTGAATCCAACTAAAAATCTGCTATACACTGAACACATTTGGGTTTGAGATCAAAAGATGAATATGAGATAATAGATCAGAATTTCAGCTTTGATTTCCTGATATTTACATCTAGATGTGTTAAACAACTTAGAACATGGCACCTTTTATGCAAGACCACCCAATTTTGCAAAGAGCAAAAGTATTGATAGTCTTACAGTAAATAACACTTAATATTTGGTTTCATATCCCTTGCTTGCAGTGACTTCATCAAGCTGGCGACACACTGACCACCAAACTGTTGCATTCTTCTTTTGTGATGCTTTTCCAGTCTTGTACCACAGATTCTTTAAGTTGTTGTTGTTAGTTTTGGAGGTCTCTCCCTTCAGTCTCATCATCAGGAAGTGAAATGCATGCTCAGCTGGATTAAGGTCTGGTGATTGACTTGGTCAGTCTAAAACTTTTTCCACTGATGAAGTCCTTTTTTTGTGTTGGCAGTATGTTTTGGGTCATTGTCTTGCTGCATGATGAAGTTCCTCCCAATTAAATTGGATGAATCTCTCTGTAAATTTGCAGACAGAATGTTTCTGTAAACTTCTGAACTCACTCTGCTGCTACAATCATGAGTTACATTATCAATAAAGATTAGTGATCCCACTCCAGAAGAAGCCTTGCAAGCCCAAGCCATGACACTAACTCCACGGTGCTTGACCTATGAGCTCACATGTATTGGATATGATCATGAGTAGATCCTTTCTTTCTCCACACTTTGGCCTTTCCTTCACTTTGGTAGAGGTTACTCTTGGTTCCAGAACTTTTCTGGATCATCTCTGTATTTCTTTGTGAATTCATATTAGACCTTCTGATTCTTACTGCTGACGAATGGTTTGCATCTTGTGATATGTCCTCTACATTTCTGCTCTCAAAGTCTTCTTCAAACGGTGGATTGTGATACTTTCATCCCTGCCCTGTGGAGGTTATTGGTGATGCCCAATACAGCTCTCACAATGTTTCTCTCATCAACTGCTGTTGTTTTCCTTGGCCGACCTGTTTGATGTCTGGTTGTTGGTATACCAGTGGTTTCTTTCTTTTTCAGGACATTCCAGATTGTTGTACTGGCTATGCCCATTGCTATGGAATGGCACTGGTAGATTTTCTCTCTTTTCTCAACTTCAAAATGGCTTGCATTACTCCCATAGACAGTTCTCTGGTCTTCATGTTGGTTTATCTTTTTTTTTTTTTTTTTTTTTTTTACCAACAACTGCAGTCTTCACAGGTGAAACCCAGAGTAGACATTCAGAGCCATTAACTGTTTAAACAATCGATCTAACAGGGCACACCTGGGCAACAAGAAACAACTGTCAGTCACATGTTCAAAGATTTTTGATCACTTGAACAAATGGATGGGTTCAAACAAAAGGTGCCATGTTCTAAGTTATTTACACCTAGATGTGTTAAATATCAGGAAATGGAAGCTGAAATTCTGATCTATCATCTCATATTCATCATTTGATCTCAAACCCAAATGTCAGAAGAATTGGCCTTGCCGTTCCAATACTACACACACACACACACACACCCCGATCAGCCACAACATTAAAACCACTGATGGGTGAAATGAATAACATTGATTATCTTGTTACAGTGGCACCTGTCAAGGGGTGGGAAATATTAGGCACCAGGTCAACAGATCATTTCTCAAAGTTAATGTGTTGGAAACAGGAAAAACTGGCAAGCGTAAGGACCTGAGTGACTTCGGCAAGGGCCAAATTGTGACGGCTAGACAACTGAGTCTGATCATCTCCAAAACTGCAGGTCTTGTGGGGTGTTCCCGGTATGCAATGGTTAGTACCTACCAAAAGTGGACCAAGGAAGGACAACAGGTGAACCGGCGACAGGGTCATGGGCGCACAAGGCTCACTGATGAGCACGGGAAACGAAGGCTTGTCCATCTGATCCGATCCCACAGAAGAGCTACTGTAGCAAATTGCTGAAAGTTAATGCTGGCTATGACAGAAAGGTGTCAGAATACAAAATGCATCACAACTTGCTGCGTATGGGGCCACAGACTGGTGAACATGCCAATACTGCCCTGTGTCCACCACTGAAAGTGCCTACAATGGGCATGTGAGCATCGGAACTGGACCACGGAACAATAAAAGAGGGTGGCCTGGTCTGAAGAACCATGTTTTCTTTTACATCATGTGGACGGCTGGGTGCATCTCCATTGTTTACCTGGGGAAGAGATGGCACCAGGATGCACTATGAGAAGAAAGAAAGCCTAAAGGCAGTGGCCTCTTTGAGCAGAATAATGCGCCCTGCCACACTGCAAAAATTGTTCAGGAATGTTTGAGGAACATGCCAAAGAGTTTAAGGTGTTGACTAGGCCTCCAGAATCCCAAGATCTCAATCCGATCGAGCATCTGTGGGATGTACTGGATTCTATGCCTTGAACAAACAAGCCTGAGACCCCACCTCCATGGAGACCCCACCTTGCAACTGATAGGACTTAAAGGATCTGCTGCTAACGTCTTGGTGCCAGATACCAGAGCACACCTTCAGAGGTCTTGTGGAGTCCATGCCTTGACGGGTCAGAGCTGTTTTGGGAGATGCCTTCATGAATGTAAATACAGAGGGTTTATCTCAAGATGCAAACCACTGGTAACAATCAAGAACAGAAAGGCCAGATTAGACTGCTAGAAAACATCTAAAAAAGCCTGCCCAGTTCTGGAACAAGATTCTTTGGACAGATGAAACCAAGATTAACTTGCACCAAAATTATAGGAAGAGAAGAGCATGGACAAGGAAATGAAGGGCTCATGGTACAAAGCATACCATATCGTCTGTCAAACACGGAGGCAGCATTGTGGCATGGGCATGTATGGCTGCCAATGGAACTGCGTCACTGGTGTTTATTGATGTGACTGCTGACAGAAGTAGCAGGATGAAATCTGTAGTGTACAGAACTATACTTTCTGCTCACATTCAGTCAAATGTTGCAAAACTGATAGGACTTCACAGTTCAGATGGATAATGACCCAAAACAAACCAACCCAAGGGTTTCTTAAGGCAAATAAATGGAATGTTCTTAAATGGTCGAGTCAGTCACCTGACCTCAACCCAATTGAGCTGCTTTTCACATACTGAAGACAAAACTGAAGGCAGAAAGACCCACAAACTAGCAGCAACTGAAGGCGGCTGCAGTAAAGACCTGGCAAAGCATCTCAAGGGAGGAAACTCCATGTCCATGGGTTCCAGACTGCAAGCAGTCATTGACTACAAAGGATTTGCATCCAAGTAGTGAAAAAAATCCTTATATTTATAATTATGTTAGTTTGTCCAACTACTTTTGAGCCTGTGAAAATGGAGAGACTCCTTTAAATCTCAAAGGGTATACTTCAACGACATCTTGATTGCTTCATTTCAAACCCACTGTGGTGGTGTACAGAGGCAAAGTTACAAAAGTTTGTCACTGTTCAAATACTTATGGACCTGGCTATGTGTCACACACACACACTCACCACCCACTTTATTAGGAACACCTGTACAACAGCACATTTGTGCAGTTATCTAATCAGCCAAATCATGTGGAAGTAGAACAATGCAAAAATCATGCAGATATAGGTCAAGAGCTTCAGTTAATGTTCACAAACATCAAAATGAAGAAAAAGTGTGATCTCTGGGACTTGATCATGGCATGGCTGTTGGTACCAGATGGGCTGGTTTGAGTATTTCAGAAACTGCTGATCTCCTGGGAATTTCACACACAACAGTCTCTGGAGTTTACACAGAACGGTGCGAAAAACAAAAAACTTTGAGCGAGAGAAAGTTTTGAAGGTGGAAACGCCTTGTTGATAAGAGAGGTCAGAGGAAGATGGCCAAATTGGTGAGTGAGCAACGGTGGTGAGCAGAAAAGCATCTCGGCATGCATAAAACATCGAACCTTGAAGTAGATGGGCTCCAATAGCAGAAGACCACATCAGGTTCCACTCCTGCCAGCCAAGAACAGGATTCTGAGGCAGAATATCACCTGGTCTTTTTCCAGTCTTCGGCTGTCCAGTTTTGGTGCATCTGTGCTCATGATAGCCTCAGATTCCTGCTCTTGGCTGATAGGAGTGGAACCTGATTTGGTCCTCTGCTGTTGTAGCCATTCCACCTCAAGGTCTGATGTGCTGTGCTTTCTGAGATGATTTTCTCCTCACCTTGGTGGTAAAGAATGCTGTTTTGAGCAACTACAGACTTCCTGTCAGCTCAAACCAGTCTGGTCATTCTCCTCTGACCTCCCTCATCAACAAGGTGTTTCAGCCTGCAGACCCTCCGCACACAGGATGCTTTTTGCACAATTCTGTGTAAACTCTAGAGACTGTTGTGTGTGAAAATCCCAGGAGATCAGCAGTTTAAGAAATACTCAAACCAGCTCTTTTGGTACCAACACCCATGCCACGATCAAAGTCACATAGATCACATTTTTTCTTCTTTCTCATGTTGGATGTGATTTTTTGCATCGTCCTGGCGCAACATGTTTGGCCGATTAGATAACAGCACTTGGGTAGTTGTACAAGTGTCCCTTATAAAGTGGACAGGGTGTATGTGTGTTCGTGTATGTATACATATATATATGTATGTATGTATGTGTGTGTATATATATTATATATACACACATACACTGCTCAAAAAAATTAAAGGAACACTTTTTAATCAGAGTATAGGATCAAGTCAATTAAACTCCTGGGATATTGATCTGGTCAGTTAAGTAGCAGAGGGGGTTGTTAATCAGTTTCAGCTGCTTTGGTGTTAACGAAATTAACAACAGGTGCACTAGATGGGCAACAATGAGACGACCCCCAAAACAGGAATGGTTTTACAGGTGGAGGCCACTGACATTTTTTTCCCCTACTCATCTTTTCTGACTGTTTTTCACTAGTTTTGCATTTGGCTAGGGTCAGTGTCACTACTGGTAGCATGAGGCGATACCTGGACCCTACAGAGGTTGCACAGGCAGTCCAACTCTTCCAGGATGGCACATCAATATGTGCCATTGCCAGAAGGTTTGCTGTGTCTCCCAGCACAGTCTCAAGAGCATGGAGGAGATTCCAGGAGACAGGCAGTTACTCTAGGAGAGCTGGACAGGGCCCTAGGAGGTCCTTAACCCATCAGCAGGACCGGTATCTGCTCCTTTGTGCAAGGAGGAACGGGATGAGCACTTCCAGAGCCCTACAAAATGACCTCCAGCAGGCCACTGGTGTGAATGCCTCTGACCAAACAATCAGAAACAGACTTCATGAGGGTGGCCTGAGGGCCCG
>CM040460.1:13185794-13237001 GCA_022758105.1 Pangasianodon gigas | reverse complement strand
CCTTTTTTTTTCTTATGCTGTGATGTATTTCTCATCACCAATAACATTGTTTGTGTAACAGCTTATGATGAAAGGATAACAATAAAAACTTTTGATTTCACCAGTTTTCTTAATTTTCAAGTCATTTTAATTTAAAGTTAATTAGAAGTAAAGGAACATTACCTAGATTTTGAAGATGATTGTACTTAAAATAATTTATGTAAATGAGCTTAAAATGCATAATGAGGTAAACCTAAATTCTTAGGTTTAAAAAGCTTAAATTTATTTGTTGACGTGATACAGTATTTTAAGTAAAATCTTTGGTGGGGAAACTCATAAATTTGGGCATTGCCAGCTAAGGTTTTTTAGATAATATTGCTTAAACTTCCATGTGGAATATGCTTAAAAAGTGGCTTGCAAAAATGATGCACTATATTTTTAAGTAAATCCAGCGCATTATTTTTTACAGTGCACCTTGTGCCCCAAGTCCCCTGGAATAGGCTCCAGGCTTCCCACAACCCTGTGTACAATAAGCAGTATACCCATGGATGGATATTTCTTGTTGACTAGGTTACTTCAAAAAACACAGCAGCCAATCACACTGCAGCACACACTTCACACTTTTAGTATTAGATAGATCACTTTATTCATCCCAGAGTGAAATTCACCTATTACAGATTTGAAATTCACCTAGCACAGAGTTAGAAGTAAAGCTAGAACTAAAAGTAATTTAACATTATAAATGAAACAAAATAAGAATTACATATATACGAACACAGTTTAAGAGTGTGATGTGGTAGTGCAATGGGTGTAAACACTGTAGATACAAGCATCAGACTTGAGTGGAATTAAAGTGGCAGTGCAGTGCAAACATTGTCAACTGTGTAAACATTGTAAACAGTGTGAAAACAGACAAATGACTGGAAGTAAAGTGTCAGTGCATATGGATATGAATAGTGGATGGTGGTAGTTCGACTGTTGTCCAGTGAGCTTGGGTCAAGCTCATGACAGGGTCAGTGCAAAATAGTGTCCCAGCACTAGTTTCCACTGTGTTCCAGTGTTTCCCCCACCACCTCAAAAGTCTCCGGAGAGTAGCCCAAGACCGAGCCGGCCTTCTTGATCAGTTTGTTGAGTTGATTTTCTCCAGCTCTGAGGCCACCCCCAGAATACTGCTGTAAAGAAGACTGCACTGGCTACCACAGACTGGTAGCAGATCTCTAACATCTTGCTGCAAATATTAAAGGTCCTGAGCTTCCTCAGTCTGCAAATCCCTTTCCTGTACACAGCCTCTGTGTTGACCTTCCAGTCCAGCTTGCTGTCGAGATGGACATCAAGCTGTAGGTGTCAACCTGCTCAACGTTGTGATCCATGGGGCTGGTTGTTGTCCTCTTCCTCCTGTAGTCCACCACTATCTCCTTGGTCTTGGCCACATTAAGGAGCAGACGGTTCTTCCTGCACCACTCCACAAAGTTGATGACCAGGTCCCTGTACTCATTCTGTCTATCCCTGATGCACCCGACCACCACAGAGTCATGAGAAAATTTCTGAAGGTGGCAGAGATCCAATCTGTACTGAAAGTCTCCTGTGTACAGGGTGAAGAGGAAGGGGAGAGCACAGTTCTCTGTGGTGCTCCAGTGGTGCTCAGCAGGCGCTCAGACAGGCAGGTTTCCAGTTGCACAACCTAGTCAGTGAACCAGGAGATCATGGACATGTTCACCTGCATTCTTCTCATCTTCTCTCTCAGCAGGAGAGTGTGGATGGTGTTAAATGCGCTCGAGAAATCAAAGAAAGTGATGCTTACTGTGGTGTTGTTGTAGTCCAGATGGGAGTGGGCCTTTTGCAGTAGATATATAACTGCATCATCCACGCCTACCTGTGGCTGGTAGGCAAACTGCAGGTGATCCAGAAAAGAGCTGACCCGAGGTCTGAGATTGAACAGCACTAGTCTCTTCAGGACCTTCATGACAGGTGATGTGAGAGCTACTGGTCTATAATCTTTCAGGGAGGAGGGAGTTGTATTCTTTGGAACAGGAACCAGACAGGATGTTTTCCACAGCTCTGGCACCTTCTCCTGTTGAAGCAGTGGTGGAGCATCCCACATAGCAGGTTGGCACAAACATTCAGTACCCTGGGGCTGATTCTGCCAGGCCCTGCAATTTTCCCAAGTTTTCAGCTTGTCCAGCTGTCTCTTCACCTGGCTGGTAGTGACAGATAAGCGTTTGTGTGAGGGGAGGTGGTAGTTGTGATTCCCTTGAGGATAGCTGTTGGGTGGGAGGGGTGTAACTGGAGAAAGTAGAGGCATGAGTCCTCTGAAGAAGGCTGTGGGATGAGGGGGTGTGAACGGTTGTCAGATGAGCAGGGGAGAACCGGGGTAGACGACAGGGTGGGAAAAGACGTTTGATCTTGGGGGGAGTTGGGGAAGAGTAGTGGTGAGGGATTGGAGATAGTGTATGGTGCATCTATGTGCTAATCTGTAAGTGGATGTTTGATGTTGATGTAATTACTTAAAATACATGGGCACCATCGGCCAATCAGTTTTTAGCAGGCATTTGACAGGGTTACATTGGCCCACAGCTATGAGAGCCAGCCTGGCTTATTCATGTTTGTGCACAGAAAAACAAGTATATCTCTTGGAAAATAAGGTGTATTGTGAACATTCTTTTTTAGGTTAATGTGTTTCCTCACACTCTGAAAATTGTGAAATTGTGATAATTTGCATAATATGTGAAACCTACTTTTGAAAACTTGTCCTTGGATTTTTGTCCTATCTTCACAATTTTGATGTCAAACTACTCAGCAGAGTGTGTTGTAAATCTTTCTGGATGACCATCAAAATACTGCAGTTTCACCAGAAGTAAGATAACTGAAGAATCAGTAGACTAAGAGCCAGATTATAATACAAGAGATTATTGTGTGCACAAATACAACCTAGGCACACTATAGTCTAAACATGAGTTGGACACAGTCAACTTTTATACTAATGTATATGTGCAAAGGACACACTGGAGACCAAACAGATAATACCCAAGGATAATAAGAGATAAACCTAAGAGAAAAACATAATCAAGGACAAAAAAATCATGACCCAAGGAACAGACACGTGTACATCATGAGTAAGCAGAAATCACACTGAATGGATCTTAAATGATTAAATCATGTATCTTTCATCATATAATCATGGAAAAATAGAAAATAATCCCACAATTCCCCCCCTTTGGACAACCCTAAAGGTATCCATTAAAGCAAGTTTAAACTTCCTGTCCTATCCTACATACCATAACCACTGGCCAGGTGATTATCCATCTACATACCCAATAATAAGGATAGGTCTTACACTTCTACCTGAGTACCAAGTACAGAGTAGCAGTAATAATGTCATATTAAATGTAGGCATTAGGCCTAACAGTAGGAGATAGCATAACTGCAGTCTCTGTAGTCACCAGAGCCTGTGTCAAGCTCTTTGACATACACAAGCAGCATACCCAGTCAACACGTGAGATCATGCGATGATCACAATGACATCACACGATCCTCACACTGTGATCCTCACAGTGTGAGTAATATGTGAGGTCATTGTGAGGTCAAACGATCCTCACACTGTGATCCTCATAGTGTGAGTAATATGTGAGGTCATTGTGAGTTCAAACGATCCTCAAACTGTGATGCTCACAGTGTGAGTAATACGTGAGCTCATTATGAATTCAAACGATTCTCATACTGTGATCCTCACAGTGTGAGTAATATGTGAGCTCATTATGAATTCAAAATTTTGAGCAGGTTGTGAGGAAGTAGTTTAAATATTGAAAGATACTTCTCTAACTTTGTTCACAATAAGGTATTTATGTGGCAAAAGCCAAACTTTTTTCCAGTTTGCAATATTTGTAAAATTACTCCAATAGGCAATAACATATGGTTTGGAGACAACTTCTTTCTGAAAAAGAGCACGAATCAGTTTGTTACTTGAATGTGGAACGAGACAAGCTTTACCCACTGTTGTTTGGATGGATCACAAAGAGGTGGTACGGTACATAGAGTTCTATCAAGACCTTTAAACAGTGTAATGACTCCTGAAGGAACAGCATCAAAGACAATTGCAAATTCTTTGGGTGAAACAGGAAAGTTAAACTTCTGTAAAAACTCATAATATGACAGCAGAAGACCACCTTCATTAAAAAGATCACGTACTAAAATTATTTTATTATTATACAAGTTCTGAAAAAATAAAGACTTGTTTTTATAGAGTATATTACGATTGTTCCATATAAAAAAAGAGTGTGGAGAAAAATTGTGCTTATAAATAAGAGACCAAGCAAGAAGCATTTGCTTGTGGAATGCCAAGAGTTTAACAGGTAATTTTTCAATATTATAATTACATAGAGAAAGAAAATTTAAGCCACCCAGCTGTGAAAAAACATAATTAGGGATATAATTCCAAATTTAAGAAGTGTTTCATCCAATTGACTTTAAAAGTGTAATTTAGAGTATTGAAATCTAGAAAATTTAGTCCTCCATTTTCATACGTGTTCATCACAACTGTTTTCTTAATATAATGGGTACGATTCCTCCAAATAAAGTTAAATAACAAATTATCTATCATTTTACAAATTTTATTTTCCAAATGTAAAGCCAAAGCTGCATACGTCAATCTAGATAAACCTTCAGCTTTAGTAAGTAATACCCTTCCTTTTAAAGAAATATTCCTTTGAAGCCACTGGTTAAGTTTTTTACGGGTTTTTTCTACAATTGGGATAAAATTAGCATTACAGCGTGTAGACTCGTTTTTGGTTATAACAATTCCTAAATAAACTACTTTTTCTTTAACCGGAATATTACAAATTGAGAAAACGGAACAATACATAATAGACAATAGTTCACATTTAGAAATATTCAGGTGTAAACCAGATGCTTTGGAAAACGTATCTATTACTCCTAAAGCTACTGCAACTTGATCACTATTTTTTAAGAAGAGAGTAATATCATCCGCCAACTGACTGATGACCACTTCCCTCCCTGCAATAGAGATACCTGTAAGATTACTTTGCTTAACATGGTCTGCTAACAGCTATGCAGCCAATAAGAATAAATAAGGAGAAATGGGACAACCTTGATGTATACCCCTTTTAATATCAAATCTAGATGAAGTCCCATGCTTCAGTTTAATTGAGCTGTTAGCATTACAATATAAAGTTCTAATTGCATTACAAAAAAAAAGGACCAAAACCAAACCTTTTAAGACTAAGGAAAATAAAATTGTGTTTTATTTTCTCAACTTTCTCAATCCGTTTCTTCGCATCCTTTATTTCTTTGCATGCAAAATCAATTGTCAGCTTTATGCCCTCTATTTTCATGGAGTTTTCACCTACCATATTTTCGATGGTATCTGATCTCGTGTTGATCAGTTTCGAAAGAGTATCAACAATGTCTGAATTGGATGGGGAAACTGCACATTCATCTTTAAGGAGAGCTTTTTTAGATGCAGGAGGCTTGCGTGGTGTCGCTGGATATGAGGGAAATTCCTCTTCTGAAAGCATCAGAGACAACTGACCGACCGGGTTAGCATAGTCATGACAGCTAGACATGAGGGGGTTCGTCAAACCTGTTGCAATGGCCTGTTTAGCAGCCTTCATCGTCCTCTTTTTTTTTCCCGTGTAGACATATGGATGATAAAATATGGCTTACAGATCACATTCAGACTCTGCTGAGAATGTAATTACAGTCTTATCCTCAATATTAATATTTCAGTGCAAGCGCTCAGTAAAATATGTGCGGTCAGGTCGCCATCTTGGAAACCCCCCCTATGAACAGGCTTAAAGAACAATTCGTTCAGGAATCGAACGTCACTATTGTGATTTACATTTGTGTCAGAGACTTTCAACCGTGGAATTGCTGTTTTGCTCTGGAGAAATGGTGAGTGCTTTCTTTAATTGCTATTCACATACGCTGATATGATATTATAATGCCAATATGCACTGTGGCCTGGCCCCGTGTTAGCAAATTAGCCAGGTACACGTGTTAGCCAGGTACATGTGAACCAGCCATCTTGCCAGCTCAGATGTAGAATTAGTTAAGCCAGGAACACACTACACGACTGTAAGGCTGATTATGAATGTAATTTGATACTTACAACTGATCACACCCAAATGCATTAGAGCCAGTTGCATTCAGTTGGTGTTTACAGTCAGCATTTAAAATCATAAGTGTGTTCAGTTCAGTCTTACAATGTTTCACTGCTATAGAAAATGTAATGTCAAGACTAGTAGTTGTTAGCAACTCATTGCAATGACATATTGTTCTCTGTGTTTCAGGATCTGTCAAGAATTTCCAAGGGGAAAAAGAAATACAAGTTAAGAATTGAAAAGGAGTCACCAAAACAACAGTAGAAGCAGAATGTGTCCGTCAAATTTAAATTTTTGTGTCAAATGCAAACACCAGACTGAAATGAAATCAAAATAAACAAGGAAACTGAATTGTATAAATACTTTGAATGAAATAAAAGATTAACTTCTACATGATGTTTGTGATATTACTTACAAATATTAGAGAACTTTTAGATCACAGTGAACTCACACTAAACTAAGAGAATGAGTTTAACACTTCACATTGACCACAGTATGAGCACACAGTGAGTGTGCTGTGCGGTTACACTTTTAGCTCGCTGTGACCTCACATTGTGACTATATCATGAGTATCCTGGGAGCTCACAGTTTGAGCACACAGTGAGTGCGCTGTGACCTCACATTGTGACCATAGTATGAGCACACAGTGAGTGCGCTATGCGGTTACACTTTTAGCTCGCTGTGACCTCACATTGTGACCACATCATGAGTATCCTGGGAGCTCATGGTGAGATCACTGTGAGATCAAATTGTTGACTGGGAAAACAAATCATGACATAAGTTAACAGGAGGATGACAAAGAACACCATGAAACACAATAGAATTTCACGACCATATTGCCACCAGGAACCTAGCCAGGCACATAACCAATCAGTGCTAACTGGATTGATAAAGGGGTACCTAGGACATAATCTAAAGCAACCCGATTTTGCAAAATCATCATCCGGTGTGATTGTAATGTAGTGGATATAAGACCTACGGCTTGTGCAGTATCATTAGCCATTTTCTCAACTTCATGAGATACAGATTTGATCAAGGCTAACCAATGCACCATAATTAGGAATGAGAGCACCTAGGAATCTGTTCCAAAAAGTTTGACTACAGGTGAGATATTCAACACAAGGGCTCAGGTTGATGCAAGTGATATACTAAGGGGTGTTTCATATTGTTATGATGAGTATGGATTTGATAACCCACAGGACACATTATCCCATTAGTGCTGAAAGTAAAGGTGGCATCAATCTCTGCAAAAAATGAAATATCTACCATCCTCTTAGGTGTTATGTCATGACTTAGTCCCAATCCCATTTCTACCCCTTAGCCCTTCCCCTTTCCTTCCTTTTTGTCTTGATTCTCTTTTGGTTGGAGGGGTAGGGGTAAGGGGACGGGCCAGATAGCCCTTCAAACGAAGATTTTTCAGGACCGCACTTCAAATGAAGGGGTATGAATTATCTCAGCGTAAACCGGCTACAGCGGCAACATGGCTGCCCGAACGAACAAAAAGACCCACAAATGTAAGCATTATTGAAGTTAATAAAGATTTTAATGAACATAAATCATTTGTTTTATGTTACATTCAATCGTGTGTTCATATTTACAGTGATGTCATTCAAAGAAATGTTTGCAAAAAATCGCTAAAGTTTGCTAACGTCATATCATTACAGACTGCACGATAGTGCCACAACATATTTTCATGTCTGATCAGGGCTGTAACCACCAAAGACATTGAGGGGGGCTAGTCCCCCCAATAATTAGAAATTGCTAAACTTTTTTCTCAAATATTGCCAATTCGAGAGAGAGAATTAGGACCTAGATGACGTATGATGATGTGTAATGGTATAGTAGTGGTGTCCCAATTCTTAGGGGAATATTTTCACCCCTACCCCTTGACACTCTGTTTCAAGGGACAAGGGGAAGGGGTAGGCGTAGGGGTAGGGGTAGGTGAAGGGGTATAAAATAGAATTGGGATTGGGCCTTAATCTCTTCACAGCCTCAAAGAAAGACTGATGTCCCTTATCAGTAGGCATAAGCTCTAAAGTACCATTAGAGTAAAGTTTAGCATTATTAGGCATTCTGTAGGTCTCCTTATCTCCAGCTGTGTGCACTTCACCATTTTTATACCAAGTACACTTGACCTTATTACAGGTCCACTAGAGCTAGGAACAGATGTGTGACTTATGATTGGCAATGAGAAACACTTTTCAAATGGCATTTGTTAAGTTCAATGGTGAAGCTACATAATGCATTAGAAATTTCACCTACAGAGGGTGATCCACCAGGATGATTTTCTACACACCATGGAATATAGATGAAGTGATGATATCAATAACACTCTGAGAAGGGAGGTATGTCTGATTACAGGGTGATAAACCTGGAGAGCAATACTGAGTGGTAGCTTCTTGTCTGACATGGTGACATGCGGTGGCATTAAATGAAGCGACATCTGTATGTAGAAAAGCACGTGTCACAGACTGAGATGGCGTGCCCTGCCCATTTGATGTGAGTATAGACACTCACTGGATGAGGAATGCACACATCAAAGTGTAGGAACAGAGTGTTCTGGGTTAATGTAAACAAAGCCTGGGAAGTGTTTCCCTTATCAGCTTTACTGCCTGACACAGAACTGGTTGAGTGATGACACCTTAATATCATCAAAAGAATAAATCTGAGTGGAAGTGTCCCAAATCTCAATCTCCCCATTATATATTTTGAGGATTTCCCACCCCTCACTAATATTATCAGTACCAATAAGCCCAGTACCTGAATAGTAACCAAAATAGCCTAGGTCTTCCTGAAGTTCCCTTAAAAAAAACCTTGACCTTAATTTGAGAACTTAACTGATATGTCTCTAATTCTTGAATTTTGACCTTGGGAGGTGAATGAGTATAGCATGGGCTGTGCAAGCTATAGCTTTTATACACCTTCCCCACACTGTAGGAGAACTAGGCTTCTTGATATATCTAATGAAATAACCTTGGGGTCCAGTTGCTGCATACATATTGTTGTGTAATGTGAAACCAGTCATTGTGACTAATTTGTAATCAGTGATACTGCCTGAGGGTTCTGCTTGAAGAGTCAGAGTCAGTCTCTTGTGTTGTGATGATGGCAAGGATGGGTGGGTCTTACTTCCGCATGGTGCACACAGACGGTGAACAGCATTGAGAAGCAGTGTGGGGCCAATTAGGAGCAAGTGGAAACCTGATGTATCCAGTAGTACACTCCTGGTTCTCTCGTAGCACCTGCACCAACTTCAGATATGCCTCACTAGGTCTTTCCTGCAAAACACACACACACACACACACACACACACACACACACACACACAGAAGACAACAGTACCTTGTGACAGACACAGAAACAACTTTGTTCTTTTTTTCCAGAGCTTCATAAGAAATATCTTTTTTTAATCTCTCCAGAATTTTTATTTGAAAACAGACACATATATGGACTTTATCCAGATGTTTCAGGTTCAAATGTTATGTAAATTAGCACTGTAAAGGGTTACCGTCTCTCCCTGCCTAACTTGGGTCCTGTCCTCTGAGAGGAGTAAGGAGCACTAATCGCATGTTGGAGAAAGGGAATCTTCACTTTGAGTTTAACCCCCGTGACCTAAACTCCATCAGTACCTCTCTAAGCTCTCCTCTCAGAGCCATCCTAACTGTCCCTAGTTAGGTGGTAGCACCACTTTACAGCGTGAGGCATATATCCAAGTCTTATGTGCCTGACACAACACTGACGAATCAGTTACTAAGAGAACTTGGAAAGGGCCTTTCCAATTCGCCTCTAACGGACCGGCGGTGTGGTTTTGATCATTAGCCACTGTCCCAGCACAATAGCATGTCCCCCCTTTTGAGGTGAGGTCCACATTTCCTGGACACGCTGTTGCGCAGAGCTAACAACTTCAGTGAGCTCTTCACAATACAACACACAACATAATACAAAATCAGCGCATCAGATGTAAGACACACATCTGCTTGTCTTAATTCGATTGTCCCCGATAGGGCCATTGGTCAACCCGTAATGATCTCGTATGAGCCGAGACCGACCCCTCTCGTGGGTGTGGACCGAATAATGCACATAACAGCTGGCAACGCATCCACCCACAGCACCCCACTCTGGTGTAACTTTGACAATTGCTGTTTCAAAGTCTGATTTTGATGTTTGACCTGTCCAGAAACCTGAAGGCTATATGGACAGTGAAGCTTCCATTGAACAGTCAACATTCTCATGATTTCCTGCATGACTTGGGCAGAGAAGTGTTTTCTGCAGTCTGAATGAATGCATTCAGCAATCCCCCAGTGAGGGAAGAAATCTTTAACCAGTGATTTTGCCGTGTGCATGGCTGTTCCTGTTTTAGTTGGATAGGCTTCAACCCAACATAAAAACTTATCAACCACCACCAACACATTCTTTTACCTTGACATGGCAGGAGGGTGATCGTTTAAACACCTGCAGGTGCTTGGGTGTTAGCTGCAGGAGTTGGCACCCCAGCTGCTTTGTTGTTAGCCTGGTACAGAACACAGCTGTCAAAAAGGCACGTCGCTGCCAAATACCGCCAAAATCATGCACAACACCAAAGGCATATCGTGAATCTGTGTAAATCGTAGCCGTGCAACTGGTAGTTAGCACACAGGCATTTATCAGAGCCACAAGTTCAGCAATCTGGGCTGAGAGATGATCAGGGAGACAACTCTGAGCTATCACTGTGTCTGATGAGCAAACAGCCCATCCAGCATGTTTGCATCCATTTTGGATTTGAGCTGAACCTTCTGTGAATAAAATCATGTCTGGATTTTCCAGAGGAATCTCAGAAACACTCGAAGGCGGTGAGTGTGAAAGCATCACACAATCATGATTACTCAATACACTCTCATCTTGTGTATCGGACATCATTACCAATGAGGGATTGGTGATCTTGGCCCTTTGCAAGGTAATGTTGGGTGCTGAAATTGATTTTTATTTAAAAAAATAATTGCCCCATCTCTGGGCAGTCACTGTGATCACACGAGCTGAAGACAACAGAGAGAGAACAGCATGTGGACAACAGTAAGATGTTGTGTTAACACTACTGGAGCACAGACAGTAACAGCTAAATAAATCACTCAAAATCCAACTGCATGTATAATTGTGAAAAAACATCAATGCCTAAAATAGGAGGGCTGTTAATCCGTGGTGCCATAAGAGATAAGAGATGGCAAGTGACTTAGGACCAAAACACAAACGAACAGGTTCGGTGTGGGTGCAGGTTTTGTTTCCAACCAAGCTGAAGCCACACCTGAGTCTACTGAAAGCCAAGATCAACAGATTAAACATGTGGAATCAGGTGTGGCTCCTGCTTGATTAGAATGAACACCTGCACCCACACCAGCCCTTTGCAGATAAGATTGGACACCCCTGCTTTTAGGTTTAGATTTAGGTTTTTCCTAAATTTAGATTTAGGTATTTCCTTGGCTTGGAAGGAGTTATTGTAGCGTTGGAGCTGCTCACAATTTTTTGAGTGGAAATAGTGGCGGGTTTATGGTTAGCGCATTCCTGGGCCAGCTCAGCATTCATCTCATTTCTCTCATGCTTTTTCTTATCCCTACCTTGTATTAGGAAAGCATGCCACTGTCTGAACACCTTTGAAATATTGCCACCAAATTTGGTAGTTAGGTCCCATATCCCACCCCCTACTCAGGAAAATAAAATGATCCATACCCACCTTAAGGGGCGCTATAATAAATGAATTCACATTTTGCTTTTATATCGTCACAACTGTAGGGAATAGAGTAAAACTTGTTATATTCAGCAGAATTCCCACGTACTCCTGCATCTTTTTGCCATATGGTTTAAGTACCTTTGGCTGACATCCTTTTTGTTGTTTTTTGTTGCTTTCTTTTTCAAACTAGTCCTAGGCCGTTCATATGATCAGCATAAAATATGAAATGTGGCAAGTAGAAAAACATGCTAAAACAATTTTGACTGGCTAAACCATTTGACATACAAAGATGAAATTAGCTCTACTATTTCTTGGTCAAAATTGAAAACTTTATGTCGAGTTATTTTTCTAATTAATACATTTGGGGAAGAAATATAGTCTACCAAAAACTGCATTCTCAGAAAATGGCAGACGTTTGGACCCTGGTGTGTGTGTGTGTATGTACTACATATGCGCCAGCATCTGCCAGCGAGTGGTGGGAGTATATGTTTGTTTTCAGCTGAGATAATCATGTTTTAAAGAGGCTGTGGTCCCTTTAAATGAGCTTGCAATTGACAAATCAGAGTGCGCCATTCACAAGCACTAAACTCAGTGATACTGTGAGAGGATCGACTTGCGTAATAGACTTGAGTATGTTTCAAGAATCGATTCGTGCTAAGTTTATTTAGTGGTTGGTTAATTACTTACCTTCAGTAAAGTATATTGTGCATGTATATTAAGTACGACTATGCTACTTTCATTGTTGTTTGACTTTAATTAAGCTGAAGGAATAATATGGTAATGTTAGGGTGATACACACTCAAGAGCACTTTATTATAATAATACTGGGTATCGCCTCCCTTTGCTCTCAAAACAGCTTCACTTCTTCTGGTCCATGTTGACATGATCGCATGAAACAATTCCTGCAGATTTTTCAGGTGCACTTTCATGCTGCAAATCTCCATTTCTACCACATCCCAAACATGTATGGGGCACCAAATATAAAAAGTTTAATACTCTTTTATCTCTTACACTATATTGCCAAAAGTTTTGGGACACCCCTCCAAATCATTGAATTCAAGTGTTCCAATCACTTCCATGGCCACAGGTGTATAAAATCAAGCACCTAGGCATGCAGACTGCTTCTACAAACATTTGTGAAAGAATGGGTCGCTCTCAGGAGCTCAGTGAATTCAAGCGTGGTACCATGATAGGTTGCCACCTGTGCAATAAGTCCATTCGTGAAATTTCCTCACTACTAAATATTCCACGGTCAACTGTGGTGTAAAGCACGCCGCCACTGGACTCTAGAGCAGTGGAGACGTGTTCTCTGGAGTGACGAATCACGCTTCTCTGTCTGGCAATCCGATGGACGAGTCTGGGTTTGGCGGTTGCCAGGAGAACGGTACTTGCCTGACTGCATTGTGCCAAGTGTAAAGTTTGGTGGAGGGGGGATTATGGTGAGGGGTTGTTTTTCAGGGGTTGGGCTTGGCCCTTTAGTTCCAGTGAAAGGAACTCTTAATGCTTCAGCATACCAAGACATTTTGGACAATTTCATGCTCCCAACTTTGTGGGAACAGTTTGGGGATGGCCCCTTCCTATTCCAACATGACTGAGCACCAGTGCACAAAGCAAGGTCCATAAAGACATGGATGAGCGAGTTTGGTGTGGATGAACTTGACTGGCCTGCACAGAGTCCTGACCTCAACCCGATAGAACACCTTTGGGATGAATTAGAGCGGAGACTGCGAGCCAGGCCTTCTCGACCAACATCAGTGCCTGACCTCACAAATGCGCTTCTAGAAAAATGGTTAAAAATTCCCATAAACACACTCCTAAACCTTGTGGAAAGCCTTCCCAGAAGAGTTGAAGCTGTTATAGCTGCATAGGGTGGGCCAACTCCATATTAAACCCTACGGATTAAGAATGGGATGTCATTAAAGTTCATGTGCATGTAAAGGCAGACGTCCCAAAAGTTTTGGCAATATAGTGTACTTTTTTTGAACATTTGCTAATCTGATATATTTAAATAGCAACTTATGTGAATGATAATTTTAAGTTTCAGTGTAAATATTAAATATTTAAGATAAGAACAAAAGCTGTTTTCTCGAGTTCACAACTTATTTTTTTCCATGATATCGAAACACACGATTAGGTGTATATGCTGTACGGCATGGATGAGTGTGTCCATTTTTATTTTAATCAGCGAATGCCGCAGGAGGTAATAGGTGGGGCAGTAGTAGAGCTTCACTTTTCAATGCCAAAATCATGAACTGATAGCAACCTCTGAACTGATAGCCATGAAAGCCACAGGATGGCGTCTTGAGTGGTTTTATAAGATAACTGGCCTCATGGTCCATTCCGTAGCCTATGCAGAACACATGAACCTGTA
The DNA here is from genome assembly GCA_022758105.1 of Pangasianodon gigas. Lineage (NCBI taxonomy): Eukaryota > Metazoa > Chordata > Actinopteri > Siluriformes > Pangasiidae > Pangasianodon > Pangasianodon gigas. The sequence goes on along the minus strand of CM040460.1, from coordinate 13,222,837 downwards.
TAGAGGTGCACTCTGCAACAACAAATCAGCTTATTATTCTTCCATTATAGATGGTGGCAGTAGCAAACCAAACTGCCTTTTCAAAACAATCAATAAAATACTTCAGCCACCATCCACCACACAAACAGGCTCTGTCAAACGTTGTAATGACTTTCTTGACTTCTTCCAAAATGAAAATGATAGACTTTACAAACATCTGCCTTATCATCCTACATGCAGTAGTCCACCTAGTTGTTTTAGTCCTTTCCATTTCTTCAATCCAACAGCTCCATGTGCCATAAGTGAAATAATCAGAAAATCTAATACGTCCACATGCTTATTTTACCCAGCTCCTACTCCACTTCTCAAGGCATGTCTATATACTCTTTCAGATCCCATCTGCATTCTTTGTCTTTTCTCTTTCAGAACATACCTGACAAAATGCAACTTAAAAAAGTAAAATGGATAAGTGAAATAAAAATCAAATGCACATGCAAGTATGAGATTCAGTTTTCAGCATGCATGAACTGTTTGTGCCAAAATGAAAAGGAAAATACAAGTGATCACTGGTGCCAACTCTTCGTAATTTACTTTTCATTTCACACTTTACCATTTCATTTTCAAGTTCACCCAAATTTGTAAGAAGCTATGGGTATGGCTAAGAGTTGAGTAGGCCATGCCTACTCATGTTTCTATTCTGAATTCTGAGCTAAGCAATGCGGAGGACGGGAGTGCAGCTTACAACAGCTTTCAAGAGATGGCTAGCAAATTAATGGATTTAGCAGATTATCAGGATGATTTTGTTTTATTAAAATGTGAAGTGATATTTCATAGGCTTGGTGATATCCAAACTATTACTGACATGGAGATGGATGGCACTGTGTGGCAGAAATTACTAGTGCGGTCTTGCCATCACACACTCAGAGTTTCTTGGTCTCACTATTAGACACTGAAGTGTATGAGAAGCAGAGCTGTGACTATGGAAAGCCAAAATAGTCACATAGAAACAAAACAGTTTTGTATGAAATTTAATCTAATAAAGCTTGTGCATGATACTGTTTGAAGGTGAATATTATTGCTACAAATTGACAATTGCGTGGTAGAGAAAGTTTAATATGATGCACACAAGCTCCTAAGTGGACAACAGAAAAAGTGTTCATTCTATTGTCCGGAGATTGCGAGATTGAATCCCCGTGATGCCACAGCCATCTGCGGCTGGGAGTCCAAGAGAGCAAAATTGGTGAGGGGGTGGCATTCTCTCTTTCCCCTGTCAATCACAGTGACACTAGCCAATCAAGGGCATCTGTGAGCTCTAATTAGCACAGTACGGTAGCACAGATCCACTCCTGTTCCAAAGTTTAATTCAGACAATTCTTCTGATATTTGGGTGATTGGGGCTTGAGTTACGAAATATTCCGCAGTTCACAGATGCCATCAGCAGACCATAATGTTACAACTGGAGGACATTTGGAGAAAATCCATTTTAACTTTGCCTTTCTGACTATCAGTAAGTCATTTTAGTTTCATAACTTATTTCATAATGTTTCATAACTTATTATCACAGTGAGAAGATGTTTTGATCTACTTCTTCCTTTCACATAAATCTCTCACAATAGTCAAGAAGCCATGGGGATGTCCTTCTCTGTGAACACGGTGAGGGGAAATAACTATTTGGATAATTTTTTTGTTATTTAATATACTTCCAGTGCATATATCCACTTCAAATTTACATGTCTTTTGACTTGTAAAATTTTAGAAAAGATTTTAGAAAATTCTTTAGATGCACATACTTACTGTGGGTTCAGCAAAGTCAGACAGAACCCTGAAAATCCCCCAAACCCCACAATATATAGCACTGAAATTGCTGTTTCCCATGTAACTGAAGCCAGGTGGCCCCACTCCTGCTGTTCTCGGAGGTGACTCCCACGTATAATAATCATTTCAAACAGGATGCTGCCTCTTTAATTTAAATGAGTTGTTTGTTCCCCTTTTGGCTGTAATGATTCCCAAACTCTTACCCTTAGATTTTACAGCACTGACCATTTTTCTCACACCCCATTGATGGGTGCCACCCTGGGCAGGGCCCTTTCTGATGATCAGTACGCCATTGAGCGCAAGCATTAAGACAATTACTCACCTTTTGGGACCATCACTGTAATATACTACATTACATATGTAATACACATACACATAATGTGTGTGTATGTGGGTGCTCATCCCCTAATGAGTGTGACATACAAACATGCAAAGCACTAGCTGGTTTAAAGCAACTTAAAGTATAACTCAGAAACATTTTATTCTACAATTTTTCACTTTCGCTTTCAGTGGTTTATTTTACTCACACACACGCACACACACACGCACACACACACACACACACACACACACACACTCACACACAGGAGGCTCTGTGCTGGTTAGCTCTCTGTCTCTCGAGGCGCTCGTCTCTCTCCTTTTTATCCTTGTGTTGCTGATCCTGCAGTGTTGTTTGGAAGTGTCTGTTGGTCTATGCTAAATAGTTCTCTCAGGTGTCTAATCAAGAGTAGTTTCAGTCTTCCTTAAGGTGTGAAGTGTGGGCAGGGCTTACTAAGATATATTAAAGATGTAACTGCTACAAATGCTGGCATGTGTAGCAAAATTACATAGAGGTTAAAAGTAAAAGTTTTAGTTTAGTTATAAAGTGTTAAGATTAGTTAGTTAGTCAATGTTAGTTGTTGTTACCTCATCTGGTTTGGTTAGATAGCATCTCACAGATCCAGTTCTCCTCCACAAACCAGAGGTTGAACTACCAGTAACCTCATCTACCCTCCACTGTTGTCTCAGTCCCAAACAGTGGTGGTAGGTGGGCTCTGAAACTGCCAGTCCACTGTACAGAAAGCTGACTTAATCTCAGCTTTAGCTTCCCATTTCTCTCTCCACTTCCTGCCACTAACTAAGACCTGGATCATGCCATATAACTCGGCTACAATGGCTGCTCTGCCAATGCTTTCTCTCACACTCCATGAAAAACGGGCAGTGGTGCTGGTACAGGTTTGCTTTTGTCTCAGAGATGGTCCTTCAATCCTTCAAACTTAATGCAGGACAGTTACCTCCCCAATCAACCTTCTTATCATTGTCAACTACCGCCCTCCTGGTCCCCTAGGAGAATTTCTTGAAGAAATGTCTTTTCCCTACCGACAACACCCCTCTCACTCTCCTCAGAGATGTCAACCTCCCCTGCCACAAGCTCCAGTCTTCTTGCCGTCTCCCTCTTCTGCATTCCTTTTCTCTGAAATTCAAGAGCTGCCCTCCCACACACAAGGAAGGAAATACTACCCCACTCCACATCTCCGATCATCACTTGGTATCCTTCACCATCACCCTCCCTGTGCTACCTACCTATCAGCTGTCCATACCTCTCTTCCACTCGCCAAAACCTCCACTCTATCTCCCCTTCCTCCGTAGCTTCCTGCACCCTATCATCCCTTCCAGACCCTGACTCCTTTTCCTCTGTACTGCTGGAGTTAGCCACTGACACTTTCCTCTCTTCACTCTCCTTATCCATGGACCTCCTCTGCCCTCTTCTAAACCCAGGAAGATTTCCTGCCCTGTTCCTTGGTTATCAGATGTTTTGCGCAGAAAGAATTGGAGAGAATTAAGAGCAGCAGAGAGAAAGTGGAGGAAATCACCACTTGATACAGATCTCCTCTCATACAGTGCTCTCCTGTGATGATTCTCATTCTGCTAAGACCACCTTCTACAAGGAAAAGCTTCTGCACAACATGCTCACAAGCTCCACATCTTTTCTTCACTTCCCTGACTCCTCATAATTTTGCCACCTTTTCTGATGAGAAGAGTGAAAAAATCTGCCAGACCTTCACTCCTACCCTGACTCTTACACTATACTTTCAAGATTCCCCTTCTCTTTCTTTGACACATTTTTCTCCTCTATCAACAGAAGAGATCCTGCAAGTCATCTTGTCCTGTAATCCCACCACCTGCCCATTGGATCCCATACCTTCCACATGCTCCAGACCATCTCACAAGACCTCCTCCCCTTCATTGCTACTATCATTAATGACTCCACAACTGATTATGTACCAACTGCATTCAAGACAGCAAGCAAGACAAATCCTTAAACACACTATCTACAATCAACTGTCTCTCTGTCTCACCCAGAACAATGTCCAATATCTTAACCAGTCTGGCTCCAAAGTGGCACAGTCCTCAACCTCCTCAACCTTTCAGCAGTGTTTGACACAGTCAACTACAAGAATCTCTTGTTGTTTCTCTTGAGTTTTGGAATTTGTGGCACAGCATGGCAATGGTTTGCTTCCTACCTGGAGGGACAGTCATATCAGGTGACATGGAGGGGATCCACATTTGATCCATACAGACTCTCCACTGGTGTCCCACGAGGCTTAGTGCTTGGTCCTCTTCTGCTCTAAGCTCATCTCCTCACATGGGTTTTCATACCACTGCTATGCAGATGGCACTCAACTAATCCTCACCTTTCCTCCCACTCATGTTTCTGCTTGGATTTCAGAATGTCTGGCAGACATCTCATCATGGATGGCAGCTCATCAGCTGAAACTTCCCAGCAAAACTGAACCAACTGAACTGCTGTTCATCCCAAGAGATGGATCCCCATATCACAATATTGTGATCTCCCTGAACAACTGTCAGATCTCACCGTCTGTCACTGCATACAACCTTGGGGTAACCATGGACAATCAACTCTAGTGACTAAGTGAACCAGTAAGAGGATGTATTTAGTGATAGAGACTTTAAAGCACTTTTGTAAGTCACTCTGGATAAGGGTGTCTGCCAAATGCCATAAATGTAAATGTTTTCATATTGCTAGTTGATTGATTACTGTTACTTACCAAAAAAACATAATGGTGACCTATAAAACTAGCAAACCAATAAATAAACAAAAATGGGTTTTTAAATGGGTATGACGGTACCATGCAATGGTTGTGAAAAAATGCTCTCTGAAAAGTTATACTGAACCAAGGACAAAGCTTGTCCTGTTTCTTTCTTTCTTTCTTTTTTTCCAATTTGGTTTTCAAATCATGGTCTTTTCAAATTTACTGATAAATGTGATTGCGTGTGTGTGTGTCTGACTAATGCACTTCATGCTATAAACCTACAAAAGAAATCATTGTAATTAATAGTTTGAATGTGTTCAGGATCTCTCTGTTGACCATTAAATCTCCCATGCATCAAATATTCAACTATGTGACTAGAAAGACACCCAAATTCTGTGAAAACAGTTGTTGAGCCCCAAAACAATGAAAATTGTTATGCAAAATAAATTGAATACATGAACAACTAAAAAGACAATCTTCATGAACAATACATATTAGATTTGACCTCATTGTTTTAATTTTTACTGAAATTACCCCCACACCATCTTACCCCAAGCAACAATTTTACCAAAACTATTGTTGTTAATTGTTATGCTGATGCTGTTATTATTATTATAAATGGTTTTTTTTTCTGTTAAGGAGACATCTGTGGTTGAAGACATGAATAGTTAACTCATGTCTGCATTCACTCAGGTTTCCTTAGTAAAAACTGTTCATTGTTGTGATAGCTATACTTATAATAATGAGCCAGACATGCAGTGCCATAGAACTTTACTACTCAACCGAAGTCCCTACAGTGTTACACTTATTAGGTCCATCTGACAACTATAGCATTACTCACATAATGCCCTTTACAGAACACCTCCCCTTTTAATGAAGATCACACTTCCCCTTATATTACATCCTATTACAGATAAGACTATCTGCAATACACCGATCAGCCATAACATTATGACCACCTGCCTAATATTGTGTTGGTCCCCCTTTTGCTGCCAAAACAGCCCTGACCCGTCGAGGCATGGACTCCAGTAGATCCCTGAAGGTGTGCTGTGGTATCTGGCACAAAGACGTTAACAGCAGATCCTGTAAGTCCTGTAAGTTGCGAGGTGGGGCCTCCATGAATCGGACTTGATGGCCAGCACACCACACAGATGTTCGATTGGATTGAGATCTGGGGAATTTGGAGGCCAAGTCAACACCTTGAACTCTTTGTCATGTTCCTCAAACCTTTCCTGAACAATTTTTACAGTGTGGCAGGGAGCATTATCCTGCCGAAAGAGGTCACTTCCATTAGGGAATACCGTTGCCATGCAGGGGTGTACCTGGTCTGCAACAATGTTTAGGTAGGTGGTACGTGTCAAAATAGCATCCACATGAATGCCAGGACCCAAAGTTTCCCAGCAGAATATTGCCCAGAGCATCACACTGCCTCCGCCAGCTTGCGTTCTTCACATAGTGCATGCTGGTGCCATCTTTTCCCCAGGTAAACGATGCACACGCACCCGGCCTTCCACATGATGTAAAAGAAAATGTGATTTATCGGACCAGGCCACCTTCTTCCATTGCTCCGTGGTCCAGTTCTGATGCTCACCTGTTCATAGCTCTTCTGTGGGATCAGACCAGACGGACTAGCTTTCACTCCCCACGTGCATCAGTGAGCCTTGGGCGTCCATGACCCCGTCGCTAGTTCACCGGTTGTCCTTCCTTGGACCACTTTTGGTAGGTACTAACCACTGCATACAGGGAACACCCCACAAGGCCTGCCATTTTAAAGATGCTCTGACCCAGTCATCTAGCCATCACAATTTGGCCATTGTCAAAGTCTCTCTAATCCTTACACTTGCCCATTTTACCTGTTTCCAACACATAAACTTCGAGAACCGACTGGTCACTTGCTGCCTAATATATCTCAACCCTTGACAGGTGCTATTGTAATGAGATAATCAATATTATTCACTTCACCTGTCAGTGGTCATAATGTTATGGCTGATCGGTGTACATTCTCACTGAACAAACACACTGAACAACTGAACACAGGCCGTGACCTGAAATAGTCACAAAGAGTGCTTTGCTCATATCGGTGTATCTGTGTTTGTTCATATCCCTGGTAGTGTGTGTGTGTGTTTCAGTGCTACCCGGCTCTGGGGTTGTGTCAATTGTGACAGGAGGTTTTGGATGTTGTGACACGTCAACGGCACACGTGTGCGGTTCCTCCTCTTTGTTTGACAAATGACTGTCCCTTGTGATTTCTCTCTTGGCAGCCACAGATTCTGGCCACACTGCAGTATTGGGACATGCTCTGTCATGCAAAATATACTGGCATTTTTGATTATCCTTTACCTGCTTTTCTAACTTCCTGAATCCTTGGTGTTTGGCCATCGAGGCAGTAGGGATTTTGGAAGCTGGGGTATAGTGATATGCATTTGTCTCCCCATGAGTTGTGCTGGCAAGTAACCGTTTTCCAAAAGTGTGGCACGAAACGTCATCAAAGCTTTTGTTTTCTCACCCCCCATTTTCCATAGTCCACCTCACCATCTGCCTGCGTGTATCTAGGGCTGCTGGTAATATGTGTAACCCCGTATTCAGTGGAAAAGTTCTTAAAGAGTGCACAACTGTACTGTGGCCCATTATCAGACATAACACTCTCTGGTATTCCATGGCAGCTGAACGCCTCCTTCAGGGCCACAGTGACTCTGTTGGCTGTGGTGACATTTAGGCATGCTACTTCAATGTAGTGTGAAAAATAATCCATGACAAGGACGTACGTATTCTTCTACCAGAAGAATAAGACTGTGCCCACTTGTTGCCATGGTCTCTCCGGCACTGGAGTGGTCAACAAGGGCTCTCTATGCTCTGCTCTATACTGTGATCAAGTGCTGCAGTTTTCCACAAGCTGACCCATATGCACTGACAGTCCCGGCCACCAGACTGGTGGATCCCAGCTCTGCACTTGACAATATCCTGGAGTCCTTCATGTATACTGTGGAGGATTACTTGCCTCATGCAGTGAGGAATTATGAATCATTCTCTGGCCTCTGAGGAGCAACTCTCCAGCCAAGGTAAGATTTTCTCTTTCAGACCAGTATGGCCCCAGCTCTGGTAGAAGGACATGTTTCCCAGGCTACTTGGTCTCACAATATTGGATACGCTTAGCACAGATAGGGTCAGCTTTCTGGTTCCTTATCATCACACTCAAACTTGCTTCGGTAGCTTGAATGCTTTGAATTACAGCATCCACAAACATTTCACTTTCGCTTCATCAACCTCTTTTTCACTTTTCTTTCTCTGTCTTAGTGAATGTGTGTTTCACAGAAGCCCTTGATAATATGTCTGTGGTTATCAATTGCTTACTCGGCACATGCACAATATCAAAAGTAAACTTCAACAGCTTCAGTCGAAACCTCAGTATTTGTGGAGGGAGATCATCTAGCACTTTGGTCCTCAGCTGTGGCAGCTGTGCCTTTTGATCCATCTCCAGTTTAAACTTCAGTCCGAGGAGGTAAGAAGACAGACGCTCACATGCCCACGTGGCTGCCAATGCCTCCTTCTCTAACTGATCATAGTGTTTTTCAGCCTCTGACAGCACCCTTGAGATGAACACAACTGGTTTCCACATTCCATCTGTCTGTTTTTGGCTCAGGACGCCCCAAGCCAAAGGATTCAAGATTCAAGATTCAAAGAACTTTATTAATCCCAGGGGGAAATTGCTTATTGCAAAGGAAGAGGCGTCAGTGGAAATGCACGTCTCAGCATTCACCATTCATTTTTCTCACTGAGCAGATCTTTGAGTGGACAGGTGTAAGATGCAAGGTGGGGTAAAACTTGCCCAGATAATTGGCCATCCCCCATCACTCTCCTCACACCTTCCACTCCGGTTGGTTCGGGCATCTCCATGATCACCCTGACTTTGTCTGGATCTGGTGCGACTCCATCTGCTGTGATGTGGTGCCCCACAAACATAATGTTGTCCGTAGCAAAAACACATTTGTTCAGTGTCAGGCCTTCATCTTTCAGTCTCTTAAGGACCCGATGTAGTCTCTCATTGTGTTGCTTAATATCCTCACCATACACTAATATGTTGTCTGCATGACACACAAACCCTTCTCACCCCTCCAGCATCTGTGTCATGTGACACTGAAAATATTCTGGGGCCTATGAAATCCCAAACGGTTGAATACATATCTACGGAATGGGTTGATGAACATCATTAGAAATGAGCTTTCCTCAGACAAAAGCTTTCCTACCAGAAGCCCGAGGTAGCATCCAGCTTCATGAATACCATGGCCCCTGAAAGCATCGCGAGTGTCTGGTCTACTGCTGGGAGGATATGTCTTTCTCACTGCACCCACTTATTTAGGTGAGTCAAATGAAAGCACAGCTGTATCTTGCCTTGGGAAAGTTCTCTTGGGAACTTTACTACTCAACTGAAGTCCCTACAGTGTTACACTTATTAGCATAGTTATTTGACTCTGCAAACTACTGTTACGAACAGAAGTAGCTAATGTTCGCTTGCTATCTAGCCATTCTCATGGTTATTATCAGAGAACAATCAACTCCTCAAATTACCAAATCCTAGTCTGAATCAGCTCCTGTTTAGGGACACTGGACACCATTAAGCTAGCCCACCAAGCACCAGACGTCCATGGATGTTGTTTTTTGGGCTAAATCTGGTCGGCCTGTTATAGTCTTTATTTAGCCCAAAGATTGGGCTTTGTTTAGTCCGTCTGATTTGGTTCAAATTTATCCCAAGATGGACATCTGTTTCGGACCACATATAGCCTTAATACATCCATGAAAATAAAATCACATTGCAGCAAGTGGGGAATTATATCTCGATGAAAATGTGACTTTTTTTGTGAAACTTTTTTTTTTTTTAACATAATCACTGCTGTTAAAAAACTTTAATATATTTACATAAACATAAATATTTTTAAAATATGTGTAACACACTTGAAGAAGGCAACAAGCATGACTGATTTTTGGGTTCTTTCGTTTATTCAGCCAGCAGTCTTACAGATCTCGCCACAGCTCCGTGCAACACAACATTGCGTGAAGTACTACTACTCTTTTTTTTCTCTTTCAGGTCTGCTCTAGGGATTTCCATCTGGCTACTGCCACCCACTGGACACCCACTGCCTAGCTGTGAGTATGCAAAAAGTGTGTGCGTGTACTGAATATTTTAACATACATAAAACAATTAATTACTATTGAACAGACATTACAAAGAAAAATTAATATATTTGGGGGGGCCTAGCTTTTTATACAAAAAATAATCGATCAATATATGTATTCTAGATTTCTCCACATATGCAATACAAATAACTTGATGTTACTACTCTTTAATATAAAATTTAACTATAATAATGTATTTTCCCGCTACTTCATGACACACGCACACACAACCACAGGATATTTGGGGTGATAGCTGTACAGAACACCAGAGTGGCTGATTGGTCACTCAGACTTCAAAAGTCAAAATAGTTGCAGGTGGAGGAGAAGGGTCGGGGTAGTGAAAAAAGGCGCGCAGAAGTACTTACATTAGATCGAAACCGAGAGCGAAAGAGACATACTGGGTAATTTATTTGGAATTAATTTTATTAATTCCAAAGTTACAGCCTGTTCAGCATGAACTTCCCTCTTTTTGATTCACTGGCGGATCCAGGGGTGGGGCCAGAGGGGCACTGGCCTCAGCTGAAATCTGATTGGCCCCTGAAATGCCCCTGACTTGTCACTCATCGCTGATCTACGTCAACGCATTCTATTGGCTGAGTCGGTTCTCAAAGGGCTAGATGGCGGAAGCTTCAGCAAGAAGTCGGAAAGGAACGGCGGCGAGGCACAACTGCGCCGTGAATGGAACAGAGAGGTTTGAGTGGGGGGATAGTGAAGGAAGTATGGATGTAGGAAGTGAAGAGGAGAATGATAGATCTTTAGAAAACGGCTGGAAAGAAGTAAGGAGCAATCGAGGAGAAAAACGGAAGAAAAGGAGTGAGGTAGATGAGTCTGATGAAAAGAGTCGGGAGAGTATCAAGTGCATCGTAAGGTTTGGAGATCAGATCAAAATTAATCCATTAAAAGTGACAAAGATCATAAATAGAGATATAGGAAATATTGACTTCGCTAAAGTGCTTTCTGATGGAAATTTGCTAGTTGCATGTAATAAAGAAGAACAAGCAAATAAAGCTCTCAAATTAAAAGAGTTAGGAGGGATTAAAGTTGTCAGCACAAACAGAATTGGGGAAAAAAGTAAAAGTAGGGGTCGAAAAGGGATCATTTTTGGTGTTCCTCTTAACATAAGCATGGAAGAGTTTAAAGGTAATTTAAAGGGAGGGAAGATAGTGAATGCTCAAAGGATAAAATCAGGTGTAAATGGAAACAGGAGAGACACTGAAACCATAGTAATAGAATTTCAAGGGGCGGAAATTCCAAAAAGGGTAATGTTGGGAGTGATGAGCTACATCGTAAGAGAGTATATACCGGGACTAGTGAGATGTTTTAACTGCCAAAGGTTTGGACATGTTGCTACAAGATGCATGGAACAGTGTAGATGTGCTCGTTGTGGAGGAAACCATGAATATGGCAAATGTGAGGAGGGAGTACAACCAAAATGTTGTAATTGTGGAGAGGCACACAGTGCAGCCTTCAGAGGATGTGAAGTATTAAAAATGGAAATGGAGATTCCGAAAAGGAGAGTAGAGAAGAAGCTAACATATGCTGAGGCAGCAAAACAGATTAGAGGACAAACTAAAGATCAAAGAGTTCAGTCAGGGGTTCCAGTTGAAGGAAACAATGAAGTTTTGGAAGAATATATGATGGTTGAAAAGAAAAAAATTGGTGACATTTATTGCTGGAGTTATTAATAGTACAGCTGGGATTGAATAAAAAACTCAAAAGACTCAGTTAGTAGTTATAGCAGCAAGACCTCACCTTGGATTGACAGGCCTGACTGGAAGAAGTTAGAGATGAACTTCAGATAAGATCAAGTCAAGAAACATGCGGATAATACATATATATGATAACAATACTTCAGTGGAATGCAAGATCTCTGGTCTCAAATGGTCAGGAGTTCAAGCATTTTATTGAAGAATTAAATATAAAACCGGACGTAATATGTGTTCAAGAAACTTGGATGAAACGTTGTTTAGATTTTGTTCTGCAAGGGTATACTATAGTACGACATGATAGGGAAGAAGGGAATGGTGGCGGGTGTGCAACATTTATTAAAAGAGAAATATCATATAGAATACTGGGAAAAGGAAGAGATCAAGAAGATATTGTTGTGGAGATTTGGGGTAGAGGACAGGAAATAGCTATCATAAATTATTATAACACATGTAAAAAATTGGAGTTAGATAAGTTAAAAGAAGTACAGGGTCAAGATAGTCATAGAATAATATGGTGTGGGGACTTAAATGCACATAATACACTATGGAGAGGGAGATACATAAATGCAAATGGACAAGTGGTAGAGGATTTAATAGAGGAAAGGGGGCTGGTTTGTTTAAATGACGGGAGGGGAACAAGGATAGATGTTCATACGGGAATGGAGTCTGTGTTGTATTTGACACTAGTTTCTAACAATTTGGCTAGTAAGTGTAATTGGGAAGTATGGGGGGAATCTAGCATTGGGAGTGATCACTACCCAATAGTTACAACATTGGATATAGAGATAGATAGAACGTTGATACAAGGAAAAGGAAGGTGGATATTTGAAAAAGCAAATTGGACTAAATTTGAAGAAATTTGTGAAAAAAGAATGGTAGCAATTGATTCAAATCAAGAAATTGACATCCTTAATGAAAAAGTCTGTGTCATTTGTACAGATACATGGGTCAGAGAAATAACAAAGAGGAAAAATCTAGAAAAGTTGGAAAGGAGTGGGGAAATGGAAGATCAGCCAATTAACTTCCCATTCACCTTAGATGAATTGAAAAGAGCAATTTGTAATTCAAATAAAACACGTTCGTCTCCAGGAAAGGATCAGATCGGATATATAATTCTGAGACATCTTAAAGATGGGGCTGTGGGGAAAATTTTAGAATTATATAATAGAGTGTGGGAGGAAGGAAGACTACCGAAAGGTTGGAAAGAAGCTATAATAATTCCTATAAGAAAGCCGGGAAAAGACCCTTTAAAACCCTCTAATTATAGACCAATAGCCCTTACATTGAATGTTTGTAAAATTATGGAAAGGATGATTATGGAAAGGTTGACATATTTATTGGAAAAGAAAGGAATAATATCTAAATACCAAAGTGGTTTTAGAAAAGGAAGAGGAACAATGGATCCTATTGTATGTTTGAAAATGAAATTAGAAAAGCACAGATAAATAAAGAATCAGTAATAGCAGTATTTTTCGATGTCGAGAAGGCGTATGATATGATGTGGAGAGAGGGACTTTTGATAAAACTAAAAATGATGAATATAGGTGGGAGAATATACAATTGGATGAAAGATTTTATAGTGAACAGAAATATCCAGGTAAGAATAGGGAATGAAGTGTCAAATATATTCCAGACAGAAAATGGAACTCCACAAGGGAGTGTAATAAGTCCATTAATTTTTTCTATAATGATCAATGATGTTTTTAATCAAGTAAATCAAGATATAGGTAGATCTCTTTTTGCAGATGACGGGGCTCTCTGGAAAAGGGGAAGGAATATTTTGTATGTTAATAGGAAGATGCAAGAAGCAATTAGAAAGGTAGAAGAATGGGCATATGATTGGGGATTTAAATTCTCAGGGGAGAAAACTAAGACCGTAATTTTTTCTAGGAAGAGGGTTGTTCCAGAAGTGAGTTTGAAGATGTATGAGAGATTGTTGGAGAGGGTGAAGATTTTTACATTTTTAGGTATTTATTTTGATACGAAACTTACATGGGGTGAACATATAAACAAAATGGTTGAGAAATGTCAGAAGGTGTTAAATGTCATGAGATGTTTAAGTGTGGTTTTCTTCATTAAAAACTATTTATGTAGCACTGATCCGGTCTGTATTTGATTATGGTAGTGTGGTATATGATTCAGCCTCAAAAAACTTGTTGGAAAAACTCAATAAAATACAAGCTCAAGCTATGAGACAGTGTTGTGGAGCAGTAAAGATGACACCCATTCCAGCTTTACAAGTCTTGTTAGGAGAGATGCCACTAGAAATTAGAAGGAAACAATTAATGATCAACTACTGGGCTAACTTCCAGGGGCATAAAGAAGAACATCCTACGAAAATGGTCTTACAGAAGTGCTGGGAACAAAATAAAAGGTGTAGAATAAGTTTTGGGTGGAGGAGTAAAATATATGTAGAAGAAATGGAGGTAAATAGTATCAAGATAAGCCCAACAGTTTTAATTCCGGAATATGAACCATGGGTTTATGTGACACCTCATGTAGATTTGCATTTGTTGGAAGTCAAAAAAGCAGAAAGAGAAGTAGACTTGTCATCTGCATTTTCAGTATATGTCAGAAACCAATATACCCAGTATATACAAATATATACAGATGGATCAAAAGATCCAGAGCGTCAGACAACTGGGGCTGCTTTTTTAGTTCCAGGCAGTGGAATCAAGGGAATAAAGTGAACTTCAAATCATTTGGCAGTCTATACTGCAGAAATGGTAGCAATTCTCTTGGCATTGCAGTGGGTAGAGGAACATAAACCTGGGAATGTTTTAATTTGTTCTGACTCAGTATCACTCTTAAAGAGTTTGAGATCTTTTAAATCTAGCCACCAAGATATTCTCTTTAGTGCTTTACAAATACACTCAAGAATTGTTCACAATAATATTTCAGTCAGTTTTATATGGGTTCCTGCACACATAGGAATAAAGGGAAATGAAGAAGTGGATAAATTAGCGAAACAAGCGTTACAGAGAGAAATCATAGAGATTCAAGTTCCATTAAGTAAGTCAGAGATTAAGGTTTTAATTTGGAGTAAAGTGATTGAAGAATGGCAAGTAAAGTGGAATAATGGGAAAAAGGGTAGATTTCTTTACAGCTTAATTAAGAAAAGTAAATCAAAAGATAAAATGTATAGGTAAATCAAGGAAAGAAGAGGTTATTTATAACAGAATAATGTTAGGTCATTCAAATTTAAATAGCACACTTAAAATTATAGGGAAACATCCAAATGGGGTATGTGAACAATGTCATGTTGAAGAAACAATACCTCATGTGATTCTTGAATGTATTAAGTATGAACAAGAAAGGAACAATATGATAGAAGAAATAAATAAAAATGGAATTCAAGAATTAAATTTTAAGGTTTTAATAAAATGGTCAAGTGAAATTAATAGTAAAGCTTTCTTTGATTTTATTAGGGAGACGGGGCTGATAAATAGAATATAAATCTCTGTCTGTTCCACAACGGCCAGCCGCCGTTAAAAAAAAACAAGAAGAAGAAGAAGAAGAAGAAGAAATTCGACCCGCATAACCATTTCTTTCTACCGTAATGGCTGCTGCTCAGACAGTGCGTTTTCATCGTCCTCGTCCACTTAAACCTCAATGGTAAGTATTCGACACTTTAACTAACGTCTCAAAGGACATTAGTGTTGCTGTTACTTAACTTCTCTTTGTCTACTGTTAGGAAGCTAGTTAGCTACAACACACTCGTTAGTTTATTAGCTAGTTATCTAGGCTAAGCATTGTTGGATGGCAGGTAGCTAGCTGTTTAATTAGTTGGGTTTCACACATTAGTTCGCAGTTGCACAGTTCAGGGAAGCAAAATATAGCCGGTGACACATAAAACATATAATGTTTGGTCATGCCACACAGCCATGAATTATTGTAAATAAAACTAATGCCACGTCCCGTATAAGTCACAGCTGGGAAGTGCACAGACTTCCACTCGGAGCTCTGACTTGAATTGACGCAGCATAGCACTAATGTTAAGCAGTGAAGCAATTTTTTTTAAATTAGCTTCACTGATTAACATTAAATTTAAATTAACATAAAATTAAATTAAAATTTTTGTGTTAAATACAATGTTTGGCAGAGGTAGAAAACATGAAGAAAAAGGATGAAAAAGACATTTTATGGTTTCTGACCAAAAAGAAGCCCAGCCTGCCCGTCGCTGACAATGACAGCAGTCAGTGTGAGAAGAAAGAGAGAATGTGGGAGAGTCAAGCTGCCAGCAGTGGCAAAGAGCAGTGCAGCTCCCATCCCTTTTCACCAGGTTAGCAACATTTAGGCACAGCAAGAAAAGGACAACAGGTGAAAATAACTGTATATTCTGTAAGTGACACTCAGGTTTACAATTTAAAACACTGATGGGTGAGATATGAAAAGAAAATATTTCTTGTCATTAATTCTCATCCCCTACAGTGACAGGGTCTAATGGCTTTGTTAGGCTGTCCAGTGCATTTTCATGTCTACCAGAGCTCTCAATATATGGTTCAAGCTTTCAGGCTTTTGTTTAAAAATTTCACCCATGAATAGTTGTCAAACATTTTGTGTGAAAATATGCATGGATTTCTGTAACATTTATTTGTGTTTCAGCTGCAAAATTGGGTGGTGCAGGTTCAGATGAAGACAGCCAGTGTGTTAGTGAAGGGGATCATGATGCATCATCTTCAGAACCAGAAGCAGAGTCACCAAGCAGTTCTTCTGGCCCAGTAGGACCTAATGGTATGCTGCTGTTTTCATACTGCAATTGTAGTGAATATAATCTAAATCAGTGGTTCTCAACCTTTTTTTTCCAGTGGGCCGCACTATGTCCAAGTTCAAGTCTCACGGGCTGCATATCATTTACATATGACGTCACCAATACAAACTAACCAGATATTAAGGTATCTAAATGCTTAAAATTAGATTTATTATTATTATTAGAGAGTATAACTCTACTTACCATTAATGGAACACCTGATGTTTGCATGTGTTCTTTCATTAGTATTTTCCTCACATCTTTTTTCTCCTCTAATAACAAATTTGTCCATTTTCTGGCAGAGCGCGCGCTTGTAATTGTGCGCGTTAACTGTGTAATTGCATCAGTTCATAGTTGCGTCAGTACTGCGCATGTCTGAAAACAATACATGATCACCAAAATTATGTATGACATAAAAATTATTGTTCAAACTTTTATGTTTAATATGTTTAAAAAAAGATATATGAATTGTAAAATTAATTAATTAATAACTTATAAAATTTTTTTTTTTTTTTTTTTACGTGGTCAGCGTCGTGGGCCGCATTTGCATTTGTGATGGGCCGCATGTGGGCCGCGGGTTGAGAACCACTGATCTAAATCATAGATTTTTGGATCAACAATTAGATAGTTATTGTTTGCATGTCTTGATGACAGTGGGTTTATGAAAGTGTAGGAGCATTCACCCTGGTGTTATTTTCATTTGCTTCTGTCTAGACATTTCCCAGTGCAGAGCAGCGAGTTCTGTCCAGCCATCAAAGAATTATTCTGCTCCCCTAGGACCTGATGGTATGCCTTTGTTTTCCTTTTTTTTCCCCTTCAAATATTGTATTATATTTTATTTCGTGTATGTGTACATTATTCTTAATGAAAAAATAATAAATAAAAATAAATTCTGAAAGTATTTGAGATGTGATTGTGAAAGTTTACTCCAAATCCACAAAGTGCTTGAACTTAAGGGCTTTAAGGAACATTTAAGAAGGTATACTGTATCAAAGCGCTAGAGCCAGCAGCAAAGGAAGGAGGTAAAATGTATATAAAACTCATTAAGAGTTGCAACATTGGCCCTACTTGGCCCCTGCTTTTAAAAAATCCTAGATCTGCCACTGTTTTGTTTCCACAGACTGAAGTTCCTCACAGATCTTTGGTGGAGTGGCATGTAAGTCTGTTGATGTTGTCTGGCTTTTACTACTCAAGATGTGCTCAGAGAAATTTGTGTTTGTGTTTTTAATCGTATGTACAATAACATGCCCCTGGACGGTCTGACAGATGTATCTGATGTGTTAAATGTTTTATTGGTACTTTTTTGTCAATTGTCTTATTTTGAGAGTAATTATGAATATAGTATTATATAATAATACAATAAATATAATCATGAGTTCGTGGTTGAAATTAGGTTGAATTCAAGTCCTTGAAATGGCCTGAAAAATGTGGGCTTTTCACCTTTCACTTTTCAACCAAATTTAGAATTAGAGGGACGTCTTTTAATATACGTCTTTTTCACCTTTCACTGTTCAACCAAATATCAGCATCGTTGAGATGTATGGCTTATTGAGATTAGCTTAATCTCAATAACATTTAACCTCATTCACAAGCAGTTTAACTTGTATTTATTTGCTAATATCCTCCTGACAACCCTGCTGAAAAAAAACAGCTAAAACCAGCCTAAGCTGGTTGGCTGATCTTAGCTGGTCTCCCAGCCTGGTCATAGGTGGTTTAGCAGGCTGGTTTTAGCTGTTTTTTTCAGCAGGGACGTCTCATTAATGTTAATAGTTATGGATTTGTGGAAAACTAGTATTGTAGTGCAGTAAGGGGTTGCCATAACAATTGGCACAAACAAAAAAGTATTGTTAGAGCAGGTGTGTTTTGATCATAAACCACACACTAGAGCTGAATGTGGATGTCGAACGCCATATGATCCCCAGCCATCTCCTAGACACGAAGACGCTCTTTGGCTTTGGTTAAAAGCTTTGAATCTATAGAAACCACTTAAGCGACTGTACATTTGCTCTTTCTTCAATTTGAGGGGAGAAGTCCTATGGAGTAGTACCATATCCAGAGAAGTGTTTGGGTTCCAGTGCTCCGGTGAAACGTCCAAGGGGGGCTCTTCTCTCCTAAAAAGGGTCTAAATCCGACTAATGTTATTAATCTTAGATTATGTGGAGCGTCCCTGTGTATCAACTGTTCTTTAGTAACCCCGGTGCAATAACAGTTGAAATTAGGTTGAAATTAGGTAGAAATTAAGTTCATGTTACAGCCAGAACTACCCGTGTTATTATACGACAGTAATGTACACTATCTGAGCAACCAGATTCGAGCATTCAACCATGCTGTGTTATAAAAAAAAAAAGTTGACCACGTGAGGCCGTATGTCTTAATGCACTGGGGACTTGATTGCTGTACTGAGCACATCAGTGCTTTCTCCTTCAACAAAAGAAAAAAATTCCTCCAAATTCATGTTGTTCTTCCTTAAGCAGTTTTTTTTGCAGTCATACATTGCTTTGTATACCATTTTGTGACAGTATTGTGGTTTTGTTTTCTTTTGACTTTATTCTCAAAATACTACAACTCTTAATATCAGATATTACGACTCCACAGACTTTTTTCTTGAAATACTGCAGTTTTTCCCTCGTAATATCAGTTATTACTTTTTTTTTCTCTATATATTACGACTTTATTGTTGAAATCTTGTAATTTTATTTTAAAACAGTGACCCTAAACCGCCACCGTAGCTCTTCGAGTTCTTGTTGCTGTAAAACTTGAGACAGGGGTCTCTATCATCACCAGCGTGGCTTTGATTTGGTTTGAGCGCAGCAGCAATTAAGTCACGGGATTGCGGCTGGGCATAATTAAAAAACAACCTTGTTAGAGTTGCACTAGCTGTTCGTAAGTTAACAGAAATTTGCTTTCTTTGTCTATTACTATTGTATTGGCTCTGCACAATGATAGCAAACACATAAGTCAAAGAAACTGAAATTTCTATGACTTGTATGTAATATTGCTGTTTTAGAATTGTATGCTATACTGGAATTTCATTGCAAGTGTATGTAAACTTGAAATATAGAAGTAATAAAGCAATGGAAATACAAGTGTAGATCATAAAACACTGACACAATATAACCACAGAATTATTGAAAGATAGACTGCTGCTTCTAGATGATTGAAAACTATTTAGTAACTTTATAGTTTATATTTAGAAACACACACAAAACACCATTTTAACCAATAAAACATTTATTTGTCAACTATTTGTCAATGGAGATATCAACAGTGTGGGCTTCTGTGTTAACCTGTCTGTTTTAGAAAATAAAGGGAAACACACACAGATCATTAATTCAGCACATTGCAAGAGCTGTTATAACAGTCCACTGAACAGATTCCAGTGAATTCTCAGTCTGAATATAATGCTGTGAAAACCCCCTTCTTTCCATGGCCAAAGTAACCAACTGTGTTTTTGTAAAGGTGTCCACAGCCTTCACAATTGGTGAGCTTGTACTCAACTCAGTATTATTTTTTTAACATCTGAAGGAACAGATTTCCAGTCAACAATACCTACACCAGAAAAAAAAAGTAGTATTTAGAAACTGACAACCTTTAGAATAATGAGTTGAATACAAACTTGTGAAAGATCTAAACATCCTTTTCTTTAAATCAGTAATATGGGGAAAACAAATGTTACATACTGTCCAGCCAGGCACAGTGAGCTTTTCGTTGAAAACTCTGCTGGTTGACAATGTTGTACAAGTCTTCAAAAAACAAGTGTAAAACAGAGGTTTCATATCCTTCTTTATAAACAACATAGTGAACAATCTGTCTCAGCTGAGCTAACTATAAGTCATGATTTAACAAAAAAGAAGATAAAATGATATATAAACCAAATTCAAATGTAAGGTCACACCAAAGACTAGGTTACTGAAATACTGTGATAAATTCATGTCAGCAAGGCTTCTTGTTGGTTCCATGACTGAAAAAGAAATTAGTTACTCAAAAGCTTCTACTTCTATGTCATTCTCTATCAAAATACCAGATTTTCCTAACTATTAGTTTGATAATCCATTAATCTGTCAATTATTTCTTTGATTAATGTGATATGTTGAATGTTGATTATTGATTTAAAAAAAAACAAAAACAAAAACATGCAATTCAATATACTGCCCAATGTTCTCTTCCAAACTATTTTGTTGTGGAATTAAGGCAATAAAAACGGTTTAATTTACTAAATTATAAATGATAGAAAAAAGCACAATGTAAGTATTAACTGCTAAGAAGTAAAATGTTTTGCAGGAACACATATCTCCTGAACAGAGGAACACATTATTGTGATTTACTTTCCTGTAAATGTAAGAGACTTCTTACATTTATTAGAGGTTCTGATATCTTTAAGTTATGCACTTGGGAAAACACCTGTCAAGCACATTAAACAGCACACACATCTGTCAAAGCACCTGAAATAAGGCAGCCTGCCTATGTGAAACTCTGTGCTCATGAGCTTTTTTGAACTGTTATAATAATCTTCTGTAGTGTTTTGGATAACTCAAGTTGTGTACTCTACCGCTGCAGCAGCTCTGTAACCTATGTTGTTTTTAAAAATGCATTTTATACTACTGTAAAGTGATGTCACTGGTGTAGTTTCTCAGTACACAGACCCGACTAATCAATAATGAAGTTAGCTGTCAATTTTTCTTTAATTTATCGATTAGTTGTTGCAGCCCTAGATGCATGTTCTTTATTATGCTAAATCAGTTTAATTTACTATGTTTTTAGTTGACCTTTCACTTGCTATTGTGTGTTAACTTTTAAACACAATAGCACAATTTTAAATTATAATGTAAACTTACTTAGTGTGCCAGTCTCTTTTCTCTTCCTTTTCCATTCTGAAGGTGATCTTACACTTTATGAGGCTTAATATTCACCCCAAGCTTTCTTCAAGTAGGAGTGTACACCACCATCTCCTTATGCCTAGCATGTGAGCCTGTGTCAAAAAGCAACAATTATTAAAAAGCTAAAACTGGCTTGTAAGTGTTGTTCAAAATTCTAAAGACTCACCTCTGAGAAGTGCATACTGAAGATCAAAGAATAATTGTTTAGAAAAAAGATGCACGATTGCTGTGATTGTCAATGTAAGTAATTGTGTCATATAAACTCACCGTGAGCACAAAAACTCCACAATTATTTGAGGAATCCTGCATTGGAATACCTTAGGTATTTACTTGAGAACAGTATGCAAGTGAATAATTTGTATGTTAAAAGAATGACTGAAGATCCAAAATCTTACCTGAAGATCCTTACAGGATACCTCAGTCCAATGTCCAGACATAATTCTCTGAGAAAGATTCCCATTAAATGAACGCAAATAGGCAAGATCAGCAACATAAGGTAACTATAATTGGATCTGAACGAAGTAGTATTGGTAGTACAATCCATGGTTTTATGAGAAGAATGATATTTTTTACTATATGCTACTTAATTTTTATTTGTCAGTTCAACAGTGCATATCATTGCTGTTAGCCATCCCTACCTTCAGACATCATTATTCCCATAAGAACAACCATGGCAGAAAAAGGCAGAGGAAAAGGCTACACGGTTTAGAACAGAACAACCATACAGCAGCTGAAAACTTGAACTGCTGAATGTGATCTGTTGAACTTTCAAGTAAAAGACCTGTGTACTTGTATCTGCCATCACTTAGACCAATCTTGTTTCAGCTTTGAACACAGAATCTGAAAAAGGTTACCAAAATACACAGAAGATACAGACACCTATATGACAAATCTTGTTATAAAATTATGTCTTAAACTGATGACTTACACAAATCATCCAGTGTGATTTGCTCCACATAGGAAGTAAAATGAAGTCTTTTACAGAAGCATCAACCTTTCACAAAACATAAATTAACACAATCCAGAGTGAAAATATATGCATTATGCACAATGTGGGCTGTAAAATGTTTTTAACTGCTTTGACAGATTGTGTACTACAACTTCTATACAAAATTAGATTTGATATGGCATTGTTTCAATTACAGCTCAGAACATTGAATGAAATGAAAAGCATTGTGACAATCCAGAACAACCAATCATATCTAAAACATTACCAGTTACACTGTTCCAACAAATAATAAATACTTATAGCCATATGTACCATTGGATCTGCACAAACTGGAGGAATCCAAGTTGCAGTGACATAGCTATTGGATGTCCACACTTTTGTACACATACACACACATTTTATCTGCAGTTTTCCAATGTCTTCAACCACCTTGAAACAGCAATTCAGAATCTGTTGAGACACCACAGCTTTATATAACAAATATTATACTAAATGTCCCTTCAACATCACGGTGCAAACCCAACCCCTGAAAATCTTCTTGCATCAGAGTGGTAAACACCTGCAACATGTTCACTTGGATTTTTCTGTGTGTCTAACACATGTGTTAGCTATTGGAGAAAAGAATATTTTCAACATTCAAATGTTCGAGTCTATTCATTCAACACAGCTTAGAATATTTCAGCCTCAAAAAGTCGTTACCTTTGCCTCCATTGCTTCACTGAATGGTTGTTCCTAGCAAGTCTTGTTGGGAATTACATCATTCAGCCCTGTCACAGCCAACTTTTGTTTAGTCCTACATCAGCTGTAAATGTGCTTTCACATGAAGTCCCTAGTTATCAAGTAATAAAGAAAGCACGTCAACATGCCATACCAATAACAATTAACATTTTTGAAAAAGTTGATTCAAAAATGCTAATGAAACTAAAAATAATATAAATATTAAACCACATAATATTCACCAAGTCCAGAACAATCTGAGTGCAACCAATATGTTTTGATAGATGTTCCAACAATCTGTTGTTTCTGTTAACATTGTAGTGGTGCAACATGTTTCTCATGAGGAACACATGGTTTGTTGGCTTCGTAAAAAGTAGTTGTTTTTTCTCATTTGAGAAAACAACTGTTCAGCACACTGAGAAATAACTTTTCCAGCCAACTCAAGCACAAGCTATATTTTCTCAAGTTTATCATGGGAATCTTTAGTATTGTTCTCATGGAACCTGTCGTAGAGAACATAGTGTTCGGATGAGCCAGTCAAAGGATGTCCATTCAAGTTAGCTGGCACCTTCTTATCTTTAAGCCATGTTAAAGATTCAGTTTTCCCTCTTCTGCTGCTGTAATATTAACCTCATTTGGCTCCAAAAGTCAACTGTCATGTGGACTGAAGGGAATCATATCTGGATACCAGAGATTTGAATGAGTGGCTAGTCCTCATGCAGAATCGTAAACTGTTATATTGGGAATGTGTTTCCATGACAGCAAAAGGTCGGTGAAGTCCCTTGGACTTTCAGCCCTCAACAGGACTTTAATGCTGTAAACCACATAACAACTGCCCAACTACCTAATTAAAAAACAAAATGTTTTAAATTTGAATATGATTTCAGCACATTGTAGTTCAAATATAATAATTTGAATAAAAACACACTGACCATGTTGTGAATTACAAATTCTTAGATGATATTATAAGTGCATATGTACCTGATGCACCTCAAACCTTCTGGAAAACTTTGTCATATGATGACCTGCTTTGCATTTCATTCCTTAGTCTCATTATGAGGTCCATCTCTGATCCCTTTGTATTTAACCCACAAGATCCACATAACTGTCGGACACCAGACACCTGTTAATAAATAAATATACTTAGAAAAAATTGCAACATCTGGAAAATTCTGTTCTTGAGAATGGAAATAGAAGATAGAAGTAGTGTTACAAAAAGGTAAACAATGCACAGGAACACCCTTCACCTTCAGTGTGATCAGCTCATCAACAAGCCAGTTAGTTCAGAAGTTCAGATGCAGAATGAGATTTGATGTATGGACTTTCTCCCATTCTGTATTTAAAACAGAGCCAGACTTTCTAGTGCATCTTCCAAAAGTGGAAATTTGGGTTGGCAGTGGATGGATTGTGACTTCCACCTATAAAAAATAAAATAAATAATAAAGTTGTTAGTTTTGTTGCTGGTTAAAACTTATTTGGAATTGACGTTTACCCTTCTTTTTAAATTTAAAAGTAAAAATTTATGATTGCTGGTGTCAGACTTTGAGTTTAGGCACAGCCCTAACACATATACATATACTGGCTAAGGTTTCCGCATAGTATTTAGTATTTTTATTTAAAAAAAAAAAAAAAAAAAAAAAAAAAAAAAAAAAAAAAAAAAAAAAAAAAAAAAAAAAAAAAAAAAAAAAAAAAAAAAAAAAAAAAAAAAAAAAAAAAAAAAAAAAAAAAAAAAAAAAAAAAAAAAAAAAAAAAAAAAAAACCTTGCATAAGACTCCTTGCAATGATTTCCAAACTCAGGGAATCCCAAAAAGCCTCCACAGCCACCTAATTATCAGAGATTGTTGGAGGTTCTTCAATTTCACTCACTAAACAAATATGTATAGTAATTAATTGTATAATAATTCAATTCTAATACATACAAAGCTATTCTAATACATAAATATCACAAGAAACCTAACAAAAGCAGTGAGTAAAATAGTTTAAACGAAGTCAATTTAACTAAAACACATGGGGAAATCACTGACGACAAAAAAATTTAAATGTATGTCAAGCTTAAATAAATTAAATCTGACTGCAAATGTAATTTACCTGGCATACTAAAAACTCCTTTTCGATGGACATCTGTGATAACAATAGGTGGATGTAACCCACACTTTAAACAAGAAAAGTTGTAGTTATGATCTGTTAATGCTTCAAAGTGCATGTATGCACAAAGCACTTTTTTACTGCTTGGGTAAGCAGTTCCAGTGGCTACTGAAAAAGCTTTGCAGACCCTTTCAACAGCAGTGTGAGACTAAAGAGACAAAAAAGTAGTATTAGTAATTGTTTTGATTATGACATAAAAGACTTTATACAGAAAGCAATCCACAATACCTGCAGAAAACTTTGAAGTATAAGACACAACTTCAAACTGATGTCGTCATCATAGTTATGCACACCAGTGGTACATTCTTGATAATGGTATGCAAGACCACACACTGGACATTTCTGGCAATAAGTTTCAAGACCTAAAAAATATAAAAAACAAACAAAATAAACAAGTTAACATCTTCATATCCAGCTGATACCAACACATTTTTTAAAGAAGAGCTTTCTTCTATCAAACAAACACCAACCTTCAATTGTTGTGAGAATTTTGGCTTTGTTGGAGATAAGCAGAAGATCACTAAGGGGTACAGGTCCTGGACACAATGAGCAGTGCAGTTCATGTGGAACCAAGATTTATAGGAATTCCTTTTCATTCAAATTAGTGGTTGACTTAGGTAGGGAAGCTGGGATTTTTTTCTTTCTGAAGATATGCTGTACCATTTGCTTGAGTTCCTCATTTGTACACCGTGTTCTCAGCATCAACTTTGTCAAAATCTGACAGGTTTTCCTTTGGCAACAAAGTCTTGTCTTTGCAGGTCACCTCCACCTCAGTGCTCTTAATTCTTTGAAACAGTTTTCTGTTGATTTGAAAAAAGGTACCATTTGAACACTGCTTTATGTATGCAGAAGCACCATGATATAGTACAAGGGCAATGCCCTGTGTTGTTTTTGGCATTGTAAACAATGATGATCCTTCCTAATCTGCTGTAAAATGATACCTTTGGCTCAAAAACAGACACATAGTGCATATAAGATGGACCTCCAAGGTTCACATATGATGCAAAACAAAAACCATATTCCTCAGCTTTATTCTAATGATTTAAACGCTGTCTTTTTCTTTCTTCTGAAAACCATTTCTGATGGACCATTTCTGTTAAAGTCTTTTCATGTAGGACCTCATTCTCTGCAGTAATCCACTTATTTTAAGTGAGTACACTGACAAGATCGCAAGCAACTTCTTCTTTTGAAATACATGACAGCATTGCAGACATCGAGTTCACGAGTCACTTTGTGTGAACTGCCCCATGTCTTTCTGATGACATGTATGGGAATACAAGGGCCTCTAGATGATTCTGCCACAGCGAAGACTCCACTCTTTGCATTAATGCACTGACTTTGAAGGAGGGACTGAGTAGTGACATCATGGTCAATATTTGAATGAGCCCTTTGCATGTGCCTTCTATGATTTTTCTTTAAAATGCACAAATCACAGCGAGGGCAATTTAGCTTTTTCTCTTGCTTATTTGTAACACGTTTAAAGCAGTTTATAGCTGTCTTGCTGTACTGAGGTGCAGTAAGTGATGTCTGGTTCCACTGAGGTGCAGTAGGGGATGTCTGGTTCCACGGAGGAGCTGAATGATTGCACACACTTAGGTGCTTGCTGAAATCCGATCTATTGAGTATTGTTTTTGTGCAGTAGCAAATTATCCTTTCTCAGATTATTAAAGACGTGTTGCACAAAATGGACAACGATACAAATTCCCAACTCTAAAAGCAGCTCTATAAACTCTTTAAGCTCTATAAAATAGAATCACTGCTGCTTCTCACTGTAACATGTGTCTGTTAAAAACAATAAACTAATAACTAACACTGCAGGATAATGCAAGAAGGACTATTAATTATCCATGTATGTATTTATATCCTTAACTACTTAGCTATTGTTAATATACATATATATTTTTCTAATAATTTATCACACCACGTCTTACCTCCATCTTCTTCGTGTCTAAGGGAAATGACGTATCTATACAGTTAACGCTGATTGATCAAGTCGTCTTCTTTTTCTTCTTGTCCGATTTACTGGCGGGCTACAAACCAACGTTAGAGGTGCATGCCACCACCTAACCGGAGTATGTACCGTCATGACTTTATAAAGAAGTTATATTCTGGATATTAAACCTGCCTCTTTTAAGTATTTAAATAAAGCCCTTTGAACCTGTACTTTTTTGTCTCCTGTCTCTTAACAGACCACTGATGCTCCACTCTCTTCCCATCTCTACCACCCTGTCCTTCAGTCTTTCTCTTTCTACAGTGAACTTCCTGCAATCTATCAGCACATGTTCAACAGTTTCCTTGCAACTACAAATCTCACATTTATCTGACACTGTCTTTTTGATGGTGAATAAAGTAGCATTGAGTCCTGTATGTCCTAATCTTAACCTAGAAAAAATAACAAATTCTTTCCTACATTTACCTCTATTATTTCTCACTCTGACAGACTTTTGTAATAGACTCTACCTTTAGTGTCGTTATTCCAGATTTCCTGCCAAGATGTCATTATTGTGTGATGTATTAATGATTTTGCTTCTAATCTCCCAAAACAAACTTCTACACTATCATTATCATTTTTGTTTAATGCACTTTTAGCAAGTTTATCGGCAACTCCATGTCCCTCTATTCCAGCATGTGCTGGTATCCAACAGAAATGCACATCTGTTCCTAGCTGTAGATTCAGTAAGATCATATGAATCTCAATTAAAAGATCCTCTCGAACTGTTTGTCCTGATTTTATACTTTGTATTGCAGCTGCAGAATCTGAACGTTTCACTACTTTGATTGGTTTAACCTCCTCTACCCACTGAAGACTGATGATTATGGCTGTCAGTTCAGCTGTGTATACTGATAACCTGTTTGAAATTCTCTTAGCAATTCCTTTATCAAATTCTGGAATGTATATACCCACTACATACTCATTATTTGAGTGTTTTGATCCGTCTGTAAAAATATTTAGATAATTGTAGTAGCTCTTCTTCAAATATTCTTGAACCAAGTACCCAATGTTATAGTTCCTCTCTGTCCACTCTCTCCTTATTTTTAATATTTGAAAGTTTACTTTCAGTTGTGGAAATATCCATGGGGAAATGCTGCTTCTGATAACTGCTGAACTATGTTGTATAGTATCTAATTTGTACTGTTTCATTTTCTTGTTAATGTCCCAACCAAAACCTTCACCAGAAAAATCTGTGGACTCCCAACAGTTTTGCAGAACAATTGATGCTAAATTTCCATTTCCTCCTTCCTGAATTCTTATCCAATATGCTAGTGATAACTTGTTTCTCCTCAAATGCAATGGCAGTTCATTGGATTCAACGAGCAGTGCATTAATGGGCATGGTTTTGACTGCTCCCAAACTAAGCCTTAATGCTCTGTATTGTATCCTGTCTAGTTTTTCTAGATGAATTTTGGCTGCTGCTTCACACACCATGCAACCATAATCCAAAGTGGCTCTCATCAAAGCCCTGTATATCTGCAGTAGTGCTTCTTTGTCAGCTCCCCATACACATCCGACCACACGCCTCATTAAATTTAAAACCTTTTTACATTTGGTCTCAATATTTTCAATATGATTCTTCCATGTATATTTTTCATCAAACCATAAGCCAAGATATTTAAATACTCTAACTCTTTTCATGGGTTTGCTATATAGTGTTAACCCCTGCCTATTACCTTTTTTTTTTTTAGTGACAAGCATATAACATGATTTTGCTACTGAAATTTTGAAGCCCCAATCATAAGACCATCTCTCTACACTGATTATTGCTTTCTGTATACATTTCAGCACATGTAAGAAATTTTTTCCCCTTTTCCAGATTGCTCCATCATCTGCTTACAATGATGACTGTATTCCTGTTCCTGTATTTTCAAAGATATCATTAATCATGATATGATAAAATCATCATGATATTATTATATCTTGTGGTATCCACATTCTGAGATTTTGATCCTACTTTAACTTTAACCTTCCACCTATGTCTAGCTCGTTCATTTTAATTAAAAGACCTTCTCTCCACATAGAATTATAAGCTGTCTTGATGTCCAAAAAAAAACTATAGCCATGACTTTCATCTTAAGGGTCTTTTCAATTTCATTACTTTAATAAGAGCATCTGCAGTAGATCTTCCTTTCCTAAAGCCGCTCTGGTACTCGCTGAACAAACTTCTTTTTTCTAAAAAAATATGCTAACCTGTAAACAACCATTTTTCCATCCATTTGCTCAAGTGGGAGGTTAGTGCTATAGGTCTGTAGTTTGCCATCTTCCACTTCCACTTAACAGGTAGTCTTTATTCTGTCCATATTTTATTAAAAGGTTTTAGTACTATTTCTAGTGCTCTTCTAGTGTTCCTTTGTCTAGCAGCGGCTCCAGGTACATGGGTTTTTACTTTTTTACCATCCAGCGTATTCATTTTCAGTACAGAGTTTTGCTGTTCTCTACTCACTGCGTATACAAGTATGTGCTTTTTCAAATACTTTGCAAACTTCACTTTGCCTACATCCTTTTCTAGAGCTTTAGCCACCGATATAAGGTGGAAATTCTCAGCAAACACAATTTTAACTTTCCAATTATTTATTTGGATTTCAGCCCTCAGACTGAGTTATTCTAGCTCTCTTGACCGTTTCATCAGACTTTGCATCTGAGCTGCTTAAATTACTATTATTTCCACTTTTCTTTTTCTTTCTTTTGAACCCCACTTTCTGCCACTCTATACCTCCATTATCCCCATCTTCATCCTCACTCCCAGAAGTCATGACTGTTACATTCACGATACAGTTGTTTGTAGTTACCCTCCAACCTCAACCCACTTCCTCGCTTTTGCTCTTAACTAGGATGATGCAAACTGGCCCTCCGGCTGCTGAGGTTCAAACTCTCCCGCCGCCTTCTCCGATCTTATCTCCGTTCCGAAGACACCAGCCGAATTTACAGCTCTGTCACTGAGGACTCCGCAGTTAAATACCAATGCCTCAAAGTCTCGACTGATCAGTTCATTTACCAGCAAGAACCTAACCCCCATACCTTTCGACACGCCCATTACTCCTACCTGCAGAGACCCATACTTAGGAAAGATACAGTTTGCATACTCCAGCACAGAAGATGGCAGTATTAACTTCTCCAGTTGCTTTGCAATCCGCCAATAAAATCACGAAAGAGGAGGCCTGATGTCTTGAGTCGCCTTTTTGCTGTCAGCGAGCCTGCAGTTTGTTTTAGACAAAATGTTGCCTTAAGAAGAAAAATCTGCTAACTAATGTGAGTTATCTTAATGCTTCACTATTGATCAAGTGTGTGTTTCCATAGCAACTTACAGCCAGGAGTGTACAGTTTGGAGTCTGCCCGAAAACAAGTGAGATAAGCAAAATTCTTCCTGTACCATTGTTGTCACAGCTTTCATCTTTGAATATCCAGATAGTCTCCGTGAAAGCAAACGCTAACTGCTGCATGTAACTAACATGTTAGCATGTAATTTTACTTTGATGCCTTGGTAGCTATTGTCTTGGCTAACGTTAGCAATTCGATTTAAATTTCGATTTCTTCGGTATTGTTTTTTGTGGCTAATGTTATGTGATTATTTGAAAATTAGCTAAATTAACTATTTGAAAAATTTTGGTCGGTCGGTAGCTGCTAAGCTGGCGTATGTAATATTTCGGTTTGTCACCGCAATCACAGTTTAAGTGCGCGTATACGGTGTTTTACGGTAACAGCTAAAACGCAAACGCTTGAGAAAGTTTACGTGCACACTTTATTATTAATTCCTCTCCGTTACATGTGCTTTCCTAGAATAGATTGTTCGTATTGCGTAGGTTTGTTCGTCGAAAATATTAATAAAATATGCAAAACAATAAACATCTCGGTTCTATAATTTACAGTAAATAGATAAAATAAACGATTCTACTGTTCTTTAATATGAAATCAGTGTTCTGTGACGATTTTGGAAGAAAAAGAAAATACAGAACATGCTTCATAAAAGATAGTAACGTCATCAAATTTGAGCCTGACAGTTAAATTCAAAAACTTAACTTCAAAAGTTAAATTCACTGTGTTCATTTTAAGAAATATAAAAATGCTGGGTGCTACCGCATAGTGTGCTGTCATCTCCTTTCCAAGATGGCGGCGCGGTAGCATTCAGCAGCCACTTTGGGTCCACAAATATGGTGCATGTTACGTGTAGCCTACACCAATTGGGGAAACTTTTCAAAGAGATGTACATCGAAAGCACTGGTGCACTTGTCTATCATCAATAACTTTTGCTGGGCATTGGAGAACAAAGCTCAGGAGGAATAAACGATGGCCTGCAGGAAGAGCTACGCAACCTTGGACTGCTATGTGAACCAGGCCCTGGGACCATGGTATTGCCTGATGCGGCTGGCCGGGAGAGAGAGCACTGGAAACGTCGTGTGACGTGCAGTAAGCAAACCGGCATCCGTGCTAGGCTAAAGGATAACCCTAGCCACCCGTCTCTACCATCTATTCTCCTCTCCAATGTTTGCTCTCTGGACAATAAACTGGACTTACTCAGACAACAGCTAACTACCCAGCGTGAAGTCAGGCACTGCTGTGTTTTCATTTTTACGGAAACATGGCTCAACGACAGCATTCCAGAGGCAGCCATTCAGATAGCCGGGCTAACCGCACATGAAAACACATGAAACACACAAATGGCAGTCTTCCCCCCGCACTGGACCCATTTCAATATGCCTACCATCCCAACCGCTCAACAAAGGATGCCATATCTGCTACCATCCACCTTTCTCTGACCCATCTGGACAAAAAGGACAACTATGTAAGGATGCTGTTCATAGACTTCAGTTCAGCATTCAACACAATCATCCCACAACAACTGATAACAAAGCTGAGCCTGCTGGGTCTGACCACCTCCCTCTGCAACTGGATCCTGGCCTTTTTGACTGGGAGACTGGAGCAACTCTACCTCCAGCACCACCACACTGAACACTGGCACTCCCTAGGGCTGTGTGCTCAGTCCACTGCTGTTCACACTGTTGACTCATGACTGTGCTGCAAAGTTCAGTTCTAACCACATCAAGTATGCTGATGACAATACAGTCGTGGGCCTCATCAGCAAAAATGATGAGTCAGCATACAGAGAGGTGTACCAGCTCGCAGAAAGTTGCAGAGACAACAATCTATTTCTTAATGTTGATAAGACTAAAGAGAGGATTGTCGAATTCAGGAGGACCCAAGTGGACCACTCACCACTGCACATCAATAGAACAACTGTGGACAGAGTCAAAAGCTCCAAGTTTCTTGGTGTGCACATGACAGAGGACCTCTCCTGGACTCTCAACACCACCTGCCTAGCCAAGAAGGCCCAGCAACACCTCCACTTCCTGCGGATGCTGAAGCGAGCCAAACAACCCCCTCCCATCCTCATCTCCTTCTACAGAGGGACGATAGAGAGTGTCCTGACCAGCTGTCTCACCATGTGATACGTGAACTGCACAGTCTCCGACCGCAAGACCCTACAGTGGATTGTGAGAACAGCTGAAAAGATCATCGGAGTCTCTCTACCCATGGACTCTTCACCCTCCTGCTATCTGGCAGAAGGTACAGGAGCATCCATGCCACCACCAGCAGACTCCGCAACAGTTTCTTCCCTGAGGCAGTCAGATTACTCAACACCCTGAATTTCGGCGAGGGATTGCGGGGATTGCGCATAATTTAAACCATTTTTGCAAGTTTAACTTTTATAATGCGAGAAATTCCTGATGTATTTGCTTCATCTCAGATCAAATTATGAAATACATCAACAGACTTGAAAAAAAAGAAATCACCGGTTCAAACAGTCTGTCTTTACTTTAGAATTTAATTCCACAAACAGCGCTGCACCGGCAATCTCTGACTGTCGTTGAGCCCTGTAGCGCATCGGCGTGCTCTCCGTGGCCTGCGTCGCACTGATCTTATTCACACATCTAATATTCTGAGTCATAATGAGCTGCTTGTGAAGATAGTATCAGCTTCCAAATTATATTATTTGAATCCCGAAATTCCTGAAAACCACCATACATTCAAATCTGTAGACATAAATAAATGAAGATTATCAGTTTAGCCCGATGTGTCAATTTATTCTCCCCCCCATAATCTTTAAATACCCCCCATGTGACCCACGTTTAAAAAACGAAGGGGCTAGTCAAACACCTAACCCGCTATGACTCAGTACTATTGCATACAAAGATGCATCATATACCTTTATATTATGGAACTCGTTTTTGCTGCTACGCTTGTGCTGCTACATCACACAGTAGTTTACAGTTTACAGCCCAGTCTGTGTATTTATTGTCCCATGTATTTATTATTTTGCATTTGTCTGACACTGTGTATTTGCACTTTATTTAGTCTTGCGTACTGTGCTGTGTTGCGCCATGGTCCTGTAGAAGCGACATTTCATTCCAATGTGTGCAAGCTGTATAGAGGAATGACAACTCACTTGACTTGAGATGTCCTGTTTTCTGAGTCTGATAAAAAGCTAAATTCCAGTAAGTAGAAAAATTAAACTGTAGATTTGTGCAACAGATCAGCAATACTAAGTGCTCCTTTATTGTAAATCACTTTGTTGGTTTTTTAGGAAATATGAATGCATACTTCAGAAAAAGCTCTATGCTATTGTGCTTTTCATATTTCATGGCTTATGAAAATGGGAAATCTGACAATAACATTGATGGTCTACTTCTTTCTGAAATTTGCTTTCATTAATTCATTGATTGATAGATTGATCAACTGATTCAGTTACTTTTCACTTTTCCTGGTGGGGATCATAGTGGCAGCAGGCTGAGAAGGCTGCATTCAGATTTTCTATCCTCAACCACAGATTCCAGCACATCCTGTGGAATCCCCAGACATTCTCATGCCGACTGTGAAATATAATCTCTCCACCAGGTGATTTGTCTGCCCCGTGGTCTCTGTCCAGTGAGACATGCTTGATATATCTGTAGGGTGCTGCCTGTGAAAATTCCATTAATAGGGAGCTGGTCCCCCCCCTTTGCTCCTATAACAACCTCTACTCGTCTGAGAAAGCTTTCCAGTAGATTTTGGAACGTGGCTGTGGGGATTTATGTCCAATCGTCCATAAGAGCATTAGTGAGTTTAGGCATTTATGTTGGACAGAAAAACCTGGCACGCAGTCGGCCTTCCAATTTACCCCAGTGGTGTTCAGTGTGGTTGAGGTCAAGGCACTATGCAGATCACTCAAGTTCTTCCGCAATAATCTTGGCAATCCATGTTTTTATGGACCTTGCTTTGTGTACAGGGCATTGTCATCCTGGAACAGGTTTGGGCTATAATCCACGTCACCTGTCAGTCGTTTTAATGTTATTTGATTTGTGTGTATGTGTAATTTACTTGTATATCAGGGCCTGAATTTCGTTTTTTTAAACTGGGGGGGGGGAGTTCCCCCCTTACGTGGGTCACATGGGGGGGATTTAAAGATTATGGGGGGGAGAATAAATTTTGACACATCGGGCTAAATTGATAATCTTCATTTATTTATGTCTACAGATTTGAATGTATGGTGGTTTTCAAAACAGCTTAATAACAAAATTTGTCATGCTCTCCTCCAAACTGACATTAAGAACTGTATTAAAACTATATATTAATGCCTTTCAGAATCAGTGAATTTCATATATTCCAGTTTCAGTTCAATTTCTTTGTTTTTGTGAATGAAGAAGGAATGTCTCAGCTTTCTAAGATATAGCCTAATTATTTTTTGCTAATATTTAAGTGTTGTGAAATAATCTAGTCAGAGTGTCAGATTTTTTTATTTTAAGAAAAAAAAGCTCTCTAAGATTAAAAACCATCTCCTCGCGGTTGAAACATGGGTCGTTACGTGAGAGATGATGAATATCAGTAAGCAGTAAACTATTTTTACTTACTGTCTTATGTTCATTCATGTTAACTTTCGATAAAATGCGCATTTTCAGACAGAGAGATGATGATTTACTCGCGCTTCGTTGCCGCTGTGTTGAGTTGGCAGGCGCGCTCTATCCGCTCACACACTATAAAGAGCAAAACAGCATTTAATGTTTGAATTTCGGGATTCAAATAATATATTTTGGAAGCTGATACTATCTTCACAAGCAGCTCATTATGACTCAGAATATTAGATGTGTGAATAAGATCAGTGCGACGCAGGCCACGGAGAGCACGCCGATGCACTACAGGGCTCAACGACAGTCAGAGATTGCCGGTGCAGCGCTGTTTGTGGAATTAAATTCTAAAGTAAAGACAGACTGTTTGAACCGGTGATTTCTTTTTTTCGAGTCTGTTGATGTATTTCATAATTTGATCTGAGATGAAGCAAATACATCAGGAATTTCTCGCATTATAAAAGTTAAACTTGCGGGAATGGTTTAAATTATGCGCAATCCCCGCAAGCCGTGTGTGTGTGTGTGTGTGTGTGTGTGTGTGTGTGTGTGTGTGTGTGTATATATATATATATATATATATATATATATATACACACACACACACACTGATCAGTCATAACATTAAAACCACTGATAAGTGACGTGAATAACATTATCTTGTCAATGGGTAGGACCTATTGGGCAGCAAGTAAACAGTCAGTTCTCAAAGTTGATGTGTTGGAAGCAGGAAACATGGGCAAGCGTAAGGATCTGAGTGACTTTGACAAGGGCCAAACTGTGATGGCTAGACGACTGGGTCAGATCATCTCCAAAATGGCAGGTCTTGTGGGGTGTTCCCAGTATGCAGTGGTTAGTACATACCAAAAGAGGTCCAAGGAAGGACAACAGATGAACCGGTGACAGGGTCATGGTGCCCAAGGCTCACTGATGGGCATAGGGAGCGAAGTCTAGCCCGTCTGGTCTGATCCCACAGAAGAGCTATTGTAGCACAACTTGCTGAAAAAGTTAATGCTGGCTATGATGGAAAGGTGTCAAAACACAGTGCATCGCAGCTTGCTGCATATGGGGCTGCGTAGCCACGGACGGGTCAGAGTGCCCATACTGACACCTGTCCACCACCAAAAGCGCCTACAATGGGCATGTGAGCATCAGAACTGGTTGGTGGAGCAATGGAGGAAGGTGACCTAGTCTGATAAATCACGTTTTCTTTTATATAACGTGGACAGCCGGGTGCATGTGCGTCACTTATCTGGGGATGAGATGGCACCAGGATGCACTATGGGAAGAAGGCAAGCCAGCAGAGGTAGTGTGATACTCTGGGCAATGTTCTGCTGGGAAACCTTGGGTCCTGGCATTCACGTGGCTGTTGCATTGCCATATACCACCTACCTATACATTGATGCAGACCAAGTACACCCCTTTATGGCAAAGGTATTCTCTAATGGTAGTGGCCTCTTTCAGCAGAATAATGCACCCTGCCACACTGCAAAAGTTGTTCTGAAATGGTTTGAGGAACATGCTAAAGAGTTCAAGGTGTTGATTTGGCCTCCAAATTCCCCAGATCTCAATACGATCAAGCATCTGTGGGATGTGCTGGACAAACAAGTCTGATTCATGAAGGCCCCATGAAGGCTGAGAGCTGTTTTGGTGCCACAAGGGGGACCTACACAATATTAGGTAGGTGGTTTTAATGTGGCTGATCGGGGTGTGTGTGTGTGTGTGTGTGTGTGAGATATATATATGTGTATATATATATATATGTATATATTACACACACACACACACAAAAATCTATCCATCTATCTCACACACACTGCCTGACCAAAAAAAAGTCTCACAATCTAATATTTTGTTGCACTGCATTTAGCTTTGATTACGGCACGCATTCGTCCTGGCATTGTTTCAACAACCTTATGCAACTTCACAACATTTATTTCCATCCAGAGTTGCATTAATTTTTGGCTGAGATCTTGCATTGAGGACAGGAGAGTCTAACCACTCCATAAAGTCTTCTCCAGCACA
>CM040460.1:13159162-13184162 GCA_022758105.1 Pangasianodon gigas | reverse complement strand
ACAGAACCTTTTGGAACACCAAACTTTACCTTAGAATGTATAGAGAAGTCACCGTTTATATCTACAAACTGATAACGATCAGTCAAATAAGTCCTGAACTAGGAGAGGGCCATTCCTTTAATTCCAACATAATTTTCTAGTTTATCAAGGAGAATATGATCAGTGGTGTCAAAAGCTGCACTAAAGTTAAGCAACACAAGCAAGGAGACACAACCCTGATCAGAGGCCAGTAGTAGGTCATTTACCACTTTAACCAGTGCTGTCTCTGTGCTATAATGAGGCCTAAATCCTGACTGATACACTTCATGAATGTTATTCCTATGTAGGTGTGAGCATAACTGCTGTTCTACATCATTTTTACAAGACCCCTCCAAGCTGATCCGCAGCTGAAATGGGGAGCACCAGCATGATCTACACCAACTATAGTATGTTCTAAGGGAGAAGATGACCTCTTTTAAATTAATTTTATTTTTAAAAAAAACATGAATGTGTCTAGACTATTTGGGACTGCTCTCCCTTACTTTGTAGTCCTGCTTTATCCTCTTTGTCCTTGAAAATGAGCCATGGGAATGTTCTCTGCCACTGCAGGCTGGAGTGGAGGATGAACTGGTGTTGCCACCAGGGACTTCAGTTAACGTTACTCTGTCTTCTTCAGCGACGACTATTTCACTCAAAGCTTCCGAAACTTCAGTTTCTGTCACGCTCATTCTTTTGAAATAATAACTAATAGGCTTCATATTTTGCATATGTTGCTAGCTAACTTCAGCTGTCTAGCTCACTGCGTGTTCACTCGTTGTTGTGGTTTTTTTTTTTTTTTTTTTTTTTTTTTTTTTTTTTTTTTTTTTTTTTTTTTTTTTTTTTTTTTTTTTTTTTTTTTTTTTTTTTTTTTTTTTTTTTTTTTAATTTTTTTATTTTATTTATTCATTTATTTTTATTTATAGAAAAGGTGGTGTCTAGAGTGCCCTTTGTACTGATGAGTGGATCACGTGATTTTTTTTCAAAGGACAAAAAGAAAAAAAAAAGCAGTGCGGTTCAGCACTGTTATCAAACTTTTGGATGAAAAAAAAAAAAAAATTAGAGGCTGCTTGGGCTGAATTTTTTTTAATGCTTTTTATTTGCACACATGCTCCTAAATACATTTTACAGTTTGAACACACACATTTTTAGTTGCAAATGCGAGTTAAACGCTCACACTGTCGAGCCCTCTACGACGAAGGCATGGATCAAGGCTCTGCTCTGTTCTGGTACCCAGGTGGTGGAATGAACTTACCCTGGATATCCGAACAACTGAGGCACTGACTGCTTTCAGATGACGATTAAAGATGTACCTCTTCATGAAGTACTTAAATTAGAATGCCTTGTGTTGT
Source organism: Pangasianodon gigas (assembly GCA_022758105.1). Classification (NCBI taxonomy): domain Eukaryota; kingdom Metazoa; phylum Chordata; class Actinopteri; order Siluriformes; family Pangasiidae; genus Pangasianodon; species Pangasianodon gigas. Next base: position 13,182,795 of record CM040460.1, on the reverse strand, counting down.
CTTGTGTGTTTTTCATACTATACTACCTACCTAAAGGGGTTTTTAAGCTGATAGTAATCTTAGTCCCTGACCTAGTGAACCAGTATGAGGATGTATTTATTGGTTGTTCTGTAAGTCACTCTGGATAAGGGCATCTGCCAAATGCTGTAAGTGTAAATATGTCAGACAGTGAGGAGATATAGTCCCCTCCAGAAGTATTGGAACGGCAAGGCCAATTCTGTTCTTTTTGCTATACACTTAAGACATTTGGGTTTGAGATCAAAAGGTGGCTATTAAATGATGGAACATAATTTCAGCTTTCATCTCCTAATATTTACATCTAGTTGTGTTAGACAACTTCGAACATGGCACCTTTTGTTTGAACCCACCTTTTTTTCAAGTGATACTGGAACATGTGTCTGACAGGTGTTTCTTGTTGCCCAGGTGTGCCCTGTTAGATTAATTCTTTAAACAATTTATAGCTCTGAATGTCTACTTTTGGTTTGAGCTCTAGGCTTCACCTGTGAAGACTGCAACCAAAAATTAAGTATTATTTACTTTAATTCATTTTAAGACTATCTGTCCCAATACTTTTGTTCACCTAAAAATTGGGTGGTCTGCAACCAAAGGTTCCAAGTTCCGATGCTTTTTGTTTAAGTGTCCAACAATAATCAACTAACGTTGATGGATTACAGTTGCTCTGGTACCATTTTTTCCATTGTTGCAGTGGCTTGGTGAAACCATTGATCACGTTTGTCACTGGCTGCGCCAGGATTTGCAGGGAAGCAGTCTAAATGCAGAAAATGAATCTTTAGTGATATTTTGCATAGTTTTGTTTGCTTGATGCATTTTGTTATCCAGCTGGATGTATGCTCATGGGGCACTTTATTGGGAACACTATACTAATATTGGGTAGGGCCTTCCTTTGCTCTCAAAACAGCCTCAATTCTTCATGACCTGTATTCCACAAGATGTTGAAAACATTCCTTTGAGATTCTGGTCCATGTTGACATGATCGCATCACAGAGTTCATGCAGATTTTTCAGGTGCACTTTCATGCTGCGAATCTGCCATGATTCTACCACATCCCAAAGGTGTTCTTTTGGATTCGGATCCGGTGACTGGGAAGCCCACTGAAGAACACTGAACTCATTGTCACTTAAATTAATCCAGTTTGAGACGACTTTTACTTTGTGATGCGGTGCATTATCATGCTGGAAATAGCCATTAGAAGATGGGTAAATTGTGGCTATGCCAGCACATGGACATGGCCAGCAACAATACTCAAATAGACTGTGGCATTGAAGAGATGATTGATTGGTATTAACGGGTCCAAAGTGTGCCAAGAAAACATTCCCCACATCATTACACCACCTCCACCAGCTTGGACAGTTGACACCAGACAGATTGGGTCCATGGATTGATGCTGTTGTTGCCAAATTCTGACCCTACCACCTGTGTGCCTCAGCAGAAATCAAGATTCATCAGAAAGGCTGTGTTTTTCCAGTCTTCAACTGTCCAGTTTTGGTGAGCCTGTGCCCACTGCAGCCTCAGCTTTGTGTTCTTGGCTGACAGAAGTGGAACCTGACATGGTCTTTTGCTGTTGTAGCCCATCCGCCTCAAGGTTCCACGTGTTGTGCATTCTGAGATGCTTTTCTGCTCCCCACAATTGTACAGAGCAGTTATCTGAGTTACTTTCTATTACTTTCTATCTGAGTTAGCCTTTCTGTCAGTTCAAACCAGTCTGGCCATTTTCCACTGATGACCTCAACAAGGCATTTCTGTCCACAGAACTGCTGCTCACTGGATGTTTTTTCTTTATTGCACCATTCTGAGTAAATTCCAGAGACTGCTGTGTGTGAAAATCTTAGCAGATCAGCAGTTATAGAAATACTCAAACCAGCCCGGGTGGCACCAACAGTTATGCCACGGTCAAAATCACTGATCACATTTTTTTTTTCCCTTCTGATGGTTGATGTGAACATTACCTGAAGCTGCTGGTCTGTATCTGCATGATGATATGCATTGCAATGCTGCCACATGGTTGGCTGATTAGATAATTGAATGAATAGGTACAGGTGTTCCTAATAAAGTGCTCAGTGAGTGTAAATTGGTGCACTGTAGTGCCCAACAAAATTTTCAACAATATTCTTGAATGCCTTCCGTACAGTTTTCTCAGGCCCCGCTAGAAGTTCTTTAAACAGTCATTGATGACCTGTTTGATTTGTAGACCAAACAAAATTCCTTGCTTTATCTTTGCATCAGATATTTTGGGAAACATCTGTCTCAAGTATGGAAATCCTTCACCTTCCTTGTTCATTGTGTTCATAATATTTTTAATCAGCCCAAGTTTTATATGAAGAGAAGCAAAAATATCTTTATTGGGTTGACAAATGCTTTATGTGCCACACTTTTCTGTCCTGGAACAAAATGCTTGTTGCATGGTCAGTCCTTGTAATGAGACTCTTTAGTGTGGCAATCCCATTCACAAATGAAACAACAGTATTGGTGTTCCCAAGTGAATTCCCAGCAGAAGCACTATATTATCAGATCAGTACAGATGTTCCAGTTACATTTACTGTACTGTATGTTTCAACAAGGCTTCCATATTTGTGTATGTTTCCTTCATGTGTACTGCATAGTCAGGTGGTACTGATGGATGGACATTGCCATTTTATAACAGCACAGCTTTCAGACTGCACAGCACAAATCAATAAAAAAGACACCATTGTGTGGGTCATGTTCACAGCCCAAATTCATGAACAACCCATCAATGTCAGACCAAAGAAATTTAGATCTTCTTGGCAGCTGCAACAGATTGAAATTTTTGTACTTGGCGACAGCACACCCCATCTTTGAAGGCTTGAGCCCAGTAACACTGCTTTTAATAAACCTCAGTCCCTGACCAAGTCATTTAACTCGGACTGTTATGCGATGAGGCCTAATCCACATAAACTGTTTAATATATGCATCAGTGTCTCTTTCTATTTCCAGCCCGTGCATCATGGAACCTTCATAGGCTCCTTCAATGCTCCGTGTCTCTCGTGGCCTCAGTACTTGGAGACTATCACTATGTGGCACCTCATTTCTTGTTTTAAGCATTTCTTGTTTTTAGCAGGGAAGCAAGAGACATTGGTCGGACAGAAGTAACGCCATATAACTGGGATAGCAAATGGCATCAACTTTGAGTATTTCTGAGCGAAGCTCTAAATTTGATGGCGCGTGTTGCGCAACAAATATGAGGACCCCTTGCTCATGCACATTAACCGTATAACCAAAGTAAAGCTCATAGGCTTTAATGTAAGACAAATATGATTTCATTTACAGTTATATTCATGTCTCTCACTTGTATCGGCTTGACTGTAAAGCGGTCTGCTACCTACCACTTTTAGCTGTCTCTCTATACCAAAAAAAACATCCATCATCCAGTGGCAGTTCTGCACTTCTCTTATTGATGAGGTCACAGGAAGGCTATGCCACCTCTTTTTTCAAACGTGGTGAACAGAAAAGTATCTCAGAATGCACATGACAAATCTTAAGGCAGATCGGCTACAACAGCAGAAGATAACATCGGATTCCGCTTCTGTCAGCCAAGAACAGGAATCTGAGACTACAGTGGGTACAGGCTCACAGAAATGGGACAATTTAAAGAAGATTGTCAATTAAAGATTGACAATTTGAAGATGAGGTAAGGTATTTCCAGTATTCAAATGCCCATTTTTGCTTAGCCTTTGCCCACTGTAGCCTCAGATTCCCGTTCTTGGCTGACAGGAGTGGAACCCGATGTGGTTCCACATACTCTTCAAGTTTTGACATACTGTGCATTCGCAGATGTTTTTTCTGCTCAGCACAATTGTAAAATTAACTGCTGCTCACTGGAGGTTTTTGTACCATTCTCTTTAAACTGTAGAGACTGTGTGTGTGTGTGTGTGTGTGTGTGTGTGTGTGTGTGTGTGTGTGTGTCTGACAATTCCAGAAGCTCAGCAGTATTCTGAAATACTCAAACTAGCCCATCTGGCACCAGCAACCCTGCCTCAGTCAAAGTCACGGAGATCATCGACTAACATTTTTCCCCATTCTGATGTTTTATGTGAACATTAACTGGAGCTATTTACTTGGAACTTCATCTTCCATTACTAGTTTTTTTTTTTTACTAGTTACAGGTCACCAAGCTTGATTTTTGTAAAGTAGTCTAACTCACGAATGCAAACAAGTGCTAAAACTATGTTATCTGAGGTAGTGATAAGATCACAGAGAGGTTACATGCCACAGCACTCTCTGGTGTTATGTCTTTTAGTTACAATTTATTCTAACAAATGTAGTGTTATGTATTACACATGATCCATGTCTATTAATTGTTGCTTTAAATGTGTGTTTTGTTGGTTTATATTTTTTATTTTATGTGTCATTTTCTCATAGAAAACATAGAAGATGTGAATGCCTAAAGAGGCCAGCCTTTGATGGATTGAGTAGCTTGCAATTCTTGATTGACTACAACACTATCCAGGACATGATGGGCCCTAGGCGAAAATCCACTAAGACAAGTGTGGTTGGAGGAACAAATTGCACTTCTTTGCAAAAAGAGGAACCAAAAGATTACATAAATGAGCTTTCACATGAGGTGCTCTGCCATATATTCCGGTTAGTACCGTATACATATTACATCACTTATTCACCCTAATTATCTACAGTGAAGTCTCTTTGTAAGAATTACAATCAGTAGTGAGCTTGAGAAAAGAATGTTCACACCATCCATTACAGAGTTTGAAGCAAATGGAAAATAAAAATTGGGTGCATATTGCAAGTTTCATTCAGACTAACCTGAAAAAGACTTGCTAATTTCAAATGTATGTGGTCTTTTGGAACTGAATTTTTAATTATTTTCCCTATCAGCAACTCATTGCAAGCTTATAGCTTGTTTGAAAACAGAATGTGAAAAAATGTCCATATAGAAGAACTAATCAAATTTATTTTTCGCCCCTGTGAAGCTATCTGCCTTTGCCAGACATTATGTGCATGGAATGTCTATCACGAAAGCTACAAGAGGCAGTAACTCTGTATTTACGGGTGGTGAAAATGGTGGACCTATGTGCCAGCCGGTGGTGGGAGTTCATGCCTTCAGGTTAGTAGAGCTTATTATGCCAGGTGGGTTGGCTTACAAGCATGTTTATGTTTTCTAATGATCATTGTTGATCATTTAACATGGAACATGGTTTCATATGTACTTCATGCATGGCTCCCAGTGGATGCAGCAGTCTTAGTGTTCAGGCTATTGTTATTAGGTCACAAATTTGAATCTCATTGTCATCTGATGATGCCGTTGCCATCAATGGTCAGAAATCCAAGAGTGTGTCATTGGCCCTGCTCTCCTCTATTCAGTTTCTAGCCAGTATTAGGCGTCTATTAACTATTGTTTGTCAAAGTGGTAATTTGGCAGTATGCCTTGTGACATTGCAAGGGTAACATTTATGGCTGGCTTGATTCATTAGGTGGAGGCATGTTCTTCCCTTTGCCCTTCCAGGCTGGTATCTGAGTAGATAGGAACTAGCAATGGCTAAATTAAGAGCGCATGCATTCAGGTTTGTAGATATGTGTGCCAGTCAGGTTGCCTTTATAAGCATATTTTTGTGTCCATTTTTGTGCTGGACACATGACATGATTTTACAGATGGTATATTGATAATGGCATATTGAGCAGTCCAAAAATAATCCAGTTCTAATATGTTTTCTGGTATGTGCATTTCACATAGGATTTACAGACACAAATTTCCTCACACTTCTGAAGAAGATGCCTGACTTAGAGCAGTTGTATGGTTTGCACCCACGTTATTTAGAGCGTAGAAGGGTCAGGGGATATGAAGCCTTCAGTATTCCTGGTGTTTTGGAGGCTCTTCAGTCTTGTCCCAGTCTTATGGTGAGTGTAGGACATGCAAGTAAATGAAAATGATTAGTTGCTTTATTTTATCCCCCATGCCTTCTTTTGTTTCCTCAAATTAAATTTTTTTTTAAAGGGTGTGGAGACATCTCATTTGGAGCTGGTGGAAGCAATATGGAATTACATGCCTCAAGTTCACATCCTTGGAAAGTTCAGGAACCGCAATGGGGCATTTCCTATTCCCCCAGAAAACAAACTTACAATTCCAGCTGCAGCTAAAATTCAGACCCTTCATCTTGTTGGTAGGGTTAAAACTGTTACAATTTTACTATGTAATATTTTAATAGTTTTTTCAGGCATTGTTAATTTCTTGGGCTAAACTTAAATATGTGGTTCTATTAATATCTAAAATAATTTAATTCCTCAGGGGTCAATGTCCCAGAAATTCCTTGTGTGTCCATGCTCAGACACTTGTATCTGAAGTGGGTTCGTCTTACAAAACCTCAGCCATTCAAGGATTTTTTGTGTGTGAGCCTGCGCACATTTGTGATGAGGAACTGTGCTGGTCCCACCAACTCCTTGAAGTATGTACCACTGGTGACAGGTTTGGCCTCTGCACGCAATTTGGAGCAGCTAGAACTTGTAAGGGTTCCTTTCTTAGGAGGACTGATGCAACATGTGGTGGAGGACAGCTGGAGGTCAGGTGAGGACAACTGCCTTCAATGCTTCTGTCTGTTTATCTGTTTTCCTCACAGTAGCTTGTAAAGCAGTGAAAGTTTAAATTTGTGGTGTCTGTTCGTGTCACTTAGTGCATATACAATATAGTGTAATAAAGTAATGTACTAGGGGTGGGCAATCTGGCAAAATATCTTAGCACAGTTTTTCAGGCTGGATTATGATCCATGATTTTTTTCATGTTTTTTTTTTTTGTACTGTTGTGACTATTGTGCAAATTTACTGAACAGAGCAACCAAGCTAATTTCCCTACTGATGAAAATATAACTCTATAACGAAATATACTCTTAAACAGAAAGAACAGACACTCCTAAGGCCAAAGTCCCTTTTCAAACAAATTTTAATGAAGGGCACTTCTCAAGAAAAAAGTAAACAATTATGTCTGAAAAAGCAATCAAGCATGGATACTATATGTAAAAATGTTGAATAAAAAATACATAATCTCTGCTAATATGTTCAGTATTTAGAAGTGAAATACATGGAAAAGTGATTGACAGGTGAGTATTTATTTAAGCAACCTCGCCCGAGCAAGAGTGCTGTTACACTGAATATCGGCATGGCTGTAATTCGGCCGTAGACACAAGGCTGCAGGTAATCACAGCCATGCTGATATTCAGTACAACAGCATGATTGCAAGTGTGATATTGCCTTTATACAACAGTTCTATTACCAGGAAATTAATATCAAGTTACTGATATTTCAGACATAATATGACCAAATATTTTGTTTATTTTTGCTCAATCAAATGAATTAGTTGTCAGAGAAGCCACAGCTGGATAGCTTGATAGCTGGATGGACGTTGCGTGTTGCCACGCAACGCACAGACTGACTGACTGCCCATAGTAAGTGTGGTAATGGCTTCAATGTAACGAACTATTGCTAGAATTACAGACAGGCAGAGTGGTCAACAGTGAAATGTCCCAGTGCTATTATACTAAAAAGCAGCACTCTTGGAACAGTGCTTGACCAGTCCATTAGCTGAGCTGATTTACATTTTCTTTAACATTTTTAAAAATAAGCTATTCATGTTTAATTGTTTTGTATTTTATTATTTTATTTTATTATTTTATTATTTATTATTTTATTATTATTATTTTATACCCTCAATAAAATTTGTCATTTGCACAGTTTAGCCCTGTCTACTCCAATTTAAGACAATAATAAGCTTTTGTGAAGTAGTCTTAGGATTTTTGGCATATCTTAACAAAATCTGTGCTGATACTCAGAGTTTTAAACTCAAATTATTAAAAATATGTTGAGATTTGTAAACAGTATGGCAACACATACCAACCAACACTAGCAGGGTGGATCTTAATTTATTCAAACAGGTTTAACACATGATTGGTTGCTTGACATTCTGAAGACGTGTGCAATCTTTGGGGTGTGGCTATTCATATGGGGTGGAGTTAAATTCAAATAAGTGTTTCACAGGAACCGTACGTCTGACCAAGCCAAAAATTCATAAACTATGTCATTGTGCCGATTTATTAAGATGGTTTCCTGATGATAATATGATTATATAAAAAACATATATGCGATTGGCCAGTCAGCTTGCGTTCAGCATGTCAGCATGCTGACATACTGACATGCTGAACGCAAGCTGACTGGCCAATCGTATGTTAGCATGTCAGCATGCACCCATTGAGCTATCATTACAAAACTTTAATCATATGTTTATTTAGGGACTCTTTAGTAACCTATACAACCTCAGACAAATTGGTCAGTGGGTGAGGATATACATTTTCTTGAAATTAAAAGCAACTATGTTGTTGGCTGTTGACTATATAAAAAGATAGTTTATGAAAAACACCTCTTGTACTTTTCATTATGGCTATCAGAAATTATTAGTGCTTTGCATCCACAGGAATGTCCCCATTGCTCTACAACACATGCTTTTTGAATTTAACCTTCCAGACATTGAAATTCAAGTTCATGATATGTCAAATTCAGACAGGCTGCTATGTGACAGACTCCCATTGAGGATGCTAGGTTTGTTGACTGCAGGTGCACTGGTACACTGGCAGTTCCTTTGGGCCTACTGTAACTTTCAAAACTATTAGCAGCTAGACCCCAAATACCACAGATACAGGTGGAAGGGGCACAAGCTTTAGCTCCCTGGAGACTGAGACTTTTCTCATGAAAGAGGTCTGCCTGGTAGTGATGCCCTACTGGAGAGAGAAAGAGTCACCACAGACACCTCCCTCACTGCCTGGAGGTTAGCCTCACTGAGAGCAACTTGCCTACCCGGAATGCACAGTTCCTTTTGACTGATGGGATCTCAACTCATTGCTAACTGTGGGTCTCCCCGGTGGAGCTAGCCTGTCTGCTGGGACAGGACACACTGGCGTGTGACTGGCCTTACTGTCTACCATATGCATTTCTGCCTCCATTGCTGATTCTGGCCTTTTTGCACAGAATTCTCCAGCTTGGCAACTTCTCCAACTAAGAACTTTTTGTGGCACCGAGATGATCAGCAAGATCTTATTATTCCTATTTCACCCCCTTTAACTGCCACAGACAGTGTCTTACACCTGAATATCCTATCTTGCACATGTGCATGCATGCTAAGACCTTCAACAAGGTCATGACGTGACTGTGATATAGTATTTGCTATACATACCTTCATGCCACGTCACTTATTTTCCTTTTCTCTTCTTGTCTACATACACATGCTATACCACATGCAGATTTTGGAGCTGTCTGACTCCAGCCCGAGCTACAGTTTTTCTGTCATCCAAAGCTATGATAGACTTGTTTTCTTATCCTGCATTGCAAAAATTGATATCTTAGCAAGTGAAGATATTTTGAGTAAGGGAAAAGTTATCAAATATTTCTCATAATGAGATTGTTATCTAACAAATATAAGACAATTAAGCCTATTTCTAGACATATTTTCTAATTTCATGGTTAAAATAGTTTTATTATACTCTATTTAATAAAGAGAAATAGTAGTTGAATATTTGCTATCATTTTTACATCGTGTTCTTTCTCTCCAACACAGTGAGTGTTTCCATTTCATTCTCTGCTGTAGTGTTGAGTCTGTGACTTGCTAGTGTATAGTGTTAGAGTTGACTCTGCTGTGTCTGAGGCAGCTAGAGTGTTGTTCAGTGGCTTGCTCTAGTTCCATCTCCTTTGTGCTGTTGATGGTATAACCATCAAGCTGCTCACTTGGGTGCTCAATATCAGGGGATAGGAACATGTGTCCTTCCATTTCCCCCTCATCCAAAGAAGCTATTGTCACTAACAAGGGCGGAGTGTGCATGTTCCTCTAACCCTTATGTTGCTGACTGCCTCTTGCCGAGCTGTTCTCTCAGCTCTTGAGCTTTGCTCCAGATCATGGGATAATAACTAGTGTTTCTTAGTTTCCCTGACACACATTGAACCTATCGACACTTAGGGGGCACATGCTCCAGCCCTTTATCAGCCTTACTCCCTCGACTACATCTGTTCCACAGTTTCACTCATGGGATAGGAGCATACATACAATTCGCTTACGTTCACCAGAGCTATCAGCGGTACCAGGGCTGTATTGGCGGGCCCCACACATTATTCTTGTGTTGCTTACTCAGAGCCAACAGTTTTTCACAACTCCCGCTGGCTAGTTGGCCTGTAATTAACTGGTGCTGCTAGTATTTACAGAGCCTGTGCATGTGTGTTTTCATTTGCTCTTGTCTCACCTCAGAAACCACTCGCAAACCACCCTCAGACTTGTGGCTAACAATCCCAGGATGGCCACCAGCTGCCTCCTGCTTCACACCCTTCGCTGGATCCCTCCTGATAGCTCAGGGTCCGAGGCTCTGTCTTCGTGCTCAACCAAGGAGCATGAGGATTTGCTCTAGACTCAGTAGCTCAAGTAAGGTTAGACACTGTGGTTTGACCTGTAACATCAAACATGTTCTTCCACTTGTCAGTTGCCACTACATTTTATGTACCCCAATGCAAGCATTCCATTGATTGCTATGTGGCGGATTTCAGTGGCTACAATCCTTGGCTAATACATTGGGGCACCGACAGAATTGGCCTAAACAGCATACCCCACGTGGAGCCCTGCACTGATCGCTGACTACGGCTATAGTCAGACAAAGGCTATACCTGCACTAAAACCTTCAGTAGCGTATTTTATTGTTCTTTGTTTTAAATTCTGCAATTCTTGGTTTTGGCAGCAGACAACAGAAAAGAGTGCCTCCTAAATTGTTTCTATACAGAAGCAAAAGCATGATGCCTCTTTTCCCAACAGTATATAATGAAATATTTACCAACAAATCTGTTCACATGGGATATACATTCTGAGGTTATTACAACTGATCATTTTATATTAGGTAAATGTAAGATAATGTTTTCAGACACGTGAACATGCAGTCCGTAAAATTAGTGACTGATTTTAGACTGAACTAAAATCCAAGTGATACACTGGTTATGCACTTTATTATTTTACTTATGAACTTTATTTGGAACACTGTACTAATACTGGGTAGGACCTCTCCAAACAGCCTCAATTCTTCATGACATGGATTCCACAAGATGTTGGAAACATTCCTTTGAGATTCTGGCCCATGTTGACATGACTGCATCATGCAAAAATGCAGATTTTTCAGGTGTGCTTTCATGATGTGAATCTCCCATTCTGCCACATCCCAAAGGTGTTCTATTGGATTCCGATCCGGTGACTAGGAAGGCCACCGAAGAACACTGAACTCATTGTCATGTTCATAAACCAGTTTGAGAAAACTTTTGCTTTGTGAGATGGTCCATTATCATGCTGGAAGTAGTCATTAGAAGATGGCCTAAATTGTGGCAATGGAGGGATGCACACGGTCAGCAACAATACTCAAATAGGCTGTGGCATTCAAGTGATGATTGATTGGTATTAACGGGTCCAAAGTGTGCCAAGAATACATTCGCCACACCATTACACCACCTCCACCAGCCTGGATTGTTGACACAAGGCAGGCTGGGTCTATGGATTCATGCTGTTGGCACCAAATTCTGACCCTGCAGTCTGTGTGCCTCAGTAGAAATCAAGATTCATCAGACCAGGCTGCATTTTTCCAGTCTTCAGCTGTCCAGTTTTGGTGAGCCTTTGCCCACTGCACTTAGCTTTGTGTACTTGGTTGACAGAAGTGGAACTAGACATGGTTCCACGTGTTGTGCATTCTGAGATGCTTTTCTGCTCACCACAATTGTACCGAGTGGTTAGCTGAGTTACTGTAGCCTTTCTGTCAGTTCAAACCTTTCTGGCCATTCTCTGTTGACCTCTCTCAACAACAAGGTGTTTCTGTCCACAAAACTGCCGCTCACTGGATGTTTTTTCTTTATTGCACCATTCTGAATAAACTCTAGAGACTGTTTTGCATGACAATCCCAGGAGATCAGCAGTTATAGAAACTCAAACCAGTCCGTCTGGCAGCAAGAATCATGCCACGGTCAAAACCACTAAAATCACATTTTTTCCCCATTCAGATGGTTGATGCGAACATTATCTGAAGCTACTGGCTCATATCTGTATGATTTTATGCACTGTTGCCACACGATTGACAGATTAGATAATTGCATGAATGAGTAGGTGTAAAAGAGTTTCTTATAAAGTGCTCTGGGAGTGTATAATATATTAACCATTTGGGGTTTGTTTTATGAATTCTTTTGCAAGGCACCGTATATACTTGCATTCATGCATTCCCCTAGTGGGGGAAATTAGGGAAACTTTAATGCATGTATAAACAGTACCTTGCAAAAGAATTCGACCCCCCCCCTTAAAAGTCATCAGTTTCGTCTGGATTACTAATGATAGTTGCACAGATTGTTCTAGCCATTATTTTTATTGCAAACCAATATGCTCTTAAAACAAGTTTTCAAAGTCAAACTTATTTGTATCATCAGATCTTAATTTATTTATTTATTTTTTAATTTAAATTTAGCATGCCTATGGATTGAAGCAATATCTTGTACTGATATTTACAATGGGCGTAAAAAGACTGCACACCTCTGTTGAAAGGGCAGGTTTTTGTAAAGAAAAAAATGACGCTAAGATGAATCATGTCAGATCTTTTTTCATCTTTAATGTGCAATTGGAAAGTGTACAAATACATTGAAAAATAATCAGAAACCTTTATAGGGAAAAAAAGAAGAAAAATAAAAAACTTATGATAACCTAGTTGCATAAGTGTGCACACCCCTAAACTAATACTTTGTTGAAGCGCCTTTTGATTTTATTACACCACTCAGTCTTTTTGGGTAAGAGTCTATCAGCGTGACAAATTATGACTTGGCAATATTGTCCCACTCTTTCTTGCAAAAACATACTAGATCCATCAAATTGTAAGGGCATCTCCTGTGGACAGCCCGTTTCAGGTCACCCGACAGATTTTTAGTTGTTTTCAGGTCTGGGCTCTGGCTAGGTCATTCAGAAATATTCATCTTCTTTTGGTTATGCCATTCCTTGATTGAATGTTGATTTGGATGTATGCTTTGGGTCATTGTCATGCTGAAAGGTGAAATTCCTTTTCATCTTCAGCTTACTAGCAGACACCTGAAGGTTTTGCATTAAAATCAATTGGTATTTGTAGCTATTCTTGATGCCCTCTACCTTGATTAAAAACCCTAGTTCTGGCTGAAGAAAAGCAGAAGTTCTAAAGCATGATACTCCCACCACCGTGCTGCACTGTGTATAGTGTTCTTTTGGTGATTTGCTTTTTTTGCACCAAATGTACCTTTTGGAATTATGAAATTATACCTTTTGCCGTTGGTCTCATCAGATCATAACACATTTTGCCACATGATTCGGGGTGATTTAGTTGGGCTTGGATGTTTTTTTGTGAGAATGGGCTTCTATCTAGCCACCCTACTCCATAGTCCAGACATGTGAAAAATACAAGAGATTGTCACATGCAGAGAGTAATCAGTACTTGTCAAATATTCCTGCGGCTCCTTTAAGGTTGCTGTTGGTCTCTTAGCAGCCTCCTTGGTAAGTTTTTGCCTTGTCCTTTTGTAAATTTTGGAGGACCGTCCTCCTTGATGATGTCACTGTGGTGCTCCTCAAGTTCACTCAAGTTCAGGCATGATTTATCTTGATTTTTTTTTTTTTTCAGTCACCAAAACTTGCCATTTTAACAGGAATGTGTAGACTTTTTATATCCACTGTATACAAGATGCAGTTGACCACTGAGTCACCGGGAAGACTAACCAAAGTTAAAGCAATTGGAAATTTAGCCCACATACCCATTTCAAGCCAGTGTTCAATTGAAGCCAAAAATGAAAATCACAGGAGGAGAGGGACAAAAATATTATTTGTAAATATAATGGGACGCCGTTCCGGGGTGCAGAGGGCAGTGAGGTATGTGTGAAGGTGGTGGTCGCTGTTGGCTGGGCCGTGTGGTGCGGGAAAGGTGCAGCAGCAGGAGGACCAGTGCTCTTCGGAGGGTTAAGGGTCTCGGCCGTTGTGCGTAGCAGAAGTAGAGTGTCACCTTCGTTGCTATCTGCAGATTAGTGGACAGAGAGTGTCAGCATCAGCACATAGACAGAAGCTACTCCCCTTCCTGTGGTAGTGGCGCCCTTTTATCCTCTCCAGTCTCGTCTGAGAGTATGGGGAGCTGCGGTGATCTCGTGCCAGCCCTACTTCGTACCCCGCTCTGCCCCGTGGCCATGTGCTCTCCTTTCGTCCACAACAGTAGTGCTGAAATGGCGCTGTCAGTTTAGCACCACTGCAGCAGTAGTGTGAGGAGCGTGCAACAGTTTGTGTGTTGTACGGAGGCCCGCCGTCAAAAGTTCATCACGTGCAGCGTCTGAAATGGGCCAAGCTGCAGACCGGACATGCTCTTAGGTTATTAATGTGACAGTTGTCTAAAGTTAGCTTATGCACTCATCTGGTTGCTTATAAATCCAAACAAAAAATAAATCTCTGCAGATTGCAGTTAAATTAGCAGTTCAACCAATATATGTTTCATTATTTATGCTGTTAGCATGTAGCATGTAGCCATTCCATTCATTGACAGTGTTTCACGTTTATCCTTCCTCTGTTATTTATCTTAGTTTTCCTGTATGTGGGTGTGTGTGTATTGTGTCTATTGTTTCATAGATATAACTTGCATAGTAACAGAACAACCTGTTGTAGCTGTGGTGTTTTTATGTCAATGTAACATGATTTATGTTCTAGGAGGATTTCGCAATTTGCGCACTATTGTATTTGGTGCCTGTAAGAATGCGCTTGAAGTGGACTTAGGCTACCTCATCATTACTGCTGCACATGGGTAAAAGTGGCTCTGTCATGAAAATATGCTCTTGATTTTTATTAGTGTTTTAATAAATATCATAATTAATATAATTTTGTTGGACTTCAGATTGCATGAAGTTCGAATCCAGCCTTCCTTAACCAAAGATGGGGTCTTTTCTGCACTGAAAATGGCTGAACTTGAGTTTCCACAATTTGAGACTTTGCATCTTGGATATGTTGATGAGTTCCTATTACAGTGTAAGTATGAGACAACCTGTAGTATAAACCAATTAAATCAGTTGTTAAAATGTATTATTGTGCTTCAGAATTCACAATTATTCTTGCCTTTTGTGCTTGGATTGCCTTGATTCACAAGCAGTCTGATAATTGGACAATTGAGAATCTATATTGTGAAAAATGGAGACAAGTGAGAGGCGCTGTGATATGATCACACAAAACAGTATCTGCAAGCATTGGACCCTGAAGCAAGCACACAGAGAATTCCACACACACGAGTGCTACCATTTGGTGAGAGGTAAAGACTGTGAACTTTGTTCTTCTTAGCCTGGGCCAACACTGCAAGGTGTCATTCACTTTTTCAGGAATGGTGAAGTCTCACAAAATGTCTGAAATGAAAGTGTCCATGATTGATGATTGTAAGGCCAAAAGGGGTTAGGTCAGATCCAGCCTGAAAACACACTGGTAACACAGTTTTTTATTTATGGACTTGTGTGGATGTTGTTGATTTATTTCTGGCACAGATTAGATATCTAAGACCTCAAAATTCAGATGTGCCAAGCTTCTAGCATCATACCCATGAAGGCTGAAAGCTGTAATCACTGCCAAGGGTGCTTCAGTACTTGTGTAAATGTTATAATTGTGTAGGTGGAAAAGGGGTCTATTCAAGGAATATGTTATTAATATTAATATGTTATTCTGATTGAATAATGCACTCTAAATGGATACAAACACTGACACTAATAGGAAGCACATGATTCTTTTTTTTTTTTTTTTTTTTTTTCCCTCTCTCTCTTCTCCCTAGAAAGATTCACAGGGCATTTGGTTGAGACTAGAGTTGCCCGTCAGGACTGGGATCCCACAGGGCACAACAATTAGGGCCTCATTTGTCTTGCAGCAGCACTGCGTCCCAGCTTTGTAGTAGATTCCGATAGCGTGTCCAGCTTTTCAGACCTTTTTGCCATGTAACAAACACTAAAAATAAATTAAATGTGATAAAATATTATTAGATGCATTTTAAAGCACATTATCGTTAATGGGAATAACATTATGGACTTTTGATTGATGTCACGTTGTTAAATGTAAGTGATCGTGTTAGGAAGAAGAGAGTAAGAGATTGTATATGAGAGAGATTAATGTGAGAGAGGGGTGATTTACGTGGGAATCCCTTTGTTTAACAGAATGCTGATTGTGATAAAAAACAAATGAACAAACCAAATTGTTGAGCGGAATTGGTTGATTTTCAACCAGCAAGAGTTGTGAGCTGTCCCCTCTTTGATATCCGTCTGTCAGAGACCAGAGAGAGCATGAGACAGTGGCTTGGAGGGCCATTTCATTTGTTACTAGTGTGATTTACTGGCTTGCGTCCTTCCGGGTTACTGAAAGGTAATCGTCTATCTGTGGATGCATGGTACCTACACAGTGTGTATGTTTTTCATTAGGGAGTACTTTTTGCACATCAAATAAAGGAATTTAAACAGTTTAATTATCTAGCTATTAGGATAAAAAAATGATGGGAAAACTGCAGGCATCACCAGTCATAAAGGTGGATGCATTGGCTATTGTAATAGAAGCAGATTCCTGGTTTATTGGCCAAGTATACTTGTGTATAGAAGGACTCTGACTCAGGTGTTGACCTCTTGAGTTTGTAGGCATTACAAGCTACTAAGGGCAAGGATACAAGTAAGATGGGTAATACAACACCCTTTCCCACAACCAGAGTATCAAAAATTTTAAGTTGATTCGTGGACAGTGTTGGCCCTGATGAGAAGGCACAAACCCAAGTTTGCACATGTTGTCTGCCAGTGCTTGTCAAATGGAGGTACCCTCATACGTGAAAGCTTCTCTGTGTGCTTGTGTCACAATTCGATATTAATGGATACTATGACTCTCTTTAATGACAATGCAGAATGACTTCTGCAATATTATTGGTACACTGTTACACTGCCTAGTCTTGTTTCCAATAATAATATTAACAATAATATGAAAATAAATAAACAAATATTGCATGTACATTTATAGTCGGGCCCATAAGCATTTGAAAAGTGACACAATTTTTGTAATTTGGCCTCTGTACTTCACCACAATGGATTGGAAATGAAGCAGTCAAGATGTGATCAGAGTGTAGACTTTCAAGAGGTTTAACAAAAATATCACGTTAACCATTTAGGAAGTACAGCCATTTTTTTTTTTTTTTTTTTAAACATAGTCCCACCCATAGTTCTTGAGGCTCAAAAGTAATTGGACAAACTAACATCATAATAAATATAAAGATTATTTTTGATACTTGGAAGCAAATCTTGACTGGCTGAAGTCTGGAACCCATGGACATCACCAAATGCTGACTTTCCTCCCTTGCCAGGCCTTTACTGCAGCTGCCTTCGGTTGCTGCTTGTTTGTGTCTCATCCTGCCTTCAGTTTTGTCTTCAGTAAGTGTGCTCAATTGGGTTGAGGTCAGGTGATTGACTCGGCCATTTAAAAACATTCCATTTCTTTGCTGTAAGAAGCTCTTGAGCTGCTTTTGCAGTATGTTTTGCATCATTATCTATCTGTACTGTGAAGCGATGTCCTATCAATTTTGCAGTATTTGACTGAATCTGAGCAGAAAGTATAGCTCTATATGCTTCAGAATTCATCCTGCTACTTTTATCAACAGTCACATCAATAAACACCAGGGACCCAGTTCCATTGGCAGCCATACATTCCCATGCCACAACACTGTCTCCATGTTTGACAGATGATGTGGTATGCTTTGGATCATGAGCCTGTCCTTTCCTTCTACATACTCTTCATATAATTTTGGTACAAGTTAATCTTGGTTTTATCTGTCCAAAGAATCTTGTTCCAGAATTAGGCAGGATTTTTTTTTAGATGTTTTCTAGCAGTCTAATCTGGCCTTTCTGTTTTTGAGTGTTACCAGCGGTTTGCATCTTGAGGTAAACCCTCTGTATTTACATTCATGAAGGCATCTCTTGATTGGAGACTTTGACAATGGTAAGCCTACCTCCTTGTTCTTGACTTGGCTAGATGTTGTGAAGGGATTTTTCTTCACCAAGGAAAGAATTCTGCCATCATCCAATTTAGTTGTCTTCTATGGTCTTCCAGGCCTTTAAGTGTTGATGAGCTCGCCAGTGCATTCCTTCTTTGTAAGAATGTACCAAATTGTTGATTTCAGCCTAATGATGGCCTCCTTCAATGCTCATTGGCAGCTCTTTGGACCGCATATTGAGAGTTCCCGTTACCAGCTAACAAATGCAAATTCAACACAAGGAATCAACTCCAGGCCTTTTTATCTCCTTAATTTGTCATGAAATAACAAGGAAACAGGCCACACCTGGCCATGAAACTGCAGTCAATTGTCCAATTACTTTTGAGCATGTGAAAATGGAGAGGATTTTTTTTTTTTTTTTTTTTTTTTTTTTTTAAATTATTATTATCATAAACAAAGTAATTCCTAAACAGTTAATGCAATATTTTTGGTAAATATGGTAAAGCTGAAAGTCTACACTTCAATCACATCTTGATTGTTTTATTTCAAATGGTGGTGTACAGAGGCAAAAATATGAAAATTGTCACTTTCCAAATACTTATGGACCTGACTGTGTGTACATATGTATGTGTGTGTGTGTGTGTGTGTGTGTGTGTGTGTATATATATATGTATATATATACACACACACACACACACTACAAAATGGCGTTTGGCATCTGTTATCTATTTATGTTTTAGCTTCGAGTCTCATGGCTTGAGCTGTTTTAGCATTGGCCAACTGATGCACTAAACATTTAATATATATATATATATTTTTTAAGTTTTAGATAAAACTATTGGACTTTTTTTTTTTTTTTAACTGTTTTTAGATATTTTAAATTTTGGCTACTGTATTTAGGACTAAGCCTACTTAGTTTGCTGGAGCCAAACTTCTGTTTTAGTTGAGTGAAGCACTTGGATTAAAGAGTAAACGTTTGCTGGAGTAATTTGTGTTCAGCTTCACTGTGGGCATGGTGTTCTCCGGGTGATTTTTAAATTTTTTAATTTATCCCTAATGAGGAAGAAACGTTGAGAGGAGCTAAACTCAAAAGGCAACCCATCCTCATCTGGATGACACTGGATAGTGCGATTATAAATAATTTACCTTCTATAACTGTATACTACAGGGTGTCCCAAAAGTCTCCATACATAGGGGAAATTAACACTTTTTAGAAAAAAATATAAGTTTTCAGCCTAGACTTAACAACTGAGACTGTATCTGAGTCCCAAACAGTAATTGGAAGGCTGTTCCATAACAGTGGGGCTTTGTAAAAGAAAGCTCTGCCCCCTGCCGTAGCCTTTACTATTTGAAGTACCAACAACGAGCCTGCACCTTTTGATCGAAGTAGGCATGGAAGACCAGAGGTTTGCTCAGGTACTGTGTTAATAGTACTATTTTATAATCAGTGTGAAATTTGACTGGGAGTCAGTGCAGTGTGGATAAGATAGGAGTGATGTAGTCATATTGTGATTCTAGTAAGGACTCTAGCTGCTGCATTCTGGACTAACTATTGCTTGTTAATGCACCTAATGGAACATCAAGACAGCAAGGCATTACAATAATCCTGATTTCTGTGTAATCATAAAGCTTACTTCTAGCTGCCTGTGGTCCTAGTACAAGTACTTCTGTCTCGTCAGAATTAAGTAGAAGAAAGTTACTGAGCATCCAGTGTGTAATGTCCTTTACACATTCCTCAACTTAATTAAGCTGGTGTCTCTCATCTGGCTTTGCTGAAACACACAACTGTATGTCATCAGCATAACAGTGGAAGCTAATACCATGTTTACGAATAATTTTACTCAGATAGCATATATATACAGAAAAAAGCAGTGGGCCTAAAACAAAATCTTGTGGAACACCAAACTTTACCTTAGTATGCATAGAGAAATCACCATTTATGTCTTCAAACTGATAACGGTCAGTCAAATAAGACCTGAGCCAGGGAAGGGCTGTTCCCTTAACTCCAACAACATTTTCTAGTCTATCAAAGAGAATAGTATGATCAATGTTGTCGAGCTGCGCTAAGGTCAAGCAGCACAAGCAAGGACACACAACCCTGATCAGTAGTGGGACATTTACCACTTTAGCCAGTGCTGTCTTTGTGCTATGAGGCCTAAATTCTGATTGATAAATTTCATACGTACATAAGAATGTTATTCCTCTGTAGGTATGAGCATAACTGCTGTGCTACAACCTTTTCTAGGATGTTGGAGAGAAAGGGGAGGTTTGATATTGGCCTGTAGTTGGAGAGCTGACAGGGGTCGAGGTCAGGTTTTTTAATCAGGCTTTTGATCACTGCTCATTTAAAGGATTTAGGTAATAGCCAGTGCTAAGTGAAGAACTGATTTTTTTTTTTTTGGAAGAGGTTTGATTGCTTCTGGTAGTATCTGTTGGAAGAAATGTGTAGGAAAGGGATCTAGTACACAAGTTGATGAATTTGATCAGGAAATTAGGTCTCTCGAAGGGAAGTAAAACATTCTAATTGCTGATCCAATATGGTTATATTGTTATCTGCATGGTTAGGTATCAGTTGTATGGCTTTAAATTAATGGTCTGACTTTTGATTGACATTTTCAATCTTGTCATTAAAAAAAAAGTCATCACTACTTCAAATTGATGGTGTACATGCTTCTGCGGTGGTCTTATTCCTAGTTAACCTTGCTACAGTATTTAATAAGAATTTAGGATTATGTTTGTTATCTTGTATTAGGGTGGAAAGATACATTGATTTAGCAGCATTAAGAGCTTTTCTGTAGCTCAGGAGGCTCCAGTTTGGTGTACTACCAATTTAGTTTGATGCCAGTTATGTTCTAATTTTCAAGTTGTCTATTTTAAAATGTGAGTGTGATCGTTGTACCAGGGTGATAGTTTTTTCTCTCTGATTATTTTTCTTTTAAGTGGAGCCATTATTTAGAGAGTAGTGGACTGTTGCCTCTAAGCGTTCAGTCACCTGGTCAAGTTCTGTGGGATCAGACAGTGATCCAGTCAAAGTTGATAACTCTGGGAGATTATTGAAAAAACGAAGTGCACTAGCTGACGTGAATGTACTTTTGACATGGTACAGTGTCAAAGTGCATTATATTATGACTAAGACACATTTTAAATGAAATGAGGTAATGATCTGAGATAGCTTCAGACTGTGGAAGTGAGACTCTATTTTTTGTATTTAGTCCGAAAGTTAGTATTAGATCAAGAGTGTGACCACCATTATGAGTGGGTCCTATTACATTCTGATTAACCCCTACTGAATCTAGAATGAACACAACCGCTAATCTCAGAGGGTCTTCTGGATTATCAAAATGAATATTAAAGTCTCCCACAATTAATGCTTTGGGCCTGGGGGTCTGTAAATAATAATTAGCGGAATCGACTGGATAGCCTTTTTTATTTGTGCATTGCATTTATGTCCAGGTTTTGTGTGATGCCTAGACTATCATTGTAAATAACAGTGAGGTCTTGCAGTTGCAGTTGGACGAGGCTGATGTATGTAACTGTATCCAGGAGGACTAGCTTCATTTAATACTACATACTCATTTGGTTTAATATATGTTTCTGTGAAACACAGTACATTAAACTCCTGATCAGTAATAGTTTCATGTGCACTGAGCGCTTTAGATGTTAGAGATCTAATATTAAACAGTCCTAGCTTCAGGTCAAAGGTGCTGGCTGTTAAGTCAGTATGATCTAATTTTATGTTAATTAGGTTTCTAAAAAAACTTTTTAAATATCTCTAAAGTTTTACTTAGCTCAAGGAACAGACATGGTCTCAATATGATGGAACCTGAGTGATGACCTAGTGCATCTAGCAGCCAGTCAGTTTAGCCTGTTGTCTGCTCCCTGGCCTTGGCCCTGGTTTCTTACCGATTAACCAGGCCTGTTCTAAGACTTTCACTTTCGCTAACCCTCTCTAGTGTCTGGATGGTGCACCTCTAATTCTGCAATCTTCTCTGTCAGAGAGCTAACTAATATACACTAAACACAAATAAAGCTGTTACTAAAGACAGAGGAAGAATGACTAAACTTCCTGCAGTCAATACACTGAACAAGCTGAACATTTGCCATGTTGAATGTTAAGCATACCTTAGCCGAAGATTTGTCGAGATATGACATGCGTGGCTTCCACTTGCTGTCTTTAGACAACAAAAAAACAAAAGTGTTCTTCAAGAAAATGAAAATGCGGCAGAAGTGGAAAGTGAAAAATACAACAATACGATGATGACAAAATTAGTGATGAAAAAAAAATTAAAAACTATATAGTTTAAATGCCAAGACAGGCAAGAAACTCCCGGCAAACGATTCGAAAACAGGAACTACTTCACAGGAACTGCCCACTAAAATTATTGTGGACACTACTGCACTTTTAGTGTATAGCCTGACCAGAGAACACTTTTCTGCATGTTTGCTGAGTATCCAGCATGCCAAGTTCATCTAACTTTTTATATCTTCTCGGGACTCTTCTATGGAGCACAGCTTTGTTGAGTGTTTGGGCTGTGGCTTTCCTATGAACAGCTTCTCCCATCTGAGCTATGTATCTCTCTAGCTCCTTCAGTGTTACCCTTCGCTTCTTTGTTTTTTCTAATCAATGCCTACCTGGTCACTGACTTTTTTGTTCAACCAAAATCTAATTGATACTTTTCTAGAACTTTGTCCTGGGCATATGTTGATGGCTCCTTGGTGCTATTTGCGTAGGTTTTGTTCTCTAACAAACTCTGAGGCCTTACATGAACATGTCAAGCTTTAATTGCACACAGTGGACACTTAAAATCTGTGATTGCTTACGTATTTATGTTTTTGTAAATAAATTTATAATTAAATTGTTTTACTTAAAATATATTTAATAAAACTACATAGTATATTAGTTTTATTAATTGTAGTCTCCTTGCCATTATCACTACCTGCTGCAGCTAGCCAGATCTTTACTAGGTTCTTGCTTGATTCTGAATGATATTTAATAGGGCTTTAAATTTTCTTCCTTTGCTTATCTAAAGTCCCTCACTAAATAAGCATTTTCTTTTAATGTTGAGACAGCTTTCCTGAAAATAATGAACTGTAAGTTGTGACCTAAAACATAAAATAAATAGCTGCTCTCTGAGGAAATGGTCTTTATAAACATGTTGATTTTGCCTTTTGACAGATATTACAGCCTAGTGAACTTAATGTAGATAGATGGATAGATATACTTTATTGATCCCATGAGGGAAATTCTTGTGTTACAGCAGCATGGTCAGTAGCAAGATGCAACACATACACATACAAAATATAAAATATAAAATACAATAAGTTAAATTAAATGTAATAGTGCAGATGTGGAACACAGTTGTAGATGCCAGTAATCTTGATTTTGCAGACTTTCAGCTATAATTTAAGGGGATTTACAGTCAGGTCCATAAATATTGGGACAGTGACACAGTTTTGGTAATTTTGCCTCTGTACACCACCACAATGGATTTGAAATGAAGCAATCAAGATGTGACTGAAGTGTAGACTTTCAGCTTTAATTCAACGGCTTCAAGAAAAATACTGCATTAACCGTTTAGGAATTACAGCCATTTTTTACAGAGTCCCTCCATT
>CM040460.1:13132266-13158052 GCA_022758105.1 Pangasianodon gigas | reverse complement strand
CGTCCTCACCACAAAAATCAGCGTTTGAAGTTTGCAAATGAACATATAGACAAGCCTGATGCATTTTGGAAACAAGTTCTGTGGACCGATGAGGTTAAAATAGAACTTTTTGGCCGGAATGAGCAAAGGTACGTTTGGAGAAGAAAGGGCACAGAATTTAATGAAAAGAACCTCTGTCCAACTGTTAAGCATGGGGGTGAATCAATCATGCTTTGGGGTTGTATTGCAGCCAGTGGCACAGGGAACATTTCACGAGTAGAAGGAAAAATGGATTCAATAAAATTTCAGCAAATTTTGGATGGTAACTTGATGCCATCTGTGAAAAAGCTGAAGTTAAAGAGAGGATGGCTTCTACAAATGGATAATGATCCTAAACACACCTCAAAATCCACGGTGGATTACATCAAGAGGTGTAAACTGAAGGTTTTGCCATGGCCTTCACAATCTCCTGACCTCAACATAATTGAAAATCTATGGATAGACCTTAAAAGAGCAGTGTGTGACAGACAGCCCAGAAATCTCAAAGAACTAGAAGACTTTTGTAAGGAAGAATGGGCAAAGATACCTCAAACAAGAATTGAAAGACTCTTGGCTGGCTACAAAAAGCGTTTACAAGCTGTGATACTTGCCAAAGGGGGCAGTACAAGATATTAACTCTGCAGGGTGCCCAAACTTTTGCAGACGCCATTTTTTTGTTTTCTGTTATTTTGAAAGCGTAAATGATGGAAATAAAATCTAACTTTTTTTTGACATATTATAAGAATGTCTAATCTGTAATTTGATGCCTTTTGGAGATTTTTCCATCTTTCCTTGGCTTCTTTATGCACATTAATACAAATTTTTACCTGGGGTGTAGATACATTTTTATATAACCATTGGGCCACAACTACAAAATAAAAAATACATTTTTATTTTGAATTTTAAAAGAATTAATTTGAATTTTGTTTGAATTAACTCTCCGTTTTATGTCAAATCATGTTTGGTTAGAAGAGGGGACACCGTACGCATCGTACTCTATAAAATCTTTGAAAACACTATGAATTGTTGTGTATTACTTTTTGAAGATTGTTCTCTGTGTATTGTTCTGTTCTATTTAAAATCATATTGTTGGTTTTGATATTGAGAAATGGCTTGGAAAGGATTCTGTAAAACGCAGTGTATTACTACAGCTAATCTTGTGCCAAAATTGGTCTCTTATTTTCTTGGAACTCATTGCAAGTCATTCTTTCGTAGGTAAATTGAGTCATACTGAGTTGGTCAAATATGGCCTTGCTGATGTAATAGAAAACCCAGGAATCATCACTGATGTTGGAATGAAGGCTGTTAATGAAGTGTTTCCCTCCATCAAGTATCTTGTCATTTACAACTGCCCGCATCTTCACAGCCCACACAGCTGGATCACAGGTATTTCTTATGAATTTCTATATTAAACCTTTCTTAATTCTTTTAACATTTCTTTTTTTAAAGTTTTATTTTAAAAAGTATGTTTTACACATAATTATTTTAGTCACTAACTTTCAGTTCAGTAGGTGCACAGTTTGTATTGACTGCAAGTTATATTGTACTTGGTCTATATTAGGAGACAATAGTTTAATGTTTGTATTGGTCTTTGGCACAGTTTTGTTTTCATTGTTGTTTTGGCTCTGTTCAGCCAACTGGATAAACCATATTGTTACAGTATTTGAAGAATGTAATTATAGTCCCTTTGCATCTATATGCTGTCCACTATTTCAAAACTAAGGAAATAATTGGCCACCCAATTTCTTACAAACTGTGTAGGAGTCAGTTTTGTATAATGGTTAAACTATAGATCTTCTCTAGTTTATTGCAGATGTTTGATACCTCACTGCTGTACATAAATATTAAAAAGCTTTCTCAAAACCTGTCTGTAGAATTAACTAATATAACAATAAATGTCTTAAACCACAAAACAGTGTTTTCAAGACATTTATTGAAGAGTGTTGTTTTCAATAAATGATAAAAGGAGAAGCTTGTATGTATGAGATTTTGTACACATACAAACCTTGTATGTATGCAAAGGTTTTTATAGACATTTTCTTATAGCTTGACCAGAAAAAATCCACAACCAACATTACTAAAAAGATTTTACATTCACCTGCATGGATTACTTCAATTCAATTCAATTTTATTTGTATAGCACTTTTAACAGTAGCCGTTGTCACAAAACAGTTTTACATGAATCCAGCTGTTGATTTAGATCTGTAATGAGCAAGTTGAATACAAAAATGGCAAGAAAAAGGGATGACAAAGGGCGACGTCTTTAGATGAACCAGAATCAAAATGTAACCAATCCTCTTCTGTTTGATAGTAGGATTACAAATCATAACAAGTGTATACTGTATAGTCAAACAGGACTTAATGTGTTGAAAGGATGTTCAGTATGAACATCACAGTTTTTATGATCACAGCAGCAGGTCTTAGGTACAAGTCTACAGTATCCAGATGAGATTATCCACTGAATCTGTGTGGGACTCCAACAGATTTACATCTTATTATTCATATAATGGGCCTTTTAAACATACAGTATATTTCTAAAAATGTATGAGGTGTATAAGGACATAATTCACAGAAAATTCCCTTCATGGTTTAAAAAGCCACGTTTCCAGTGCACTGGAAATTCAAACTGGTTTTCCCGTATTAGCATTACTATCCTCTGACTATTCTACATCCCCTGTGAACTAGCATGTCTACAGCCATGTCTAGGAGATTCTTATAGGCTGATAATGACTTACCAGCAGACATGTTCAACTCCAGTCTCAACGGTGTTTTAGGGAAAGACTGGCAGGCCTTTGCTAGCTCTTATGTGGTTGTGAAAGACTCTTGGGATCTGCACTCTTTCGCACTGCAGCTATGCATTGTTTGCTATGGCATAGTGCAAGGACTTACCCACACTCAATTCTGTGGTGCACTTTCAGGCTCTCTGGAAAAGTCTCTGGTTTACAGCTTCTACTCAAAGGAAAAACAACCATAAGAGTATGTTTCCTGTATTAACACACAAGTTGAGAATGTTCATTCATTACCTGCTGGTTCAAGCCACCGCCTCTCTCCATCGAAAGCAAATGCTCGACCACACTCTGCTGCCACAGGGCCCTATTTATGGGCCCATGCAGGATGTGGGTGTCTCTGAAAACTGCCTTTTTGTTAGTGATCTCTTCAACTAAAAGAGTGGGGATTTGTATGCTGTGGTGATTAGCTTGCTTTGCGCATGTTAAATGCCAGATGACTCTGGGGTGGCAACAGGGGTGAAGGCAAAACTGTAGAGCTGGTGATAAATCCTACACAATGGAATTGGAGAAATTTTGGCCCATTCCTCCTTAGAAAACTGTAACTCGGTGATGTTGGTGGGCTTCTTTGCATGAACTTCTCTTTTTAGGTCCTTCCACAACATTTATTGGGTTGGTCTAGACTTTGACTTGGCCATTCCAAAATGTTACATTTCTTCTGCTTTAACCATTTCTTCGTAGACTTACTTGTGTGATTAGGGTCATTGTCTTGCTGCATGCATTAATGGTAAGCAGGTTGGCAGGTCTGAAATGGTCATTTAAATATTTATTTTTTGGCATTGTTCAGCTTCTGTGCACCCCCTACAATTCGTATCCACAGTCTGAAAACCTCTGCAGTAAATTGCTGTGCTAGTAGGGCAGATTTAAGCAAACCTTTGAGACCACAATCTCATGTTTTACTGTACATTTTAAAGATCGATTTAACGCAAAACCTCATCTTGTGGAACAAAAGATTTAATAGTGCGTACATGATTGGGAGGAACAGCCTCATGGATCTGATCAGAGTGGAGAAATGCAAGTGTACTTGGTACCACAGCACACTGACCAAAAGGTCAATGTTCGATTTTGTGATTATCATCAGACTTGAGCGTGGCCCCAAGCATGGCAAACCGTTCAGCGCCACAAGAAACATGCCCTCCCTTCAGGCAACAATGCCAGAAATCTCTGTTTTGGGGTCTCCTTTGGCAGAGGTTACTATGGCAGTTAGTAACCTTCATAGTGATAAGGCTGCAGTTGGGTGTGAGGTGTGCAAGTGTCTTGGGATCTTGATGGAAAAAGAGAGTGCAAGATTGACGAATGGATCAGGTCAGCAGCAGCAGCAGTGTTAGAGTTATACTGCTCTTTGGTGGTGAAGCAGGAGCTCAGATGAAGCTCTCTGTTTACTGGTCAATCTATGTCCCTATCCTTACCCATGGTCACACGCATTGGTTAATGACCGAAAGAGTACAGATGGTGGAAATGTGGTTCCTACATAGGGTTGCTGGGTTTACTTTTGTAATAGGGTGAGGAGCTCAACAATCTGGGAGAGTTGCTGCTACTTTTAATTGAAATAGGTGATACTTTGAGGATCTGAACCAGAGTGGTAAATTATCAGTGTACTTGGTACCAGAACACCTTAAATTTTCAGACTTGATCATTACACTTCAGGCTATATGTTTTGGACAGTTGGGGTAAGAGATGGGCAGAGCTGTCAACTGATTACCACCTAGTCATGAATTGAAATTGTCACACAGGGCACTGATCAGATTTACCTGGTAAACCCAGGATAGGCTTTTGGGTTGCTTGGGAGCATCTGGCAGAAGCTTCAGTGAGAGATGAATTTAACTTGCACCTCCAATAGGATTTCTCCCGTTTATTGACACTCACAAATGTGTTTATATTCCCATAACAAAATAACTCCTGCTCATATGAGCATTTTCTTTACACTGAAAGCTCAAGAAACATCAATTTATCCCTCTAGAGAAGGCGTCTTCAGTCTTATCCGCAAAGGGCCGGTGTGGCTGCAAGCTTTCATGTCAGCCAAATAGGAGCACACTTGATGGTTGATTGGAGAGCAAGATGAACTGATTAAACAAGTGGAATTAAACCGGGCCTTTGTGGATAAGATTGAAAGCCCTTGCTCTAGTGGACTCATTGTCTCTTTGCCAGTGGTTTCTCGTAGCCTAGCCACAGCCTAAGATGTGGGTACTCTTGTATCGGCTTCTTGACAACAAAGTGAAATGATCACAGGAGTTTTGGTGGTTTAAGTTTCAGTTTTTCAGCCATGTTCTTCTTTGTTCATCCTCTTTTGGTAGATGATCACTGGCAGGAACATTCCTGTTTTGATTTGTGATTGTGTTCATTACACTCCTGTTTCAGCTGTTGGTTTAAATTAGCGTGATTGTTAGTACAGCCGGCACAAGTTTTCCCAAAAAGTCTATGATGACATTTTTACTATCCACACAGTTATACTACAAGATACTATATTAAAAAGTACTGAGAAAGAACAAAGTAAAAACAGGAGTAATTTAACGAAACCACCAACTATTACTTTTTCTACCTGAACTACTGGAAATTTTTGCAGACTTGTGCTATTTGGCCAAAAGTTTGTGGACACCCATATGCGGGCCTTCCCCAAACTGTTGCCACAAAGTTGGAAGCTCACAATTGTACAGAATGTCTTTGTATGCTGTAGTATTTCAGCTTCCCTTCACTGGAAGTAAGGGGTCTAGCCCAAACATGTTCCAGCATGACAGTGCCCCTGTGCACAAAGCAAGGTCCATAATGACATGGTCTGCCAAGGTTGGAGTGGAAGAACTTGAGTGGTCTGCACAGAACCCTGACCTCAACCCCACTGAACACCTTTGGGATGAACTGGAATGCTGACTGTGTCCCATGTATACTCCCGTGACATCAGTGTCTAATCTCACTAATGCTCTTGTGGCTGAATGGGCAAATCCCCTCAGCCACATTTCAGAATCTATTGGAAAGCCTTCCCAGAAGAATGGAGGTTATTATAACAGCAAAGGGATGAGTAAATTTGGAATGGAAAGTTCAAAAAACGTGGGTATGATTTGTCAGGTTTCCACATACTTTTGGCCATATAACGTATTTCAGTATAATGAATTCAGTGGTCTTTAATTTTCAATATTAAGGATTCAGTGGCTTTTAAAATGAAAATGTTTTTAAATCCAAATTTTAATCACTTTTTTGCTACTGTAAATTCTCCTTTTTTTTGCGCAGTGTGTTACTGGGGTTGACTCTGGATCTGCCATGACACTGACTAGGAAAAGGCGTTCACTGAAGATGAATGAAATTCCTCATTTCCCTATAGTCCTCCATGTTAACTTCTCACAATGGAGCCAAGAGAAAAAAATAAATTGCTAAGAATTCCAGAGGATTGGTACTGAAAAACATTTGGGAGAAACATCATTTGGAAATAAATAAACCCAAGACCCAGACCTAAACAAACATTGTACAATCATTATTTTGGAAGACAGAATTTTAATATAAAATAAAATTTGAAAGCATAAAGCTCATTACTATGAAATGTACTGGTATTTTAAAGTAAGATTATACACCAATGAGCTAAAACATTATGACCACCTGCCTAATATACTGTCGGTCCTCTACATGCCACCAAAATAGTTATGATCCACCGAAGCATGGACTCTACAAGATTTCTGAAGGTGCCCTTTGGTGTCTGGCACCAAGGCATTAGAAGCAGAGCCTTTAAGTCCTGTAAGTTTGAGTTCTGGGGGATTTGGAGGCCAGGGCAACACATTGAACGCTTCGTCACGTTCCTCAAACCATTCCCTGAATGTTGTGCAGTGCAGCAGGGAGCATTATCCTGCCGGATAATGGAAAGAGTCCACCGCCCTCAGGGAAGGGGTACACCTGTTTGCAGTGATGTTTAGGTAGGTGGCATGTGTCAAATTGAAGTCCGCATGAATGCCCGGACCAAAGGTTTCCCAGCAGGACATTGCCCAAAGCATGAGCAAGCAATCACTTCTGCAGGTAAATGGTGCACACATACCTGGCCGTCCATGTGAATGTAAAGAAAACGGGACTCATCAGACCAGGCCATTTTCTTCCGGTGGGTGCCAATTGTAGGTGCTTTCGATGGTGGACAGGGCTTAGCATGGGCACTCGGTCTGTGTCTATGCAGCCCCAGCAGATAGAGATGCACTGTATGTTGTGACACATTCTTCTCATAACCATCATTAAAATTTTGTGACTTACTGTGACTGCCACAGTAGCCATTTTGGTTCGGGCCAGATAAGATACCTTTTATCAGTAGGTACTCACCAATGCTACCAGGAGCACCCCACAACCTTACTTTTTTTGAGATATGTAGTTCTCTGGCCATAAAGATTTGGCCCTTGTCAAAGTTGCTCAGGTCTTCACGCCTGCCCATTTCTCCGGCATCCAACAAATCGACTACGAGACCCAAATGTTCGCTTACTGTCTAATATATCCCAGACCTTGACATGCACTGTTACGAGATTCAACATTATTCGCTTCGTCTGAAAGTGGTTATAATGTTAATCTGTGTATATATTAGAAAATTTATTTAAAATAAAACTTTATTTATTTATTGACAACTTTTGAGCATTTTCATTCTCCATACATTCTTGTTCGACCCTTATTAGGCAATGAAACATTTGATCTTTTTTGGGGGGGTTTTAATATCATAAGGGTGAAAAGTTTCCTAAACTTATCTGAGACATCAGCCTGACATTTCCCAACTCAGACTGTGAGCTACAGAAGTCCCTCTCTGGTCCTTGTTGATTGGTTGAACATATATCTGCAGTAACTGGAGTAACTTGAGTGAGAGTGGACGTGAGAAATATTTCATAAAGCCACAAATAAATCCAGCCTGTTCCACAAATGCCATGTGATGCACAAATGGATACAGAGCAATTTCCAAACAAATGCCACTGATTTCTCAAATAAAGGACAGGGTGAGTGACGTGGTGCATTTCAAAATATCTGTGAACCAAATACTTATTTGTGAATTACAAGAATATTTGCGTGTTTCATTTTATTTATTTATGGATCTCATTTTATATTGGTGAATCACTTACTGTTTATTTGTGAATCTTATTTTTTTTGGCACTAAATGACTGAAGTGCTGCTGCACTGATATCTTTAGGTACAGATGAAGTGAGGGCCAAATCCTTGCAAATCTAAATCCTATATGTATTCGAACTACCTAAACATCTGCGTGCATGCTGGCAATTTGTATGCAGTCTATGGCTAAAACCAGAACTTACACCAGCAAACATGATAAATGTGATGGTTTACATACCATCACCAGAGTAACTCTCTTGAAGGTGCTGTCCTGGCTGCTTAACATACTCTGAATGGCTTTTGTACCCTTTCCTGCAGGACTGGTACCAAAGATGAGGTCAACTCGCAACATATGCTGTCAGCCAAACATGAGGTCATATGGTGAAAATCCAGTGCTGTCAATTCTTGAGCAGTTGTATGTATGAATGAGAGGTTTGACAAAGTCTTGCCAGTGGCATTTGTCTTTTTCCTCTAGAGTTTCAAGCATACTCAGGAGCATACTGTTGAACCGCTCAATAGGATTCCCATGGGGCAATGTGCTATAGTTCTCACCTTTAGTGCTCTAATCAATGAACACAGCTCTTTGGTCTGTGATTCAAAATCTCTCCCCTGATCACTGTGCAGATGACTAGGAAATCCATAGCACACAAGAAAAAAATTCTCCCAAAGTGCTTTAGCCACTGTTTTTGCCTTCTGGTCCTTGGCCACAGTGAATTTGGTAGAGTGATCAGAAATGACAAATACATTGTGAATGTCTCTGCTGTCTGATTTGTGAGAAAGACAGTCCATGTGCGTAAGCTCCAGGGCGTAAGTGGTGACTGTTTCCTTGGGGGCAGCCTTTTGAGTATTTGCCTTTCTCCTGAAACACTGTTCACGTGTGTGACATTGTTCTTCAATATCTTTACTCATCCCCAGCCAAAAAATCTAACTCTAGATGAAGACCCTGCTCAGACCCAAGTTGCTCAATGTCATCATGGACACCACACAGGACAGTCTCTCTGTATTGTCAGGGTAGAACAAGTTCATAACATACATCACCTTTGTGCACTTGCTGCCAGTACAAGACTCCATTCCTGAGCTCAAGCTTATCTCATTCTCTCAGGAAAAGTTTGACTTTGGAGAACTCAAGGCATTTTGATTCTGAAGTAGGCTTCTGGGCATTTTCCAGACAACTAATGACACATCTGATAGAGGAGACTTTTCTTTGTGATTTATACCAATCATCATGTGACATTCCTGGTACTATCTCCTGCCCAGGGCAGATAAAGCTATCAGGGATTGCAGCAACATCAAGAGCAAGACACTCAACAAGAGCAAACAAGGTTGTTGTCAGTAAAGACAGTAAAATTATCACCATACAAGTGATCTCAATGAATTTTTCACAAACCACCCATTTTAAAGCCAAACACTCAAACTTATGGGTAGAGTTGTTTTCTTCACAGTTTGATAACCCTCATAAGTGATCACTCGCAAATTCCCATCTTTCTCTTGGTAGAGCACCGCACCGAGCCCCACTCATGAAGCATCTGTGTGTAAGAGGTAAGGGAGCTTTGGATTTGCAGAAACAAGAATAGGTGCAAATGTCAAACACTCAGTAATAGTCATAAAAGCTGTCTCGCATTCAGCAGTCCACTCATCCCTGAAAGGAAGATCAGGGTTCAAAGTGTGCCATGTGCACTCTCACTTATATAGTTTCATTTTCTTTCTGGGTTGCCGATACCCTGATGTGAGGCAATTCAAAGGCTTTACTATTTTTTGAATTACCATCAACAAAACTGATGGTATTATCCAGCAAAGACTAAAAAGCATTTCAGCTGCTTTTGGTTGAAGGGTTGAGGCCAGTTCTGCAGGGCAGAGATCTTGTCTGGGTCAGTATCAATTGTGCTAGAAAAAACAGTCAGGTCATCTAGGAACACAAGCACATCATTCAAGTGGAGGTTTCCGACACATTTCTCCATGAAGTGTTGAAATGTGCTGGGAGCATTTGTAACACCCTGTGGCAGCAAATTTAACTTCCAGAAGCCAAGATAATAAGCACAGTCTTATGCTTGTCGTCTTCTGCAACCTCCATGTGGTAGTAGCCAGATTTTAGGTCCGTTATGGAAAACCTTTTGGCTCCACTGAGGGCAGAGAAGGTTTCCTCTTTGTTAGGCAGGGCATAGGCATCCTTTATGGTGTGCATGTTCGACTTTCAGTAATCAACACAGAGTCTGTTTTAGTTACACATTCTGGGGTGTGGTTGATTGAGGTTTGTTCTGATCCAAGGAATTTTCCCTATTCCCCAAATAGAACCAGCAGACAACCTTATAGAGCAAAAGGAGAGAAGTTTATTCTTCCTCTGCAGAGGGAGCACACCTCAGCAATAGCCCACGATCAGAGGAGGTGCAGGTCTTTTATAGTGCGGAGTAAACAATAGAACAACAATTTCTTATAGTTAAAAAATAATGATAGAAAGAGCATATACAAGTTTCTACATCTTTTTAGGCTTCAGAAGGTGGTTCCCCATAACCTTATCTGCACAGGAACACTCACTGATGTATAAAAACAGTGATTGAAGAGATAACATATAGAATCAAAATTCTCCAAAACAAGGGTGTGACTCAGTCTGCAGCCTGAGGGTCATTTATTAACTGTCTTGGGCGTAGTTCTATGTCATGATCAGACCATTTCTAAGCAGGTCAGTAACTTTGCAGGAGGCTCAGTGGGGGACATCAATCAAAGCACTTTCAAGGAATACACCACCCAGGAGTGGAGAAGAACAAATGAGTGGTGAGAAACAGTTTGGTGAGACAGTATGACAGGATCCTTATTGTACAGCCTCACAGGTGATGGTTGACTTTGACTTTTGTGAACATGTGTGAAATGTTGGAACAATGATGCAATGTCACTA
Organism: Pangasianodon gigas; assembly: GCA_022758105.1. Classification (NCBI taxonomy): domain Eukaryota; kingdom Metazoa; phylum Chordata; class Actinopteri; order Siluriformes; family Pangasiidae; genus Pangasianodon; species Pangasianodon gigas. Next base: position 13,147,306 of record CM040460.1, on the reverse strand, counting down.
GGAGTGTCAGCTCCCCATGTTGGGAGCTGATCCAGAGCTTTGGTACCAAGTAGTAACTGAGTTTGGCTGTTGTAGTGACAGTTGGGAACTATAAGCACTAATGAAGTGAGTCTCTCACTTCCATCCCTGTGACTGTTTGAGGGAATGAGATCAAGACCTGAATATGTCCAAGGTAGGGAACATGCTGCCCCCCTGCACCCTCGGGGCATGACAAGTGGGATGAATAAAAATTTTCTGAAAGGGTCATGACTTGTGACCGTGTCCAGGATCAGTTTGCAAGGTATGCCTTCTGCATTTACTAAAGTCATGCAGTGTGGCCCAACTAACACTTGAGGCAGTGACTGATATACACCATAGGTGGTACATGTCAAAGTAACATACACATGATTGTCAGGACCCAAGGTTTGCCAGCCAAACATTGCCCAGAGCATCACACTGCCTCTGCTGGCTTGCCTACTTCCCACGTGCACTTCCTGGTGCCATCTCTTCCCTAGGTAAGCAGCCCACATGCACCTGGCCATCCACATGATGTAAAAGAAAATGTGATTCATCAGTCCAGGCCACTTTCTTCTATTGCTCCATGGTCCAGTTCTGATGCTTACATGCCAATTGTAGATACTTTCGGTGGTGATAGGGGTCAGCATGGGCACTCTGACTGGTCTGCGTCTACGCAGCCAAATACGCAGCAAGCTGCAATGCACTGTGTGTTCTGAAACCTTTCTCTCATAGCCAGCATTAACTTTTTCAGCAATTTGTGCAACACTATCTCTTCTGTGGGATCAGACAAGATGGGCTAGCCTTCATTTTCCAGTTTTGGTAGGTACTAACCACTGCATACGGGGAACACCCCACAAGTCCTGCCATTTTGGAGATGCTCTGACCCATTCGTCTAGCCATCACCATTTGGCCCTTGTCAGAGTCGCTCAGATCCTTATGCTTGCCCATTTTTCCTGCTTCCAACACATCAACTTCGAGAACTGACTGTTCACTTGCTGCCTAATATATCCCACCCCTTGACAGGTGCCACTGTAATGAGATAGTCAATGTTACTCATTTCACCCATCAGTGGGTTTAATGTTATGGCTGATCAGTGTATGCCTGACCTATAAACACCTTCTCTGTAGTTCTTGAGAGCCACATCTCTGGGACGAGACATGGACTCACAGCTCCTGAGAATCCCAAAACAGAAGCTGCTACAAGTTTAATGATGACTCATGAACTGCTCATGTCTTTCTCTAAGCTCTACATTTTTTCTTGCAAATGAGGGCAGGGATGGGGTAATTAGAACAGTGAACCACTATGTGGTTTGCAAACCCCCTTTCAACTCACTGTTCACACTCAAGTCCCTTTCATCATTTCCTTGTTTTGACAATGTGACCACCTGCTTCCACAGCTCTGTTATCTCCTACTCAATTTTAAGCATTTTTTCTGGCTGGCTTTTTGTTGTTTGTGGGTACCTTAGATTATTCACTGGTAAGCTGTGGACTGATTGAAGACATATAGCGGCCTTGGCACTTCCTCCGTGTTTTTTCATCCTATCAATTTTAGCAGACCTCCTATCCCTGTCCATTCTTACTAATAGGAGCAGCTCTGAAAATGAAGGTGGGTTGCTCTTTTTGTGTTCAAGTTAGTCCTACTGTCATGCTTTGGTACCAACACCCCCTACAGTTTGTGCCATTGGTACAGACTCTCATTGCCGTGTCCCAGGATGTACAGTGAACGTCTGTGTTTTGGTGCTCGGTGCCATTTGGTGGAAGAATGAAATAGGCACACCAAAGTGTGTCTTGAATTATGCTGAGGAAGCCAGCTCTGATGCTTCCGGCAGTAGCATTGAGCTCACCTATATATATTACTTAGCTAGCTCTTTCCCTAGCTCTTCCTGACAAATGTCACAGATAGTTTGTACATGCCATAGGATGTTAGGGTCCCCAGGGCTAAGAATCGTGAGGTCTCATTTGTTCAACTGCCTTGTCTTAGTCATACTGTATTAGAACCCTACCTCTGGGATATTCAGGCTCATCAAGACCTCTAACTATTCTGGAAACTAGTTCAAGTGCCTAAAGAAATTTGATAATCTTATCAGAGTAAAACTGTTCACTGCCTGCAACAAGAAGTCAGCTCTAGCCACGTACAGTCCCCTTTGAAAATACTGGAACGGCAAGGCTTAGTCTTTCTTTTCTTCTTTTTTTGCTATACACTGAAGACATTTGGATTTGAGATCAAAAGATGAATAGATCAGAATTTCAGCTTTCATTTTCTGATATATACATCTAGATGTTTTAGTCAACTAAGAAGCTGAGACTTTTGATGGCAGGCCACCCAATTTTTAGGTAAGCAAAAGTAGTGAAACAGATTGTCTTAAAGTAAATTAAAGTAAATAACACTTATAAAACAACAGCAGTTGATGACAATCATTGTGAGAGCTGTGATGAAAAATTCAAAAACAGTCAGTCAGGGCAGGGGTGATGGTATCTCAATCCACCATTCAAAGAAGACTTTGAGAGCAGAAATATAGAAGCCATACCACAAGATGCAAACCACTCATCAGAATCATTAAGAATGGAGTAAGTTTCAGAAGGCCAGATTGGAATTTGCAAAGAAATACACAGATAAGCCATTAAAGTTCTCGAGCCAAGATTAACCTCTACCAAACTGACACCCTGCCAACACAAAAAAGGAGTTCATCAGGGGACTTCATCAGTGGAAGGTTTTAGACTGGCCATGTTAATCAACAAACCTTAACCCAACTGAATATGTATTTGACTTCCTAAAGGGGCTACTGAAGGGAGGAATCCCCCAAAACAAACAACTGAAAGAAGCTGCAGTACAAGCCTGGAAAAGCATCACTAAATAAGAATACAACAGTTTGGTGATGTCGGTGGGCTGCTCAGTTGATGCAGTTACTGCAATCAATGGATATGCAACTAAATATTAAGTGTTATTCACTTTTAGACTGTGTTCCTGTACTTTTGCACCCCAAAAATTGGGTGGCCTGCCGCCAAAGGGGCCATGTTAAGTTAATACATCTAGAGATAAAGATCAGGAAATTAAAGCTAAAATTCTGATCTGTCATTTCATATTCATCATTTAATCTCAAACCCAAATGTTTTCAAGTATAGCAAAAATAAATGAATTGGCCTTGCTGTTCCAATACTTTTAGAAGGGGGGTGTATTTAAATAGTTATGGGTCACCACATAAATATGCTATTTATGAGTGCTCACATTACAGATAATCCTGTGTGTCTGGGGTGTTAAATGAGGACTTTCTTTGTAAAATGGTTTATTCAACAAATGTGTTTTTAATAAAGCTCAGTTTATCCCAGCAGAATTAAAGCTTCCTGCCTCACAACTTCATTGATATTTTATCTAACATCTTTCACATAAGCTTTGACAGCAAAAACTATTTCAGCCTTAAATTTAAAATTTCATTTAAATTAATTTTTTAAATTTGAGAGCAGGTATGAGCATAAAGCATTAAATGAATGCTTTGCCATATTAATATCCATTACTATTTATTATTAATTTATTAGACATCATGACATCATCATCATATGTGCCATTGACAAGAAGGAGTACTGTGTAGCTACATTCGTTGATGTGGCAAAGGCTTTCGACTCTGTGGACCATGAAATATTGCTGGATAGGCTAAGAGGTATAGGACTCTCTGAGAGGTGTCTGGCCTGGTTCAAGAGTACTGTTCTGGTCGTTTACAATCAGTGAGGGTGGAGGGGCTTTTGTCAGATCTCTTGCCCCTATTCAAAGGGGTCCCACAAGGAAGCATATTGGGGCCTATACTTTTTAATATTTATGTTAATGACATTATTCTTGACGCAGGTGATTCTCCTGTACATTTATATGCTGACGACACTATCATTTATACATTTAGTTCTTCCCTGACTACTGCACTATTTTTATTGCAGGCCAGTTTTACTTGCATCCAACATGCTTTCTCTAGTCTTCATTTAGTTCTAAATACAAATAAAACAAAATGTATGGTCTTTAACAGAAATCTTCCACATGTTGAGTATCCGCCTAAAATTTTCACATTGGATGGCTCTGAGATCGATTATGTTGAATGCTGCAAATATCTTGGTATCTGGCTCGATAGCAAACTGTCATTTGAAACTCACATAAATGTACTGCTCACAAAGGTTAAAACTCGTATTGGTTTTCTTTATCGTAACAAATCTTCTTTTACGCATTCTTCAAAACAGCTTCTGGTTAAAATGACAGTGCTTCCAATTCTGGATTATGGTGATGTAGTTTATAGGTCTGCTTCAAAAACTCTCCTTCATAAACTGGATGTTATTTACCACGCTGCAATCCGCTTTGTGACTGGAGCTTCATTTAACACTCACCATTGTCACTTGTATTCTTTACTGAACTGGCTTTCTCTTCATTCTCGTAGACAAATTCACTGGTTTTTGTTTATTTACAAAACTCTTATTGGGAAAACTCCGCTATATTTACAGTCACTTCTTAATATTCATAATACAAGTCATAATCCGCACTCTAGTAGTTTTATTAATTTCTGCATACCTAAAGCCCGTACCTCCTTTGGTCGTTACTCTTTTCAGTTTTCTGCTGCCGATGACTGGAATCATCTACAGCAGACCTTAAAGCTTAGTTCATTCATTTCGCTTACTTCCTTTAAAAATTTTATTCAGTTAAAATGAATTATGCTTCCTCTTGGCCAGGTCGTCATTGTAAATGAGAACTGGTTCTCAATTGACTTACCTGGTTAAATAAAGGTTATTAATTAATTAGGAAGAAAATATATTGGCATTCTTTTGTTTCTGATGGATATGTTGCATTTTTGCTCATACATATGTATATACACTATATGGCCAAAACTTTGTGGACACCTGACCATCACACCCATATGTGGCCCTTCCCCAGAATGTTGTAACAAAGTTGGAAGCGCACAATTGTGTTAGGATGCCATTATATGCTGTAGCATTAGTTTCCCTTGGGATGTTCACAAAGTACATATGGATGTGATGATCGAGTGTCCACAAACTTTTGGCCATATAGTATATGTCATAACCCCAGGGGTTATCTCTGCCATAATTTTTCATGCTGTACTTTAACAGTAATATGTGAACATAATGCTGTGTTCTAAGTACCCTGTTTGTGCATGTTGACTGAATGATTCATACATTGGTTTTCCATTAGATCATTCTCGCTGGAGCAGATTGCTGGATCTTACACTAGTACGCTGTCATGCCATTAAGCTCGAGTCCTTTAGCCAGTGTATTGAAATGCTGCCCAATCTGGAGTTCATCTCCCTAGATCAGATGTTCCGTGAGCCACCAAAGGTGAGTGTGCTCTTTTTCTTGTACATGTACATGAGTTATTACACATATCTGTGAACCACAAAAGTTTAGCTCATCCAAATAATAACCTCTAGGCATACTAGTACTAGTATTATATCGTCCAATACCATGCTCATTTACTCGTTCTCGAACTTGTAAAAGTGCTCATAAGCCTAGTGTATGTTATCTCGCTAATGGACAGACGACAGGTAATGACAGCTATCTGGAGGTATCACATTAAAGCAAAACAGACTCCAAACTGTGCTCTGTGAAAATATCAAGAGAAGCTACTATGTCTTCCTACATCTTCATCTACTGTATCTTCCTACAATACAAGTAGCATGATAAAAATCTTAAACATACAGTCCCCTCCAAAAGTATTGCAGTGGCAAGGTCAGTAATTTTGTTTGCTATACACTGAAGACATATGGGTTTGAGATCAAAAGATGAATGAGATGATAGATCAGAATTACAGCTTTCATTTCCTGATGTTTACATCTATTTAGAACATGGCACCTTTCATTTGAAGCCACCCAATGAAGACCATGAAGACCAGAGAACAGTCTACAGAAGAACAGCAAGCCATTTTGAAGCTGAGAAAAGAGGGAAAATCCATCAGAGCAAATCAAGAACCCACTGGTGTACTAACAGACAGACGTCGGCCAAGGTCGATCAGGTCGGCCAAGGTAAACAACAGCAATTGATGACAAATATTGTGAGAGCTGTGAATAAAAACCCAAAAACAACGATCAGTGACACCACGGACACCTTAAACAGGGCAGGGATGAAGCTATCACAATCCGCTATTTGAAGAAGACATCAAGAGCAGAGATATAGAGGCCACACCACAAGATGCAAACCACTCATCAGCAGTAAGAATCATAATGCCAGATTGAAATTCGCAAAGAAATGGAGAGATAATAACAGAGTTTAACCTCTACCAAAGTAATGAAAAGGCCAAAGTGTGGAGAAAGAAAGGATTTGCTCATGATCCAAAACATACTAGTTCATTGATGAAGCATGATGGAGGTAGTAGCATGGCTTGGGCTTGCATGGCTGCTTCTGTAATGGAATTACTAATCTTTATTGATCATGTAACTAATGATGGTAGCAGCAGAATGAATTCATAAGTCTACAGAACCATTCTGTCTGCCAATTTACAGAGAAATTCATCCAATCTAATTGGGAGGAACTTTATCACGCAGCAAGACAATGACTGGAAACACACTACCAACACAATGAAGGACTTAATCGGGGGGGGAATGGAAGGAATAAGACTGGCCAAGTCAATCACCAGACCTTAACCCAGTTGAGCATGCATTTCACCTCCTGAAGAGGAGACAGAAGGGTGGAAATCCCCCAAAACAAACAACAACTGAAAGAAGCTGCCATATAAGCCTGGAAAAGCATCACAAAAGATGAATGTAGTCAGTGGGTTGCTGTATAGACTAATTGCAAGCAGGGGATATGCAACCAAATATTAATGTTATTTACTTTACTTTAACATTATCTGTTCCTGTACTTTTGCTCACCAAAAATTGGGTGGTCTGACACCAAAGGTGCCATGTTCTAAGTTGTCTAACACCTCTAGATATAAATATCAGGAAATGAAATCTCAAACCCAAATGTCTTCAATGTATAGCAAAAACAAATGAATTGGCCTTGCCATTCCAATAGCTTCGGAGGGGACTGTATATAGTAGATATAAAATGTCTACACATCCCTGCAAAAAAATGCAGGTTTTTGTGCTGTACAGAAAAAACAAGATGTCATGTCAGATCTTTTTAATGTGAAAGCAACCAACAAAATTCATATGAAAACTGAACAGAAACTTTTTAGGGGAAAAAAAAAAGAAAAGGAAATAACTTAGAATAACCTGGTTGTATAACTGTGAACTCCCCTTAAATTATACTTAAAGCACTTTTTGTTTGTAATGGAGCACTTAGTCTTTTTGGATAAGAGTCTCCCAAATTAGCACACATTCAACTGGCAATTTTATTCCACTCTTCCTTGCAAAAATGCTCCAGATCTATCAAATTGGGAGGGGATCTCCTGTGCACAACCCTCTTCAAGTGATTCCAGGTTTTTGATAGGATTTAGATCCTATCCTGCAAAAATGTTTATCATCATCTGAATCCGTTCCTTTGTTTACTTGTGCTTTGGGTCATTGTCATGCTGGAAGGTGAAATTTTTCTTTATCTTGAGCTGTCGGACAGAGGCCTGGAGGTTTTGTGCCAAAATTGACTGGTATTTAGAGTTATCCATGATTCCTTCTATCTTGACTAGAGCCCCAGTCCCAGCTAGCATGATGCTGCCAGCACCATACCCACAGTTAAGCATGGTGGTGGCAGCTAGCATGATACCACTACCATGCTTAACTGTGTGTTTGGTGTTCTTTGGGTGATGAGCTGTTTTGTTTTTGCACCAAACATATCTTTTAGAACTATGCACAAAAATTTGTACCCTGGTCTCAACAGACCAAAACACATTTTGCCACATGGACTGGCAATATTTAGGCTTGCTTGGATGTTTTTTCATTAGAAATAATATTGCTCAATATGAAGTACATCAGAGGTTGTCAAAATCTTGTTGCTAACGATCCCTTTAACCGTAAAAGAAATTCTACTGACCACGTCAGTACAAATTTATTTCATGAACATTATATAAATAACCCCACTTTGAGAACTACTGACATAGGTTATTAATTTCTGTATGAGTATGGTTATGGGTTTTGACGAGTACTTGATATACTTGAATTCAGTCTTAAAAAACATTAGGTCAAATTGGGCATTGAGGCTTAATTACTCAAAGACTAGTGCTTAACTCACAATCCTGCTTTAATGTAAGATTACTAATTCTTTAATGAAACTTTATGAAATTATTGAAAAATTTAACAACAAAACATAACACTTCTATTGGTGATTTTGACAAAGCCCTAATTTAAAAAAAAAAAACCTGCAGCTACAAGTCTTACCTGGTTGGAACAGAAAACTCTAATAGCTTTCACTGTAACTTAAGCATCAGCTGAATGCACTTCAAGCAAGACGCAAAGGGAGTGCAGGTGGGCAAATAACTGGTGTTTCAGCTCAGACACAACTTTTAGTTTTGTGTTTTGACCAATAATAATTGTTGTATGTGCGTCTGTCAGGTGAATGCTAAATCCCTGTATGAAATTGATCCCTCACAGACTGTTCTGTATAGTATACTGTAAAAACAAGAGATCAATCTCCATTAGTTGTATAGCCAAACACGTGTCCACTGATCACAACTCCATGCATTTTATGTTACCATACATTTTCTATGTTAAGTCAATTAGGTTATTTACTTTATTTCCATAAAAGGTCATTTCAAATAGCAAGGAAACATTTATTCAGCTTTTATTTCCTATATCAGATTTTCAGTGTGTCAAAAGTTTACATGCACTTTTTTGTTGTTATTTAGCAGCATTGCCTTTTAATTGCTTGAACTTAAACAAATGCTTGGGGTAGCCTTCCACAAGCTTCTCAAAATACTTTGCCAGATTTTTGCTCATTCTTCCTGACATAACTGGTATAATTCACTCAGGTTTGTGGGCCTCCTTGTTTGGACATGCAATTTCAGTTCAGTCCACAAATTCTCTGTGGGATTCAGGTCAGAGCTTTGTGATGGCCACTCCAATACTTTCTCGTGATTGTCTTTAAGCATTTTGTTAAAACTTTGGAGGTATACTTTAGGATCATTGTCCTGCTGGAAGACCCAATTGTGACCAAGTTTTAACTTTCTGGCTGATGTCTTGAATTGTTGCTTCAGTATTTCTATAGAATCATCCTTGCTCATGATCCCAGCTATTTTCTGAAATGCACCACTCACTTTTTAAACAAAACACCCCCACAACATGATGCGGCCACCCCCATGCTTCACAGTAAGGTTAAAATCCTGGCCCTTTTTCCTCCATATATAGCGCTGATAATTATGACCAAACGGATTCATTTTTGTTTCATCTCTCCAGAGAACACCTCTCCAAAAGGCTGGGGATCACCTGCAAACTTCAGTCAGGCTTTTCTATGCCAGTCTTAGAATAGGGGGTTCTTCCTTACATGACAGCCTTTCAGGCCATGGTGATGTAGGACTCTCTTAATAGTAGATTTAATAATAGATATAGGGATGTCCCGATAAGATCAGCTATTTTAAGTCCAATCTTTTGTTAGCATTATTTTATGACAGTGCATCATCTTGTGCAGTCTATACAACTGCCATACAAGTTAACATCCATAGCTTGTGGCAGTGAAGCACACGTGCAGTAAAATGTCTGCTGTTTTGAACTATTTCAAAGTAGAAAGTGAAAGCCAGCATGAATCAGGGACTGCTGCGTTTTCATTTTTACCGAAACATGTCTCAACGACAGCACTCCAGACGCAGCCATTCAGCTAGCTGGGCTAACCACACATTGTGCCGACAGATTAGCAGCACTATCTGCTAAGACTCATGGTGGTGGTCTGTGTGTTTACACAAACAGCGAATGGTGCAGGAATGCTGTTGTGGTCTGAAGCTACTATTCGTCGCTGGTGGAGTTTGACTGTGAAATGCAGGCTATACTACCTCCCCAGAGAGTTTACCACCAGGCTAATTGTCATAGTGTACATTCCAACACTAAACAAATCAACAGGGCTAGATTGTAGATTCAGTAACTTACAGACAGCACACCCCGTCAGATTTTTCATTGTCGATGGGGACTTTAACCATGCAAATCTGAAATCAGTGCTGCCGAAATTCCACCAGCATGTTGATTTTGCAACCTGTGGTTCTGAAATGGGTGAGAACTTAGTCTAGTCTAGTGTGACTTCCTTCAAGACCATCACCACACGTGCAAACAAACTGTGGATGACTTCTGAAGTGCACTTGCTGCTGAAAATCTGAGATACTGCCTTCAGGTCTGACGAGAAGGCGGCCCTCCGCACAGCAAGGGCCAATCTGTCTCAGGCTATCAAAGAGGCAAAGCGCAACTTCGCAGAAAGAATCCATGGTCACTTCGTAAGTACCAAGGACACAAACTGCATGTGGCAAGACATTCAGGTCATCACAGCTACAACATTTGCCTCACTCCCGGGCATGCTAAATGATTTCTACATTTGGTTCGAAGCACAGAGCAGGCCAGCGGGGAAGACCACCCCAACTCCCGCCAACCAAGTACTTTGTCTGTCTGCAGTAGATGTCAGGAAGACTCTGTCCAGAGATAACACCTGGAACGCTGCAGGTCCTGACAACATACCTGGCCAGGTGCTCAGGGAATGTGCTGATCAGCTTGCAGATGTCCTCAGACATTTTCAGCATTTCCAAGCAGTTGTCCCTGTGCGTTTCAAGACAACCACCATCATCCCTGTGCTGAAGAAATCATCTGTGTCCTGCTTGAATGACTACCGGTCGGTTGCATTCACACCTATCATTATGAGGTGCTTCGGGTGGCTAGTCATGAAACACCTAAAGGGCAGTCTTTCCACCACACTGGACCCATCTCAGTATGCTACCATCCCAACCGCTTAACAGTGGACGCCATATCTGCTGCCATCTGGCTTTTCTTGCCAAAAAGGACAGCTATGTAAGGATGCTGTCCATAGACTTCAGTTCACTATTCAATACAATCATCCCACAGAAATTGATAATGAATCTGAGCCTGCTGGGTCTGACCACCTCCTTCAGCAACTGGACTCTGACCTTTTTGACTGGGAGACCCCAGTCCATCAGGATCCGCAACTCCACCTCCAGCACCACCACACTGAACGCTGGCGCTCCCCAGGGCTGTGTGCTCAGTCTGCTGCTGTTTACCTTTCTGACTCATGACTGTGCTGCAAAGTACAGTTCAAATCACATCATCAGGTTTGCTGATGACACTACAGTTGTGGGCTCCATCAGCAATAATGATGAATCAGCGTACAGAGTGGAGGTGAACCAGCTCGCAGAATGGTGTAGAGACAGCAGTCTATCTCTTGATGTTGGTAAGACTTCAGGAGGACCCACTCACCACTGCACATCTACAGAACAACATCGCCAAGAAGGCCCAGCAGCGCTTCCACTTCCTGTGGAGGCTGAAGAGAGCCAAACTCCCCCTCCCATCCTCACCACTTTCTACAGAGGGACGATAGAGTGTGTCCTGAAAAGCTATCTCACTGTGTAGTACGGGAACTGCACAGTCTTGACAGCGTATTGTGAGAACAGCTGAAAAGATCATTGGAGTCTCTCTACCCACCATCAACACCTCATACAAAAACCATTGTCTCTGCAAAGCCACCAGTATTGTGGACGACCCCTCTCACCCGTCTCATGGACTCTTCACCCTCCTGCCATCTGGCAGAAGGTACAGGAGCATCTGTGCCACCACCAGCAGACTCCGCAACAGTTTCTTCCCTGAGGCAGTCAGATTACAGTCATATAACGCTCTGCTGCCTCCCAACTCCCCTGTGTTAGTCAAACACCAGACTCAGTGTAACTAAACACCACTGCACACCTGTACCTCTCAAAGCTGCATCAGACACTTTTTATTATGGAACTCATATTTTGCTGTGAATATTGCTGCTATTACTTGAATATTGCTTACTATTACTTGTTTCTGCTACACTACAAAATAGTTTACAGCCCATGTTTTGAGTATTATTGTCCTGTGTTGTTCTGTCTGTTGTTCTGTTCTCCGTATTTATTGTCCTGCACTCGTCTCACACTGTTCTGTACTGCACCGTATGTGTAGTCTTGCATACTGTTCTGTGTTGCACTATAGTATTGGAGAAACATTTCTTTCCAATGTATATAAGCTATATAGAGGAATGACAATAAAAACCCACTTGAGTTGAAAACCACGCAACACCTAAAAACACTGTATGCAATGCCAGTATTTTGCACGGTGCCCCTGATAAAACTGAAGTGTCAAAGGCAGAGCCTGTGGAAAAGGCATCATGTCAAAACTTAGCAAGCAGCAGCATTAGTAGTGTACCTGATGAGATCTTAGAGGAGAATCAGACACAGACAGGGCCTAACAGCGCCTCTTCAGCAGCTTAGGTTCAGACTTACATTGCAGAGCAAAGCATGCCAAGACCAGACAATCCACTACAGTAAGGAGAACAAATGTAGTTACCGTCACTGTCTCCAAGTTTCTTTGCGCCCCTTGCACCAGTGTGCACAGTGAGAGACTCTTTAGTGTAGCTTATAACATCCCTGAGGAGAAGATAAAGTGTCTGTCATCTGACAGGCCCGAGATGCTGATCTTCCTCAAAAAGAGCCATCACTTCATTATGTGTGAGTGCCTAAATAAAAAAAAAAGACCTTGTAGCAGCTCCAACAAAAGCAGTTTAGGAACTGGCCTTCATAAGAGTCATTTGCAGTTCTGTTATTTACTTTGAGTCCTGTTTTTACAATAATGTTGGTACTCCACTGAAGAAGGTTTTGATTTTTTCCAAATACTTTTCCAAAAGTGTTAAGGCAGCATCTAATCTAAGACTCAGGACCAAAAAGCGGATATGGCATTTTGGGGCTAGCTGACTTATCGCAGGTTTGAGCCTAATTATTCAGGCATCACCAGCCCTTTGACTGACCTTACTCAAAAGTGAGCACCAGATTGGGTCTAGTTCAATTCAGTTCAATTCAATTAAATTTTATTTGTATAGCGCTTTCAACAACAGATATTGTCACAAAGCAGCCTTACAGAAATAATGCATTCAGGATACAAATTTTAAATGTATGAATTTATCCCTCATGAGCAAGCCAGAGATGATGGTGGCAAGGAAAAAATCCTTATGACGATATGAGGAAGAAACCTTGAGAGGAACCAGACTCAAAAGGGAATCCATCCTCATCTGGGTGACAACAGATAGTGCGATTATAAATAATTCCCTGCTATAACTGTGTACTACATGGTTAAATCGTGCAATTGTGTAACCAGGAAATTCATTACAGTTTTCACATGAAGTCTGTTTTGTTGAACTTATCCACTGTTCACTGATGGAGACTTGAGTGCAAAATTGTTCATGGCAATTGTAGTCCTAAGCCATCAAAGCATAACTGCTCATATGAATTGTGGTTCAAAGCCATCCTCAGTAATCTTAATGATCTTCAGGCTGTTCATGTGGGGCCATCCTCAGAAGCAGTGAGTGATTTCCATTTGATGAGAACTCCAACCAGAAGTAGGGCATCAGGATGGATAAGGCAGGTCCAGAGAGCAGAAGGGGTCAGGATCACTGGTGTCTCAGGAGTAGCATGTGTTTGGGGGATCCAAACATCCCAGTTCACCACAACACTCTAGAAAAAACTATTCACAAAAACCATGACTAAACAAATATATTTTCAGCCTAGATTTAAACACTGAGACTGTGTCTGAGCCCCAAACACTAATTAGAGGGCTGTTCCATAAATGTGGGGCTTTGTAAAAGAAGGCTTTACCCCCTGCTGTAGCCTTCAGTATTTCAGGTACCAACAAATAGCCTGCACCTTTTGATCGAAGTAGGCGTGGCAGATCATAAAAAGCCAAAATTTCGCTCAGGCACTGTGGTGCAAGACCATTCTTTGCTTTATAGATTAAAAGTAGTATTTTATAATCAATGTGAAATTTGATTGGAAGCCAATGCATTGTGGATAGGATAGGGGTGATGTGGTCTTATCTTCTGGTTCTAATAAGGACTTTTGCAGCTGCATTCTGGACTAACTTGAGCTTGTTTATGCACCTACTGGAATAGCCAGACAGTAAGGCATTACAATAATCCAACCTAGCGGTAACAAAACATGAACAGATTTTTCTGCATCGTGTACTGACATTACATTTTTATCTTAGCAATATTTCTGAGATGAAAGAAGGCTATCCTAGTAATATTATCTATATGAGCTTCAAATGAAAGACTGGAGCCAATAATCACACCAAGGTCTTTTACTGCTGCACCTGATGAAACAGAAAGGCCATCCAGAGTTATGTAATCAGAAAGCTTATTTCTAGCTGTATGTGGTCTTAGTACAAGTACTTCTGTCTTGTCAGAATTAAGTAAAAGGATGTTAATAAGCATCCAGAGTCTAATGTCCATTACTCATTTCTCAACTTGATTAAGCTGGTGTCTGTCATCTGGTTTTGCTGAAACATACAACTGTGTCATCAGCATAACAGTGGAAGCTAATACCATGTTTATGAATAATTTTGCCCAGAGGTAGCGTATATAAAGAAAAGATCAGTGGGCCTAAAATAGAACCTTGTGGAACACAAGTTTACTTTAGTATGCGTAGAGAAGTCACCATTTACTTCTACAAACTGATAACGATAAGTCAAATTAGACCTGATCCAGGGAAGGGCTGTTCCCTTAACACCAACAACATTTTCTAGTCTTTCAAGGAGAATAGCATGATCAGTGGTATTAAAAGCTGCACTAAGGTCAAGCAACACAACACTAGTCTAGTATATGGAGGTGTGCCAACAGGTCTTCAAAACTCCTGGTGCCAGAGAATGTATAGCACAACAGAAATGGAAGGCCTGACCACCAAGTGGGTGGTCCTTAAATGGGTTGTATGTTCTGTCTTGTCTGGCCAAACCAACATATGGAATAGGTGTTGGCAAAGATTACAAAGAATAAAATTAAAAAGAACCACATGATGCTGTATGTAGAGAAGTTGAATGCTGCAAGAAAGAGCATCTAGAGACAAATCTATAGTATCTCTTTGAACCTAGAATTTGCAGAACTTTTATTTAATCAAAGCAAATTTACATATATATATATATATAC
>CM040460.1:13094858-13127466 GCA_022758105.1 Pangasianodon gigas | reverse complement strand
ATCGGACCAGGCCACCTTCTTCCATTGCTCCGTGGTCCAGTTCTGATGCTCACCTGTCCATTGTAGGCACTTTTGGCAGTGGACAGAGGTCAGCATGGGCACTCTGACAGGTCTGTGGCTACACAGCCCCATACGCAGCAAGCTGCGATGCACTGTGTGTTCTGACACCTTTCTATCATAGCCAGCTTTAACTTTTCAGTAATTTGTGCTACAATAGCTCTTCTGTGGGATCAGACCAGACGGACTAGCTTTCACTCCCCACGCACATCAGTGAGCCTTGGGCGCTCATGACCCCGTCGCTAGTTCACCGGTTGTCCTTCCTTGGACCACTTTTGGTAGGTACTAACCACTGCATACTGGGAACACCCCACAAGGCCTGCCATTTTAAAGATGCTCTGACCCAACAAAGGACATATATATATTCCGAGGAACTGATGTCGTGTGATTTGGACATGGGAGTGCATCTGTCGAGTTTATAGCGTTAAAGTGAATAACGCTTAATAATTGGTTGCATATCCCTTGCTTGCAATAAAAGCATCAAGCTGGCAACCCACTGACATCACCAAACTGTTGCATTCTTCTTTTGTGATGCCTTTCCAGGCTTGTACTGCAGCTTATTTCAGTTGTTGTATGTTTTGGGGGATTCTCCCTTCACTCTTCTCTTCAGGAGTAGAAATGCATGCTCATTTGGGTTAAGGTCTGGTGATTGACATGGCCACTCTAAAACTTCCCACTTTTTCCCCCTAATGAAGTCCTTTGTTGTGTTGACAGTGTGTTTTGGGTCATTGTCATGATGAAGTTAAATTAGATTGAATGCATTTCTCTGTAAAATGGCATACAATGTTTCTATAGACTTCTGAATTCATACTGCTGAAACCATCACTGTTACCTCATCAATAAATATTAATTAGCCCAATCCAGAAGCAGCCATGCAGGCCCAAGCCATGATACTACCTCCACCATGCTTGACTCATGAGATTGTATGTTTAGGATCATGAGCAGATCCCTTCTTTGTCCACACTTTGGCCTTTCCATTGCTTCGGTAGAGGTTAATCTTGGTTTCAGAACTTTTGTGGCTCATCTCTATATTTCTTTGTGAATTCCAATCTGGCCTTTCCAATTCTTACTGCTGATGAGTGGTTTGCATCATGTGGTATGGCCTCTATATTATTGCTCTCAAAGGCTTCTTCAAACAGGGGAATGTGATAACTTCCCTCTGCCCTGTAGAGGTTGTTGATGATGTCACTGACTGTTGTTTTTGGCTTTTTCTTCACAGCTCTCAACGTTGCTCTCATCAACTGCTGTTGTTGCAGCTGACCTGTTCAATGTCTGGTTGTTAGTACACCAGTGGTTTCTTTCTTGTTCAGGACAGTCCAGATTGTTGTATTGGCTATGCCTCTGATCAATGGCTCTGATCAATTTTCCCTCTTTTCTCAGCTTCAAAATTGCTTGCTTATCTCCCATAGACAGCTCTATAGTCTTCATGATGGTGTATCCTTCTTAACAACAAATGCAGTCTTCACAGGCAAAACCCATGGCTGAAACCAAGAGTAGACGTTTACAGCTATTAATTGTATAAACCATCAATCTAACAGGGCACACTTGGGCAACAAGAAACAACTGTCAGTCACATGTTCCAATATTTTTTAATCACTTCAAAAATGGGTGGGTTCACACATGCTATGCCATGTTCTAAGTTGTTTAACACATCTAGATGTAAATATGAGGAAATGAAAGCTGAAATTCTGATCTGTCATCTCATACTCATCTTTTGATCTCAAACCCAAATGTCCTCAGTGTAGCAAAAACTATTGGCCTTACCATTCTAATACTTTATATACAGGGGACTTGGAATGGTCAAGAAATGGTGTGATTCTGGTATATTTTATTTTTGTGAAAACATGAGTGTGTTTTAAGCTGGGGATGGATAACACAATTCATGAAATTTTATGAGATGATATTTAATTCATTTAAGTTGATTACTGAGAGTTAATATGCTTGTCTAGGGCATATACCACATTTTTGCAATAAGCCAAAATCAGTAACTCTAAAGATGTAAGCTTTTCCAGAAACAGTTATTTATCCACCCATATTTTACATAGAGATGACTGTCAAATAGAAAATGAACGAAAATGAAAATGACAAGGCATTAAAATATAACTGGTATATTCACTTACCACCATCCCTGTAGGGCTTTCCAAAGCTATGCCACGGATTGCAGTGAAAAGAAAACACACTGCAGACAAGTCAACCAGCACCAGTGACCCAGTCACTGAGGATGACCATGTACAGGTAAGCTGCCTGAAATTTTAAATTATAAATATCAGCATTTATTGTACTAGAAAACTTTACTTCTTTTAGGTGCTCACATTGAAATCCAAAAATCTAGTGGGAATCACACTCTCAAACTGTGGCATCACAGACCTGGTTGTGAAGGACTGCCCTAAAATGATGTTTGTCCATGGTGAGTTAGTTAAGTTTACATAAATCATCTTGGTGTCTTAGACAAGTATAGACTATAGCCAGTTCCTCCAACTCTGCTTACTGAATTTTGCTACTTTGATTTGTCTAGCCACTCGCTGCAGAGTGCTGAAGTACCTAAAGGTGCAGAATACTCCCATTGTGAACCGCTTTGATTATGCCCAATGCAAGAAGCTGGACATAGAACAGGTCTTGGATCAGGTGTTACGCATACCTGCTGAAAGAAATCGCATTGTCTACTTGCGTCCTATGAGACAGGTCAGGCTCTACTGCATTAGATAAAGATGCTTTGTCAGACATGATCAACTATTTTATGATGCTTGTCACCACCAGCTGTTTACAAAGAATACAAGTTTATTTTGTGCATGAAATAACCTTTAATTTTCAAAAAGCACCTACATTCCTATAATGAATTACTTGTGTTTTGTGTTTTGTGCCCCATTTGCGGAGACTTTTAAAATAGATTGTTATCTTGAGAGTACATATTAGCATTTAAACTTCATTTAAACTATTGATGTGTTACATGTGTTAATTTTGTTATGGGCTTATATAAATGTGACTTCTGCTCTCCAGATTGACTCATTGGCCCTGGAGAGAAAGTTGTTCAGTGGTCCCTACCCATACCACATCGCAATTATCCATGATTTCAGTAACCCCCCCAATATCAGGAACAAAGTGAGGGTGCGGAGCTGGATGGATACCGTCGCTAACATCAGTCAGTATGTACACGTGTTCACATGTTATGCAAGCATAGTCTTGGAAAGCATTTTTGATACACACAAGGTGAACAGGCACTAGTTCTTCTCTTTCTTTTTTATTACTATAATTATTTTTTACTAAAACTGACTGAGCAGACCGTATTTTAAGTCAGAAACATGACACTTTGTAGTACTCCCTCCTGCTACACAGGGAAGTGTGATGGGCAATTTCTTTGTAATGGGTATTCATGAGGTTTTAAGCTCCGGTGTTGGTATCATTAGCATTGTTATCTGCAAGGGAGTTAGCTAGCATTTCATACATTTCTGTGAAGGTGGTTCATCCAAAGCTTTGCCTTACCTGGCTCTCTAAGTGGTAAAAACCTATTTACTTTATTCATTATATAAAGTGACCATTCAAAAAGTTTTATACCATTTCCATTTACATACCTATCCAGGAGAAATTGGAATTTTTAGGGAGACATTGGAATTTTTATTGGAGTTTTAGGGGACAGCCTCGTTGTTTTTTGCACTTAAAACAAACATATCCATTGTAAAATAAAGTGTACAGTGATACTTCTTTCTTCCAGTCTTTGGTTCTGTGACACTTGCTCTTGGTCGCGACGAAAATGGGGACACAGGAGGCAGGCTTGGAGCAACTCAAAACACAGGCTCTTTTATCGGCCACTCAGACTGCACTTGCTTTTCTGTGTTTTTATTTTAAACAAAACACACACACCCAGCTCAGTGCAGCGCAGCTCTCACTCATTTCTCTCTCCGTCGAGGCGCTCGTCTCTCTCCTTTATATCCTTGTCTCCGCTCACTGCAACACAGAACGTTCATTAATAGAATTCCCCGCAGGCGTGCATTCCTTACCCATCACCTTTTCCAGCTCTGCCCACCATTCACAAACTGGCGCTCAACCACGACCCTGCTTCCACATACCCCCACTGCTCAACTCAGGCAGGCGAGCCATCGGGCCTGCTGCCAACTCCCCGCCCGCTCTCCACACCCCAGCGCAGAGAGAGGAAATCTGCCACAGCCATCTGCGCCCCTGGCCTATGGACCACCTTGAACTTTGGTATCTGGCACTTCAGCTATTTAAGGGTGATCCACGCTTTGGCATCTTTCCTCCGGTGGAGTCACTGGAGCGGGGCATGATCCAAACAGAGGGTGAAGGTCCATCCCAACGGATAGTACATTTGATGGCCAGACACTCCTTCTCTATTGTGCTGTACTTAGTCTCTCGCACGGACAGTTTGCGGCTGATGTACAGCATGGGGCACTCCTTCCACCCCTCGTCCAACGTGTCTGTCTGACAAAGGCAAAAGGGAGGGAGAGATCAGGAGAAAATAAAAGTGGTCTGCCACAGAGAGCAGCTTTTACCTGAGTGAAAGCCTGCTGGCATGGTTCCGTCCACTGGACCAGTTCTGGCACTCCTTTTTAGTAAGATCAGTCAGCAGGCTGGTGACATCGGACATAATTAGGCATAAACCTATGTTAATAGCCAGCCAGCCCCAGAAACTGTCTTACCTCCTTTTTGGTCTTGGGTCTCAGGTAGGATGCAATTGCTGCTGTTTTATCAATTTGGAGACGCACCTGCCCATGGCCCAAGTGGAATCTCAGATACAGTACTTCCACCCGTCCAATCACACACTTCTTTGGGTTCGCCGTGAGTCCTGCTCGCCTCAGTGATCTCAGGACAGCCCTCAAATGCTGACTGTGCCGCTGCCAATGATTACTATAGATAATGATATCGTCTAGATAGGCAGTGGCATAAGCACCATGCGGCCAGAGGATTCTGTCCGTGAGTCGCTGGAACATCTCTGGGGCCCTGAACAACCCAAAAGGAAGGGTCACGAATTGGTGTAACCCAAAAGGAGTGGAAAAGGCCATTTTTTCACGAGATATTGGAGTCAAGGGGATCTGCCAGTATCCCTTTGTCAAATCCAGTGTCAGATGAAAGCGAGCCACACCTGACCGATTGAGCAGTTTGTCAATGTGAGGCATTGGGTATGCTTCGAATTTAGACACCACCTGGACTTTTCTAAGGTCCACACAAAACCTGACTGAACCATCCGCTTTGGGAACCAAAACTACTGGGCTGGACCAGTCACTCTGGGACTCCTTGATTACCAGGTTAGCAGCTATTTCACTCAAACATCTGTAACTCATGATTCCTTGTGTGGATTCAGACAAAACTTCATAGGCTTACACAAGACAAGAGGTCATATGCAACATTTGAGGCATGGTCATATACAGGGTGTGGAGCCAAGGTTAGAGAACTCTTTCTTGGGAACTATAAGGATGATCAAGCTGAAATTTGAAACTTTTTGAGGCCCACTTGTAAAGGATGCAAATTGGCCACTGGGATAGTGGCCCTAGAAAATTTAAAATTGGAAGCCTAATTTACATGAGCAGGTAAAACTCATGAGGGCTTGCTTGGATTTGCATGAAACTTGAAAGGATATACAGGACAAGATTCTGAGGCAATAAGCAAAGTTTGGGGCCTAGTCATACACAGGGTGGAGCTAAGGTCATAACTTTTTCTCAGGAACTGTAAGTCCAAGTGAGATGGAATTTGCTATGCTTTATCTACAGTTATGGGAAAAAGAGTGTACACCCTCATTCAATTGTGTTTTTATTTATTGGGGCCTAAAAAACATTTGTGTGGTCCTCACCAACTTCTATAAACAAACAAACTACATTTCAGTGTGTATTCATTTTTTCCCAAAACCAACATTCAGAAACCAGGTGGAGAAAAAGTAAGTACACCCTATAATTCAGTAAGATGTGGACCCACCTTCAACAATAATAACTTGAAGTAAATGCTTTCTGTAGGAGTAGGTGTTTGTCAGTCTCACATCATTTTGGAGAAATTTTGGACCAGTCTTCTTTACAACATTGCTTTAGTTCATTGATGTTTGAGAGCATTTGTTTATGCACAGCTGTCTTAAGATACTGTCACAACATCTCAATGGGATTGAGGTCTGGCCTTTGACTTGTGGACCTACAGGCTTGTAGGTCACCTGATGTAGCTCTTGGGTTTTTCTTTATATCTCTGAGCATTAAATGGTCTGACCTGAATTTGCTGCCCACTCCTGGGAAGTTTCACAAATGTCTTGAAGGTGCTCCATTTCTATTTCAACAATCCTTCTCACTGTAGTATGGTGAATTTCAAATTGTTTGGAGATGGCTTTGTAACCCTTCCCAGATGGATGAGCAGCAGCAATTTCTTCTTTGAAGTCATGGCTGATGTCTTTCTTCTTTGCATGATGTAAACACACACCTGAGTGCTCCAGAACACCAAACTGCCAAAAGTTTGCTTTTATAAAGGTAGTCACACTTGATGATTAACTAATCTTTTGTATTTCATTAGTAACACCTGGCTATACTCTCTTAATGATTGTGGTAGTAGGTAGGGTGTACTTATTTTTTGACCTAGTTTCTGAATGTTGGTTTACTTTTTGGAGAAAGAATGACTACATATTGAAATCTGTTTTTTTTTTTTTTGTTGTTGTTGTCACCTGAGGTTATTTAGGCCCTGTATAGAACCCAGTTTATCCAGTACATGCTTTTAATTGCACTTCCAACAACTCAAGAAAACCAGGACAACAATAACAGAAAACGGGTCTATCACAGACTTTCAATTCAAGTTCAAGGTCACATTCCTCGGCGCACGTGTTTGCATGTCTCGCAAGCTCCACCACCTATACCTCTCTCTCTCTCTCTAATAATAAGAGACAGGTGAGTATCATCACGCGTTACCTGCTGATTTGACCCGCCTCCTCTCCGTTCACAGCTGATGCTCAACCATGCCCGCACTGCCACATACCCCCCACCACCCGACTCAGGCTGGGGAGCTGTCCAGCCTGCAGCTGACAAACAGCTTTATGTTGAGGTCAGACAGTGGGCTGGTGATGTCCAAAAAATTAGATACAAATCTCTGATAATAGCCAGCCAGCCCCAGGAACTGCCTCACCCCCTTTTTGGTCTTGCATCTCAGGCAGGCTGCAGTCACTGCTATCTTATCAATTTGGAGATGCACCTGCCCATGGACCAAGTGGAAGCCCAGATACTGTACTTCCACCTGTCCAGTTGCACACTTCTTTGGGTTTGCTGTGAGTCCTGCCCATCTGAAGGATCTCAGGACAGCCCTCAGATGTTGTAAATGCTGCTGCTAATCATTACTGTAAATGATTGTCATTTAAAGAACCAGCATATGCATTGTGCAGGCAGAGTATTCTGTCCATGAGATGTTGAAACGTCGCTGGGGCTTCAAACAACCCAAACAGAAGGATGACAAATTGGTGTAACCCAAACAGAGTGGAAAAGGTTTTTCTTGAGATATTGGAGTCAAGGGAATCTGCCAGTGCCCCTTCGTTAAGTCCAGTGTCAAATAAAAGCGAGCTGTGCCTAAACTGTCAAGCAGTTCATCAAAGCAAAGCAGTGGGTATGCATCAAATTTAGACATCACGTTGACTTTTCTGAAGTCCACACAAAAACAGACCGACCCGTCTGTCTTGGGCACCAAGACCACTGGGCTTGATCCAATCACTGTGGGACTCCTCGATTACTCCCATGTTGAGCATAGGCTTGAGTTCATCCTGAACGACATTTTTTTTGTGTGTTCAGGTAACCGATATGGGTGGCTGCATACAGCCACACCTGGAGGAGTCTCTATGAGATCCGTGTGACTGGATAGAGGTGAAAACACATCGGAAAATTGCCCTTGCTGCACCCTGGCAACCTATGCTTTCTGGGACTGTAAGAGGTAGGGACCAGAGTGAATTGGGTGGCACTTTTTAGACTTACCTCTGGTCCCAGCACCACCCTCTTGGGAACCATCGTCACCAGAACCACAGGAACTGCCTCTCTCCATGGTTTCAGGAAATTGAGGTTGTATATTTGAAGTGCATCATCTCTATCCATTCACCTGATCTCATAGTCGACTTCTCCAGCTTGCTGTGTTACCTTAGAGTTCTTGCCATTTTGGAAGTAATTTGGAGCTTGATGTGGATAGTAAAATGAGTACCTCATCTCCCCGTGCAAATTCTTTTTAGTCGAGTACCCCTGTCATACAGTCAGGACTGTTGTTCTTGGGCCTGACGCAAATTCTTCTGTGTTAGGTGACTTAAGTTGTGGCGTTTTGCTCTCAGGTCCAGAATTTCATTTTTACTGCTGGAAAGCCCCTCCTCCCAATTTTCTCTACTGACGTCTAAGACGCCACAAGGCTGGTGCCCGTGGAATAATTCGAATAGGGAAAATCCCATGGAGGCTTGCGTTCTTGTGCTGCAAATAGGGTCTTGAGTCATTTATCTCAATTTCACCACCCTCGTGAATGAACTTATTATGTATTTTAGAGTTGGATTAAACCGCTCCACCAGGGATCTGTTTGTGGATGGTAAAGACTGGTGTGAATCGATTTAATCCCTAATAATTCGTAAAACTTGTGTTGTGTCTGTGACATAAACATAGTGCCCTGGTCAGTCAGAATCTCTTTTGGGCACCTGACTCGGGAGATAACACGGAAGAGTGCCTGCATCATGGCACTTCAACACGGCACTCTGCCCGCAGAGGCACTTCTTTTGGATATAAAGTTGCATAATCCACCAGGACGAACACAAAGCAATACCCTAACATGCACCTTTCTAATGGCCCAACGAGGTCCATGCCAATTCTTTGGAAGGGGACCTCAATTAAGGATAATGGGCACAATTGGGTATTTTGGGGTGGCCGGCAGATTCACCAGCTGACATTTGCAACATGCCGCACAACACCTGCAAACATCGCCAAGAATGCCTGGCGAATAAAAACGAGTCATTAGACGATTTAGGTTTTTATCCTGAGCCAAATGCCTAGCCATGGGATTATGATGAGCCACATGGAACAGAAGTTCCCTACGGCTTTTTGGCACAAATAACTGATCATCTGTTCCTTGGATTGATTGTCCTGCATCACTAGATATATCAAATAATCAAAAAATACATGTGGTAAAAATGCAACATTAGGCTGAATTTGCTGAACTTGCAGGACACATCCACAAACATTTCTCTTACTCCCTTTGATGCCTGAAACCCTGGCCAATTTGTCCCAAGAATTAGTGGATGGGTGAGGCGAGGACTAACCATGAGGGAAAGCTGATCCTGGAAATGCCCGACTTTCCCGCCACGCCTGCAAACCTGCCTGGGCTTTACCCTGGTCCTGATGGGTACAGTAGGTTCTGTAGAGAGAGGAGTAGTTGGGCGATACATCAGAGGTGAAGGAGAAATGAGAAGGAAAAGTGGGGAGGAAGCCGGGTTCGGGGGGCTGGTTTTGGGGCCCTGCACCTTGGATCCAGGGAGCTGGGTCCAGGGAAGGAGTAGGAGAGAGGGAGAGAGTGTCGGCAGTGCTCCTCAGGTGTTCGGCCGACATGCTGCAGGACCACCCTCTTGACTCTTGAATGCTGGGCGGCATGCTGGGCTTCCCCTGATAGAAAGTGGAGTCGTCGCTAAGCCCATTCCTTCTCTGGCCATTACCACGCAGCTGCCATATGCTTGAACAGCTCCAAGAAGGCCTCTGGATCTTCCATGGTGGCCAACTTGGTGAGCGTCACATGTAGACCAGTTGCAAGGGACACAGTTGGTGATATGCTGGGCTGCAGCAGCTTCTAGAGTTCCTGCTGGCTCTCAGCCTGCTCCTCCACGAGGGCTTCGAAGCACCACTGCTCCTCATTGCACAGGTCGAGGAGCACTTGGCGTTGGGTTTGGTGGAGGACGGTGAGGGACTTGATGATCTTGGCAAGTGGGGAGGCTTCCAAGGTGGCTGTGTGCGCATGCAAGAATCTCGCAAGCTCCAACTCGGGAGGCAGGTGGAATTTTAGCCCAGCTCGAGGCTCATGTTTATTCAGTCTGTGCATTTCAGCGCACTTCCAACAACTAAAAAAAAACAGTACAACTCGACAGAAAACAGGTCGAGTCCTGTTCCCAGCTTTCACTCCGTCAAGTTCCAGTTCACGCTTCTCAGTGTGTGTGTGTGTGTGTGTGTGTGTGTGTGTGCACGTGTATATGTATGTCTCGCAAGCATCGCCAGCTATACCACACAGTCTCTTGCTCTCACTGGTTACTGGAGTCTCTAAAAGCACAAAGAGACACAAATAAGTAGACTGGCAGTAATTCCTAAACATTTAATGCAATATTTTTGTTAAACCCCTTGAATTAAAGCTGAAAGTCTACGCTTCAGTCACATCTTGACTGCTTCATTTCAAATCCACTGTGGTGGTGTACAGAGGCAAAATTACCAAAACTGTGTCACTGTCCCAATATTTATGGACCTGACTGTATATCTTTTGTAAAATAAGGTGTACCATGAATCTATTTGTTCTGCTGATTCTGTGGCTGAAAGCACACAGATTTTCCTTTTTGACCATTTAGCCTTGCCCACTCCAATATAAGATAATTTGCATTATATGCACAACCAAGTTTTGCATACTCATCCTGCACAAAATTTGTCAAATTACAGATGGGGCCATCTACAATATAGGTATAAATAAATAAAAAACTCAATTTTCTCTAAATTAAGTTGAAACTTACAGAATCGCATAGTAGTCAATATTATTTATTTTACATTGAATAGAATAGAAAGTTTCCTTTTGATTTATGATTTGACATTTAAAATAAGAAAACAAATGAAAATGGCATGAACAAAAATATTAACTTAATATTTCGTAGCACAGCCTTTGGAGCCAATGATGGCAATTAAATCTTTTCGTAGTTCTGAGTAAAATTCCTACACTTCTCTGCTGATAGTGTCAATTCAATTTTATTTGTATAGCGATTTTAACAATGGACATTGTTACAAAACAGCTTTACAGAAATAAATACATTCAAATTAAATTAAATCAAAATATATTGTAAATGTGTGAATTTATCCATAATAAGCAAGCCAGAGGTGACGGTGGCAAGAAAAAACTCCCTGAGACGATATGAGGATGAAACCTTGAGAGGAACCAGACTCAGAAGGGAACCCATCCTCATCTGGGTGATAATGGGTAGTGCAATTATAAAAAAAAATCCCTTCTATAACTGTGTACTACATGAACAAATAGTGCAACCAGTAAATTCATTACAGTTTTCACATGAAGTCCAGTTTGTTGAACTTATCCACTGTCCACTTATGGAGACCTGAGTGCAAAATTGCTCGCAGCAACCACAGCCGCCAAAGCCACCACAGCAATCACAGTCCCAAGCCATCATAGTACAACTCCCCATATGAGATCCCCAAGCCATCTCCATGGCCCCCAAGAGACACCATTCCCAGCAATCCCAGTGATCTTCAGGCCTTCCATGTGGGGCCATCCCCAGCAGCAGCGAGCGATCTCCAACCGATGAGAACTCCAACTTGAAGTAGGGCATCAGGATGGATCAGGCAGATCCGTAAAGCAGAAGAGGTCAGGATCACTGGTATCTCAGGAGTAGCATGTGTAGCTTGACAGAGGGAGAGAGACAGGGAGAGATTGTTAGGTAAGCTTTTGTCCCGTAATGGTTAAGGACAATGTATTTTGCATGCAGAGTGCAAGCAGGGACTCCGGCAAGACTAAAAGGAACTAAAGAACTAAAAGGGAGAACCAGAAGGTAACACAAACATGAGGGCACCCTGGGACATAAAGCGGCCAGCCACTCCACCATCAACAAACCTGAGTGAACGTGTGAAAGTGGGGGGGTGGGGATGACAGCATCCAAATATTCCAGTTCACTACAACACTCTATGCCTGTTTCACCCACTCTTTTTAGCAAACTGCTTCAGCTATCGCAGCTAAAGGAAGACCAAGAGCTACCTCTGCTGCAGAGGGTAAGTTTATTAGAATTA
Source organism: Pangasianodon gigas (assembly GCA_022758105.1). Taxonomy (NCBI): domain Eukaryota; kingdom Metazoa; phylum Chordata; class Actinopteri; order Siluriformes; family Pangasiidae; genus Pangasianodon; species Pangasianodon gigas. The sequence continues at coordinate 13,115,443 of CM040460.1, read as the reverse complement.
CCACCCTCAGAAACCGCCGATTTACAGCACCTCAGATTACAGCCCACATAGATGCTTCTCCGAGTTCAAGTGGCAGACATATTTCAACATCCACTGTTCAGATTAGGCTCCGTGAGTCAGGCCTTCATGGTCAAATTGCTGCAAAGAAACCATTACTTCGGAAGAACAACAAGCAGAAGAGAATTGCTTGGGCCAAGAAAAACAAGGAATAAACATTAGATCAGTGGAAAACTGTCCTTTGGTCTGATGAGTCCAAATTTGAGATTTTTGGTTCTAACCACCGTGTCTTTGTTAGACGTAGAGAGGGTGAACGGACAGTTCCTGAATGTGTGGTTCCCACTATGAAGCATGGAGGAGGAGGTGTGATGGTGTGGGGGTGCTTTGCTGGTGACACTGTTGGTGACTTGAGGGCACACTTAACCAGCATGGCTACCACAGCATTTTGCAGACATGCCATCCCATCTGGTTTGCACTTAGTGGGGCCATCATTTCTTTTCCAACAGGACAATGACCCCAAACACACCTCTAGGTTATGTAAGAGCTATTTGTCCAAGAAAGAGAGTGATGGAGTGCTGCATCAGATGACCTGGCCTCTGCAATCACCCAATCTAAACTGAGATGGTTTGGGATGAGTTGGACCAGAGAGTGAAGGAAAAGCAGCCAACAAGTACTCAACACATCTGGAAACTCAAGATTGTTGGAAAACCATTTCAGGTGACTACCTCATGCGGCTGACTGAGAGAATGCCAAGAGTGTGCAAAGCTGTCATCAAAGCAAGAGGTGGCTACTTTGAAGAATCGAAAATATAAAACATATTCTGGGTTATTTAACACGTTTTTGTTTGCTACATAATTCCATACATGTTCTTTCATAGTTTGGATGTCTTCAGTATTAATATACAATGTTGAAAACAATAAAAATAAAGACAAACCATTGAATAAGAAGGTGTGTTCAAACTTTTGACTGGTACTATATATATATATATATATATATATATATATATATATATATATATATATATATATATATATATATATATATATATATATATATATATATATATATATATACACACACACACACAGACACATACATTCAGGTCTGGAAGTATTTGGACAATGACAGTTTTTGTGATTTTGCCTTTATACACCAGCACAATGGATTTGAAATAAAACAATCAAGATGTGATCAAAGTGTAGACTTTCAGCTTTATTTTAAGAAGTTCCACAAAAATATGGCATTTACCATTTAGGAATTACAGCCATTTTAAGCAAAGTACCTCCATTTTCAGGGACTCAAAGGTATTTGGACAAAGTGACGTAATTGTAAATATAACCATAATTTTAATACTTGGATGAAAATCCTTTGCAGTCAATGACTGCCTGAAGTCTGGAGCCCATGTTCTCAAAACTCAAATTCTGAGTTTTGCTTTGCCAGGCCTTCACTGCAGCCACCTTCAGTTGCTGCTTGTTTGTGGGTCTTTCTGCCTTCAGTTTTGTCTTCAGTAAGTGAAAAGCATGCTCTATTGGGTTGAGATCAGGTGACTGACTTGGCCATTGAAGAATATTCAATTTCTTTGCCTTCAAAAAGTCTTGAGTTGCTTTCGCAGTATGTTTAGGGTCATTATCCACCTGCACTGTGAAGCGGCATCCTATCAGTTTTGTAGCATTTGTCTGAATGTGAGCAGAGAGTATTGCCGTATACACCTCAGAATTCATCTTGCTACTTCTGTCAGCAATCACATCATCAATAAACACCAGTGAGCCCATTCCATTGGCAGCCATACATGCCTATGCCATAACACTGCCTCCACCATATTTGATACATGATGTGGTATACTTTGGATCATGAGCCGTTCCTTTCTTTCTTTTCTCTTCCCATCATTCTGGTACAAGTTAATCTTGGTTTCATCAGTCCAAAGAATCTTATTCCAGAACATGGGATGCTTTTTTAGATGTTTTCTGGCAAACGTCTAATCTGGCTTTCCTGTTTTTGAATGTTAACAGTGGTTTGCACCTTGTTGTAAACCATCTTTATTCATATTCATGAAAGCCTCTTGATTGTAGATTTTGACAATGATACGCCTACCTTCTCCAGAGTATTCTTGACTTCTGTTGATGTTGTGAAGGGGTTTTTCTTCACCAAGGAAAGGATTCTGCGATCATCCACTTTAGTTGTCTTCCGTGGTCTTCCAGGCCTTTCGATGTTGTTGAGCTCACCAGTGCTTTCTTTCTTTTTGAGAATGTACCTAACTGTTGATTTGGCCACACCTAAGGTTTTTGCTATCTCTCTTATAGATTTATGTTGTTTTTTCAGCCTAATGATGGCCGCCTTCACTTGCATTGAGATCTCCTTGGACTCCTTGGACTTCGCTCCAGTGTAACAGCTGCCAAATATATATATATACACTCCTGAACAAAATCTTAGGACCAGGGGAAATATTCCAAGTATTTGCATTTCGCGCTGGTGGATCATAACCAGGTTGTAAGAACTGCTTCAAAATGTCAAAAGAAGAAAAAGGAGCAAGAGACAAAAAAACAGAGATTGGCAATTTATTGAAAACTGCATTTAAACTCAAACAGGCTGTTCATCAGATGATCAAAAGTTTAAGACCATAGCCCAAAAATACCCACAACAGAACTAAAAGTGTCAAAAAAGGACTCAGTAGTGAGTAGCCCCACCGTTCTTGGTGATAACTTCAAACACTCGTTTCAGCATGCTTGATGCAACTGTTTCCAGGAGGCTGGTGGGAACGTTGCTCCATGTGGTGAAGATGGCTTCACGAAGGGCATCCACAGTCTGGAACTGACGTCCGTTTTTGTAAACTTCCCTTGCCATCCATCACCAAACATTCTCAAGGGGATTTAGATCAGGGGAACACGCAGGATGGTCCAGAAGTGCGACGTTATTGTCCTGGAAGAAGTCCTTCATCAGGAGGGCGTTGTGAACTGCAGCGTTGTCCTGTTGAAAGACCCAGTCATTACCACACAGACGAGGGCCCTCAGTCAAGAGGGATGCCTGCTGCAACATGTCCACATAGCCAGCTGCCGTTTGACGCCCCTGCACAACCTGAAGCTCCATTTTCCCATTGAAGGAAAAAGCATCCCAGATCATGATGGAGCCTCCTCCACTGTGCCACGTAGAAAACATCTCCAGTGGGATCTCCTTGTCATGCCAGTATCGTTGGAAGCCATCAGGACCATCCAGGTTAAATTTTTTTCTCATCCGAGAATAAAACTTTCCTCCATCTTTCAGTGCCCCATGTTTGGTGCTCCCTTGCAAATTCCAAACGGGCAAGTTTGTGGTGTGGGAGGAGACGTGGCTTTCGAAGACGTTTTTTGTTCTTTAAGCCCTTCTCTCACAGATGCCGTCTTATGGTTATTGGGCTGCAGTCAGCATCAGTAAGGGCCTTAATTTGGGTCGAGGATTGGCCTGTGTCTTCATGGACAGCCCGTCGGATCCTCCGGCTCAGTGCAGGTGAAATTTTTTTGGGTCTACCACTTGATTTTTTTGTCCCATAACTCTCAGGATCTTTTAAGAAATTTAAAATGACTGTCTTACTGCGTCCAGCCTCAGCAGCAATGGCGCGTTGCGAGAGCCCTTGCTTGTGCAGCTCAACAATCCTGCCACATTCAAAAACAGAAAGCCTTTTTGCTTTTGCCATCAGGAGATCATGACAGTGTGACTGTCTGAAGGACAATGACATTAAAGCCATATTTTTGCACAGATTTTAACTTTTAAAGGCTATGGTCTTAAACTTTTGATCAGCTGTTGACCAGCCTGTTTGAGTTTAAATGCAGTTTTCAATAAATTGCCTACTCTCTATTTTTTGTCTCTTGCTCTTGTTTCTTCTTTTGGCATTTTGAAGAAGTACTTACAACCTGGTTACGATCCACCAGTGTGAATACTCGTAATATTTTCCCTGGTCTTAAGATTTTGTTCAGGTGTGTGTGTGTGTGTGTGTGTATGTGTGTGTGTGTGTGTGTGTGTATATATATATATATATATATAATATATAGACTTTCAGGATACACTGTTCTCCATCTCTCTGTCGTTGTTAGTCTCTGTTTCCTACTCTCTACAACACACCTCAGCAAAAGGTTTCTGTTATTTGTTAAGAGGATGAGGTGGAAGAGGGACGCATGCATTGATATTCATAGTTCATATGTAGCAGATTTGACAGATTTTTTCCCCCCTCTTGTTTTCATGTCAAAATATGACGAAGATATGCATGTAAGCATTGCTAATTCTTGAAGTACCAGGTGCACAAGAAGTAAATAATTTTGTATAATTTTTAAAACTAAACTCTGCTTACTTTTGGTATACAGACATTACCTAGGTATCATAGGAGAGCTTGTGTTCTGCTCTTTTGCATAGTTTTCTCTGTTTTCAGAGTCTTTCCAGAGTTATTCTGAGAAAATGACGTGATTTGGATGCGGGGGCGCCTCCGTTGAGCTTATAGAGTTAATCTGCTGTTTCAGTATACTCAGCTCCCACCTTATCTGGCTGATTAACTGGCACGTGAAGGTTCCAAATGCTGCGGGGTGACTCCAGGCCAGGCTTCTCCTGCATCTCACAGAGGGGGTTCTGCACCACTTGCTGCACCACTTGCTCCTTCACCAAACATTTCACCTTGGTCCTTACAGACATTGCTGCACACACATTCCACGCTCGATGCCATAGTTACGTTTTATGGGTTTTTGCCTGTTGGTCAGTCCAGTGGGGGTTCTAATTCCCCCTTCCCCCTCGGGTTCCCCTTGAGTGTATACATTTAGGGCTTTCCGTAACAACCTTGGGTTCTTCCTCTCAGAATCTGCAGGTTGGGTTGCTAGCCCTTCGTACCCTGTTTGCCATCTTTCAAGTTGTCTGCTGTCCCTCTAGTTGTTGCCACTCTATTCATAGTCATTCAGTCTGTTCCTGAACATCACTGGCTTCCCCAGGTAGAAAGGTTTTAAAATACATCTTGTGATGCCCTTGGACACATCAGTGATGTTTCCTGGGGTCTTCGGGTGTTAAGTGCATCACTATGTCCACTTCTCACTCTCCATAGCTCAAGGAAAGAGAGCCATGTATTCTCAGATGTGTCTCCTATGACTATTGTAGCAGGGGCTTATCTAAATGTGGCAGATGCCAGTGGAGCAAGTGACACTGGACTCATTGTTGGGAAGGTGAAACTAGTGCCTACTTCTGTCCACACAGTTTCCTCTTTTGGGTTAGCAGCTGCTGTTTTAGCTGTTGAACATGCAGAACTTGATGAGAGAGACATCAAACCAGACTTAGTTGAGTTATATACTGACAGCAAGTTAGTACTAGGATACATCTAAACCAAACAAGATGCTTTTATGTCAATATCAGCAACAGAGTGCAAGGAATCTGAAAGTCGACCAGACCAGAACAGTAGCGATACATAACTTCAAATTAGCACCCAATTGACTTGCTGCATATTCTGTACCTGCTTCAGACTTATAGTTCCATCTGTTTTCCTGGATTTGCCTTTCTTGCTCATTCTGATGGCTTTCCCACTGATAGTAAGCCTTATGAGCTCATAAACCCAGACTCAGACAATGAGATTCATCCAAACTGTACCCATCTAGCATTCCATGTCACCCATGACAAACTTGGATCTCACAACTTCCCCAGCAATTTTCCAACTGGAAGTCCCTTCTGAGAGCTACTGCCTTTCTTATCCATCTTATCTATATCATATGATCTCAGAAATTAGTTGCAGTGGGGAACTCCTTCAGTGAATGGCATTACTGTTCAGAGCCTTGCTCTGTAGATGAACTCTCTTAAGCCAAAACTGTTATCCTTGGATGTGTATAGCAAGAAGTCTATTCATAAGTGTTCATGCTCTTGAAAGCAGGAAAAGACATTTCTAAAAGAAATGTTTTGAAGACAGTAAATGCCATCATTGATGATGGAGAACAGCTGGAGAATGTGCCACTAAACTTTGAAAAGAAACATCCCATCATCTTCTCTGGGAAAAGCCATGCTGCTTCATTGACTGTAAGACAATTTAATGAACAAGCCAAACATCAAGGCCGTATCTTTACAGAAGGGCCATTAGAATTGTAGGATTCTGGAGCATTGGTGCCAAGAGATGTATTAATTTTGTCATTCACCAGTGTGTTCATTGGCTCAGAGGCAGTGTTGTAGAACAAAAGATGCCTGATCTCTTTCAGGACTGTCACAAAACAGATCTGCCTTTTATGCAAATTGGTCTAAATGTGTTTGGTCCTAGTCCTAGGAGTTTGGCCTATCTTCACAAAATTTGTGTCATATTACATAAAGTACTGTGTCACTGTTCTAATCTTAAGTGGATTTTTAATGTTGACTGAGTTATTTAAAAAAAATGGCCACCAACAGCCAATCAGATTTCAGCAGTCATACCTGCTGTCTCCAAAAAAAAAAAAAAAAAAAAAAAAAGACAAAGGAAATTACTTTATAGCAAGATGATGTATAGTAGTACTGTATGCTACATGATCCTCACACAGTTTTTGAAGATATAGTTTTATCATAAAATAAGCAGTTATTGTATATTCAGTTGAAGTTTGAATGGGCTAATTTTTTAATTGAACTTTTTATATGCATCTAAAAGAACTGTGAACCATATACTTAAAGTATTTTGTATCTAATTAAATGATGCTACTAGTGCCTACATTTTATCAGCTTACAGTGGAGCAGCACTAAAACATTCACCAGTTTTTTATTTGAAAAATAAACCAGCACATCAAATATCTCTGCAAGCTTTGTGCCTGCCATTTTATTGCCAAACTCTGCAGTTGTACCAACATGCAACAGAAAGGGGAAAAAAATGGTTAATCACATCCCTTATATATGAAACATTATGTATGAATAAATGTTGAGTGATTTACGGAATAGGATTTTAGGTGAACATTTCCTTGAAATAAAATGCAAGCAGTAATTCAAATAAGCAATGTTTTATGCTTTGAGGTGCATAAACTCCTGCCTATTTCCTCTATTAAGCTCTTTTGTTTATCCAACAGGGAACTAATCAAGAATGAATTCTTCCCAGAGGCAAAAAGAACAGAAGCAGACATAAAAAAATATCCTAACTACCCTTGGGGACGAAACATCTATACATTAGAGGGTGAGAAGAATCCTGCAAGATTTAATTTTCTCCAAAAGGAGCTGTGTATGACCTGAGATTTCATATCTTCTAGTACATTTTCCTACCTGTGTATTGAGCGAAGAGTTTTCAATTTATGAATTGAGACCTTTTTTGTTTTTTACATTGTTTTCCAGCACCCTGAAACAATTTCCTTTACTCTTTAGGTGTCGTAGATGGGGCACCCTATTCAATGATCTCTGATTTCCCATGGCTTCGTTCTCTGCGTATAGCAGTACCCAACAGTTATGCTCGTTCTGACTTTGAGGATGATGAAAGCAGTAAGTTAAGTTCACTGTGGTGTTTCTGTTGACCAGATGGATGAAATCTGCTAAAAATATCAAATTATCTACCTTTGAAACTGGTATCACTTCATTTTCTTATGGGTATATTGAAGTGCTGCCTTGTGAAACAACTGAATTGAGACAACATAGGCATCAAGGCAGCTGCTTTCTTGTTTTAAACTCTGACACTTCCAAAGAAGCAGGACATTCCTTAAAAGAAGTGCAAGCGAAGTACTACAAAGGCTGTTGAGGGAAAACCCTTCAATTTTGATATTTTCTACTAGATGACGTTCTGAAAACTACAGGCTTTCCTGAAATGTATTACTCTTTTACATGTATGTCAACCAGAAGTAAAGTATAGAATCTTATGCCACAGCACCGTTGAATTCTTGAATCTGATTGGTAAGAAGATGATGATTCATTTTTTATAACAGCATGGTATTATCTGCATGCTATCTTTGATCATGTCCAATAGTGACTGATGTAGTTTGACTGACCAGTTGGTGTTTGAGAGAGGCAGTCCAATAGCCAATTGGGTTTGCGTCCCAAAGCAATTCTAATTCAGCAAGACTATATTGCTCTTATGCCAGGCTGTACTGATTGAAAATGAATTTCTGGTGTCCACTGGTTTCAGGAGCAATGATTATCTCCCACATAGCTTGCTATAATTCAATTCAGTTTTATTTCTCTAGCGCTTTTAACAATGGACATTGCCACAAAGCAGCTTTACAGAAATATATAAGTTACGGATATACATATATTATATACATATATCCGGATACAAATATATATATATATATATATATATATAATATATATATATATATATATATATATATATATATATATATATACACATACATACACACACAGTCAGGTCCATAAGTACTTGGACAGCGACTCAATTTTTGTAATTTTGCCTCTGTACACCGCCACAATGGATTTGAAATGTAGCAGTCAAGATATGATTGGAGTGTAAACTTTCAGCTTTAATTCAAGGGGTTTATGACTGCCTGAAGTCTTGAACCCATAGACATCATCAGATGCTCAGACTCCTCCCTTGAGATGCTTTGCCAGGCCTTTACTCCAGACTCATTCAGCTGTTACTTGTTCGTGGTTCTTTCTGCCTTCAGTTTTGTCTTCAGTGAGTGAAAAGCGAAAAGCTCAATTCACTTGAGGTCATCAGACATTTAAGGACATTTAACTTCTTTGCCTTATGGAGCACTTGGGTTGCTTTCGCGGTACTTTTTGGGTCATTATCCATCTGTACTGTGAAGCACCATCCTAACAGTTTTGCATCATTTGACTGAATCTGAGCAGAAAATATAGCTCTATACGCTTCAGAATTCATCCTGCTACATCCATCCTACTATTACCAATCACATCAATAAACACCAGTGACTCATTCCCATGCCATAACACCTCCTCCACATGTTTGACAGATGATGTGGTATGCTTTGGATCATGAGCCCGTCCTTTCTTTTTCATCACTCTTCTCATCCCATCATTCTGTTACAAGTTAATCTTGCATCAGAACTGGTCAGGCTTTTTTTTTTTTTTTTTTTTTTTTTTTTTTTTTTTTTTTTTTTTTTTTTTTTTTTTTTTTTTTTTTTTTTTTTTTTTTTTTTTTTTTTTTTTTTTTTTTTTTTTTTTTTTTTTTTTAAAAAGCAAAGTCTAATCTGGCCTTTCTGTTCTTGAGTGTTAGCAGTGGTTTGCGTCTTGAAGTCAAGAGTTCTTGACTTGGCTAGATGTTGTGAAGAGTTTTTTTCAACAAGGAAAGAAATCTGTGATCATCCACTTTAGTTGTGCTCCATGGCCTTCCAAGCCTTTTGGTGTTGCTGAGCTTACCAGTGCATTCCTTCGTTTTTAAGAATGTACCAAATTGTTGATTTGGTCACTTCTAAAGTTTCTGCTATCTCTCTGATAGATCTGTTTTGTTTTTTCCAGCCTAATTATGGCCTCATTCACTTCACATCGACACACCTTTGGACAGCTACCAACTGCAAATTCAATGCTTGGATTCAACTCCAGAACTTTTATCTCCTTAATTTGTCAAATAACGAGGAAACAGGCCACACCTGGCTGTGAAACTGCTTCATCAGTCAATTGTCCAATTACTTTTGAGCCTGTGAAAATGGAGGAACTCTGTTTTAAAAAAAAAAAAAAAAAAAAAAAAAAGCTGTAATTCATAAACAGTTAATGCAGTATTTTGTTAAACCCCTTGAATCAAAGCTGAAAGTGTACACTTCAATCACATCTTGATTGCTTCATTTCAAATCCATTGTAGTGGTGTACAGAGGCAAAATTACAAAAATTGTGTCACTGTCCAAATACTTATGGACCTGACTGTATATTATATATAAATATTATATTATTTCCATTCTATAACTGTTTAGTGTGTAGTCGAAAAGTACAGTTGTGTAAACAGGAACTTATGAGCTTATGAATATGAGAATCAGTGTCATTTTTGAATTCATTATAGTTTTAATTTGAAGTCTGTTCTGTTGAAATTATCAACTGTTTATTGATGGAGACTTGATTGCAAAACCGTTCATAGCAATTGCAGTCCTAAGGCTATCCAAGGAAGAACATCTGCAGCCGTCTTTATAGTTTCTACGTGGAACCATCCACAGTAATTGTTCAATTCAATTTTATTTGTATAGCACTTTTAACAATGGACATTGTCACAAAGCAGCTTTACAGAAATAAATACATTCAAAATAAATTAAATCAAAATAAATTGTAAATGTGTGAATTTATCCCTAATGAGCAAGCCAGAGGTGACGGTGGCAAGGAAAAACTCCCTGAGACAATATGAGGAAGAAACCTTGAGGGGAACCAGACTCAAAAGGGAACCCATCCTTATCTAGGTGATAATGGATAGTGCAATTATAAATAAATCCCTTCTATAACTGTGTACTACATGGAAAAATAGTGCAATTGTGCAACCAGTAAATTCACTAAATTTTTTACATGAAATCTCGGGTGGTGATCTTTAGGCTGTTGATGTAGGGCCATCCTCAACAACAGCGAGTTGTTTTTCACGTGATGAGAACTCCAAACAGAAGTAGGGCATCAGGATGGATCAGGCAGGTCCAGAGAGCAATGATTATAATGGTTTTTGTGGTTCAGTTGACTCTCCCTGTCAAGTTAGTTTGAGGATGGCACGCAATAATGAGTGTTTGTATTCTTCCCATTGTGTTCAGCAGTCAAGAAATGAACTGGTGTGCTCTGTCTGAAACCAGGTACACTGACATACCACTGTGAGTAAATATTTATCTGGATAAAATGCTGATTATCTGAGGTATATGGGATGAGAGCAAGGGAAACAGCTCCACCCAATTACTGCAACAGACCACCACCACTAAATATTCATTTAACTTGGAAAAGGACCCGTTAGATGCTTACATACATTATATGGCCAAATGTTTGTGGACACCTGACCGTCACACTCATATGTGGTTTTTGAACAGATGTAGTCCCCTCTTTGCTGTTATAAAAGCTTCCACTCTTCTTGGAAGGCTTGCCACTAGATTTTGGACTGTGGCTACAGGGATTTGCCCATTTAGCTACAAGAGCACAATTTGGCCCATGTCGAATTTGCTCAGATCCTTAGGCTTGCCCATTTTTCCTGCTTCCAAAACATCAACTTCAAGAACTGACTATTCACTTGCTGCCTGATGTATCCCACCCCTTGACAGGTGCCACTGTAATGAGATAATCAACGTTATTCACTTCACCTGTCAGTGGTTTTAATGTTATGGCTGATCTGTGTATGTCCTCAACACACATTTTTCAGGTTTTTCTTTCCTCTCTTTCAGTTAAGACCTACATTTTGTTGATCTAAACTAATGGACAGGCTTGCTTTTCATTAGTGACACATGGACAACATGATACACTGAAAAGCAAAACCTTCATTTCATTGCTGTTACATTGCTTGAGCTCTTCAAAAAAAAAACAAAAAAAATCAGCAAAGGATTGCTCTAAAGCAATTAAATTAAGTTGTCAGAAATGAACGTGATCCACCTTTAAAATCAATCCATGCCACTGCATTGCATTTCACTGTGTGATTCCATGGTAGATCAAAAAGCAATTACAGTATTGAATAAAACATGAAATGCAATACACAAAATGTATTGCTTTCTATTATTGCCATGCAGAAAACATACCACAATGAAAAACAGAATCTTCAGTGCATTGCTTGTCACTTGAGCATTTCAATGAAAAACAAAGAATGAAATGCTAAAGTTGTCTAATGAATGTAATCAAAGTTGTCTAGTGAACGTAATCAACTATGCTTTTTTTCCTCTGCATTTATTTTTCATCAGTGTGTGGGACCCGTGCCACACTGAAATGCAATCACTCTCTGATCACAACCCTGTCACTGTTCAATTAAAAACATAAGCCATTTGCTTATTTAATGACAACTGGTGGCAATATCATGTAGTATTTCAGCATATTATTAATTATGAGCAATGCAATGACGGTTTTGCTTTTCAGTGTGGCATGTTATCCACCTGTCACTAATGAAAATCCTACATCATGCTTCAGTCTTTGCAATTTAATTAAGTTCACACACATTTAGTTGTTTCCAATCTAGCCCAATTTAGCATCAAAAAATGCAACCCCAATGCTTTAATATTACTGCTTGTAATGATTTATAATCCCACACTCTTGTGCCACCCAGAAGAAAATAGGTTTGCTTTTGAGTCTGAATATTGCTACTCTTTAGTATTGATAGTTTGCTCATTAGAGATCTAAATCTAGATCGGGATTTCTTTAAAGCTGCTTTGTGACAATGTCTGTTGTTAAAAAATATCATATGCAAATAAAGTTCAATCAAATCGAATTGCTAACAGCCGACTGGGGTTGGAGCCAAGTTCTTCCCACTATCTTGCCTTCTCTCTGCCAAGTTTTTTTTATTATTCATTCATTTTTCAAGTCTCCCGCCATCTGAAAAGTAGTGAATAGCACATGCTCTTTGCGGCTAATCACTGAATTGCTGGTTTCCGCTTCGTTCCGAGTGACTAATGAACCATGCTGCAAGAGTTGCGCTTGTGCAGCCAATGGGTAAGGTCTCTGTAATTTGAGGACAAACACTAGCTCTATGCCCATTGCCTCAGAAGTGACCGTCTCAGAGAAGTACCATCAGTTTGAATAGCTCTTGCACTAATGGTGCAGAAATGTCGACGTGGTGTGCCCGACTGACAGATTTAGACCCTGATTTTGAGGTAAGTCTAAACAACCTGTTAGTCATTAACATTTATGGATGATGGCAACTGAAAGCAGTGCAAGACACAGAGAAAGATGCTACGTAGAGATGTAGGTTACTTAGACAACCTAGCATCAGACGTGGCTCAGCTGAAATCACTGATCTCGAAATTGATACATGCAACATAACCTTGCACCCTTAAGCAGAGTCCTCAGTATAGACCGAGAGCCAATTCTCCCTCCAACATGGATAAGCAGAATGGGTATCCTCTGTATAGCCCAGGAGCCTAGAGCTAAGAAGAGTAAATGTTTTATCTGTGGACATGGGTGGGAGACATTTCCTATCTTGACTGTGAACCGATTGTTGAACTGCAGTGAACAGTTGAACTATTGAATTGCATTGCAATGGTGATTTCACTAGATGCAGTGTTAAGGCCGATTTATACGTCTGCGTTAATGCACCATTGCATCTTTGTGTCGCAATGCAGAGATGGAGGGACCATGGATAAACATGGCATATAGAGATGTGCTAGCGTGCAGTCTTCCAATGAGCTAACTACGCGTTGTACGTATCTTTGGGCTATGCATTGGGCAAATGCTGATTGGTTGGCAGCAAGCCGTGTCTGTGTGTATACCTGGAAACAGTTTGATGAGATGTTGTGACATTTCTTCTGTGGGTTTAATCAAATTCAGATTAATATAGTTTAAATTTAAAAAAATTTATTAAAAAAAATAAAAACTAAAGCATTGTCATTCAGTGATTGATAGAACTGTGGATTTAACCACTAGTTAAACTGAAATGGTTTGACACAAAATTCCTCATACTGCTGAATGCAGATGAGTTGAAACCCTTGGTTTTATAACTTGGTTTATAACTAATGATGCAAGGTTTCTTTTTTCTCAGCACATTTCAAAACAAAATTGCATCTGTGTTATCTTCTTTTTATTATTCCTACAATGAAACACAGAACTCGCCTTGATTTTTGGCACTTCTTCGCTGTGTAATTCAGTACATTCTGGTGTGGTTCATGTGACAGAGCCTCCTGGAAGACACGCTTGAAATTTTAGAAGCAAGTCATCAGCCTGCAACTAAACTCCAAATTCCACAGACAGAAATACATCCTTGTCTCAGCTTTTCTCCTAAAAGCTTGGGATCTCACTCTTGTACTGGAGTCCCTTTTCCTTACAGGATAAGCCCGTACAGGATACCTTTTTTGCTAGTGATCACAAAAAGAGTAGTGAAGCTACAAGCCTTGGTGATGAGCTTGACCTGCATGCATTGGTGTACATATGACTTTGGAATGCCCCAGGTCATATCACCCACTTTTGTGATTATTGATTTTTATTTGGTGTTTGTGACTATCTTCTTTGCAGCATTCCTTGAGGGAGAATCTGCTAAGTGTTCCTTGCTATGCCCTATGCAACCTATGGTACTATCTGGACTGGATGCTGGCGATGTGTTCATCAGATAAGCTGTTCATCTGTTATGGGGAAAGACATTGGGGGGGCTTTGTCCAGGTCTGGGCCATCGGGTGTATCACCTTGGCCCACAAGCAGACTGGACACTAAGCCCCTGCTATTACACGTTACAGCGAGGGTCTCCTCCTCATGGGCAGTATTTAGAGGCATGCTGCTTCAGAAAGTCTGTGCCACTGCTACCTTGCTATCACTATGCACATTCTTCAGGCTCTACAAGGTTAACATCACCCCACGGTAATGATGGTGGTCATATTTGAACACCTTTCCAGTCAGTCCAAAGTGAGGTGGTTACTTATGACATTGTGGCATTGTGTTGGACACCACCATACTGTTTAGCAGGGGTGAAATAGAATGGCAGTTACATATGTAACTGTGGTTCTATGAACACCGCACTTGTGCATTTCATTATTCAAAGTAAATTTAGTAATAATATTAATTTAGCTTTCGTGGTGCAAAGTAATGAATTCACAATCAGAAGTTAATATTTATTGCACAGTTTGACTAATCTACATTTTACTTCTTGAGAAATGTGTACTTCAAGTACTGTAATCCCGACCTTATTCTTTCTGTCACTGCCCACAGCTATTGAGTATTGGTGAGGATAGGGACAGAGATTGGCTGATAAACTGAGAGCTTTGTTGAAGTGAACTCCTGCTTCACCACCACTGACCAGTACAGTGACTATAGCACTTCTGTCGATGACCTGCTGGAGCATCCTACTCTTTGGAGAGACCTCTGACTTGGGTATTGGTTTGTATCCCAGTCTCTTCACAGTCAGAAGTGAAGCATTCAAGTGCATGTCCACTTTGGATGGTGCCAAGAGAACATCATCATCTGCAAATAATTGTGATGTTACCTCTAGCCCCCCATACTGGACATGACTTCATCCCTAGCTGTTTCTTGATATCCTGTCTCTTTAAACCACACACACAGGAGCAAGGTGTGGTATGCATGACTACAAGGGTTGAATGATCTCTCTCTCTTAATTTTTGGACTCCACATTGTCTGTTTTGCTGTTGACAAATGGCTTGATTGTCACTTTGTGACTAATTACTTTATTTACAATGACAGAACTGTAAGTGCTGCTACTATTATGAAATCATTAGAGTTGAGTCTTATAGCACAGAGTCTAATCGTATAGGCATAAAACTATCACACTGAAAGACAGGCAGCACCGTTTGTGTTTACTAATTTTTCAAGTTGGTAAGCATGCCCTGTCTCTTCCGAATAGCACATACACAGTAGTAATGGTGAGTTACCGATGGATAGTAAAATGTAAAATCCAGCCTTGAGACTGACTACATTAAACAGCTTCCACTTAACACCAGGAATGCAGGGACAACTCTGACTGCACTCATACAGAGACTGGCTTGCACAAAGTAGCGACCCAGATATGCCCTACCTCCTGCAGTACCTTGCATGATTTTAGGCACACAATAATATGCCTTCTCTAAAAACACAGAGACTGGATTAGCATACTTCAAAGAGTCCTCAAAAACCTGTGCAAGAGTAAAGAGCTGGTGATGTGTGATTCCCCTATAATTGGAATACAGCCTCTGGTGGGGAAAAAGGGACCACCATGCCAGTTCACCAGTCCAAAGACATTGCCCAAAATCTCTAACATTGAAGAGGTGTGTTACTTCTTGATTGAGGCCTTGAATGTGGTCCATTCAGACCCAATGCCCCTGTCCTCACTCTGAGAAGTCCTTTTGGCAGTGAGAGTTAAATTAGTTTCTCACTGAATCTTCTATCAGACATGCCCAGACAAACCAGAAGACTCTCTTGGGTTTACCAGTTGAATCTGGTCTGGTGCCCTTTGCAACAAATTTAACTCACCACAAAGTGGTTATTAGTAGACAGTTCTGCCCCTCTCTTTATCTGAGCGTCCAAAACTTAGAGCCCAAAGAATTTGTGTTACTATACAATCACAAAACCGATCATTGACCTTTGGTCCAAGGTGCTCTTGTACCCACTAGACTTGAGCAATCTTGTGTTTGAACCAAGTGTTTGTTATTGACAATCTTTGGCTTGTACATTGTAATAACATTTCAGAGCTTGGTTCAGATCCCAAGAGGACATTTCAATACGCACCTCCTCATACCTCCATTATTCCCAACATGAGAAGCTTTTTGTTTTCTACTAGGATTGGAGTCTAAGAACATTACATATTGAAAGGCTCAAATTCTTCTTGAGGTTTGTGGAATTTGTTCTGCTCTTTTCAAAAATAATTGCCTCTTTTCAGAAATAATATTTCCACCAAAACTTTCAGTTTCACATTTGGTACAGCAGTTTCTGATTCCATTTGTGCTTTTAAGTTTGCACCCTCAAGTAGTTCTAAGGCAAGTTTTAACTGTGCTTTTATTGCAGCACAAACCAGTAATACTACTTTTCGTGCTCCATTTAATTAAATGGAGCCCAGTGATGCTAGAGCTGGGTATTTCACCAGAAGCATCACCAGCCAAAGGTAGGAAACAATGGGAACCTTTTTTCTGTGATGTCATTAGGCAGCACAGAGCAACAGAGTTGACAGAGCAGCTTGATATTGTCATTTGATATGCTAAAAACAACTGTTTTTCATTTGTCTCCAGGTTGAATAATTTCCTGTATGTATTTATTTTTTGTAACATCCACAAAAATTGAGCTTTACACACTAATTTAAGCCATCTCTGTTTAGGAAAAATTATTTTTGTGACATGATGAAAATGTTTTAATTTTCTCTGGACCTCCCTATACCCATCATGTCTATGAGCAGACAAGAGCAAATGAGCATTTTGGGCTGTTCGTATATTGTGCCGAATCATAATCAACTTTGTTGTACACACCATATTCAAAGGTTCTGATAAAGGACTATGCAGTATAGGAGATGTGGATAATTTATTACTGCTAAATTGAATATTTTAAAAAATATTATGAATTCCGTGAAATGGGGTAACAGTCCAGTGGACAAAATAATCTCAGAATGATATCTGAGATTAATATCTGAACATAGCTAATATCTGAAGGAAATCTGCTAATTAAGCAAATCCTTTGATAGCTTGTACAGTTCATTTGTAACAAATACCTACAGGCAACTGATCAAACAGAGTCCCATCTCTGTGTTGCATGGTTCAGCAGATATTGTGCTGAACATCTAGCTGTTACATGTGCTTGTCTGGAAATCAGCAAGCAGTTATAATGACTCCATGGCAATTGTGCCAAATGTCCAGCTGCTTCAACTGAATTAGCTTGTCCAGAGATCATGGATTAAGCATAATGACACAATGAGCACAATTCTTTCATGGAGATTGCACTGAAGATCCAAAGCTCTCATGCATCTTTGTCTTACACTGATAGAGACTGACTAAGATCGATACAGGATCAGCCAGGATTAGAGTTGAAACATGACTCTGAAGTTGATGATCAGAGATCCAGGTGAATGGAAGTCCATTGTGCAATTCATGGATGGGTGTCTTGGTTTTATACTGTTGATTGATGATGACGGGCTCCTTCCTGCCTCTCATTATCTAGTGCTGCTGATCCATCTGTATGGAGATTCTGAGAACAATCAGGCTTTTACCATTAGCTAGAAACATATTAACACCTTCTGCTCTCTTCTTCCATTAGTTGTGAAGGCTTGCTTATGTAATAAAACTGCATTGCTCAGTATGGGTTGAATGCACTTTGATGTCTGACGTAGACACTATGATTTTTTTTAAATTTATATTTGCTTTGTAATAAGTTCAGGTACAGCAAATGTCTTTTTTGCTTAAGCTTTTGAACTTTTACACCTTTTTCTCCCTCAGCTACTATCTATGCTCCACGGCGCAAAGGACAGCTTTCAGCTGATATCTGCATGGAGACCATTGGTGAGGAGATCTCAGAGCGTCGTCAGATGCGGCTAGGTGTGTTCCAGCGGGTGGTTGTTATTTTCATCCATTACTGTGACATGCATGGAGAACCTGTGGATGATGACTATATTTAAAGCAAATTGTTAGAGGACTTGATGAATGAAAAGCAGAACACACTTTTCTTACTCCTTTTGGGTTCTAACAAATTTATTATTGGAAACTGTGTGCCTAATGATGCCTGTTGGAAAGAAATGCTTTTATTTTTACAGAAGCTATCAAAAAATTCCAATAGTGTGCCATTCTTTCAAGAGAAATCAGTAAATGCTTCCACAAGGTTGTTTATTTCTACGTCTTCACATGGCAAATATATGTCTCTGTCTAAGTGCACGTAGGGATTGAATGAATTAGTTGCTCATTTTGTAAAATAATTATTGTGCTTGTGTGAATTTTGGTGCATCCTGTACATCAAGGAGATCTGTACTCATATTGTAGTAGCTTTGGTATAGAGAAAGTTTTACAATGCTTGCATTTACAAACTAAAAGTGCATTCTTAAAAATGACCTGTATGTCTTTTTTTTCTAAGGTGTTATTTTAATGTAATACCCACATTTTAGACTTTAGACATTTTCCTATCTTTTTAGTGTTTTTCTGGGTTACTTTCATTTGTTACATGCATTGTAAATATGTAATGTTTTTAAAGGGTATCCCCCCCTTTATACATGCTTGGATAATACATAGTTACTAGACGTTTGAGATCATTTTCAAAATCATTTTGATTTACCTGTTTGTGTCTACAGAGCTAAAATGGTTTTAATTGAACCATTTGTATGGAAGATAAAAGCATAAACTCCTGTCAAGGAAATAGTAAAATCCTGCTGTCTTATAACTTTTATTAAAGACAACTGAGGTCTCTATTTATTTATTTATTGTATTATTGTACAATTTTACGTATTTTTATATTTGGCTTAAGATGAAAATGTGCAGTAGTAATATGTGGAGCAAAGGAAAATACATCATCAATAACCATGTAATTAAAGAGCAGACATGAACATAGGAATAACTATAGCTGCAAGCAGTTAAGGGGACCAAGTGCTTTATGTCCCCTCACCTTAGTGATAGCGGAAGACCAGAAGATATTGGGACAATCAGTGCCTGCTCCCAAGGAGATATATTGGATTCAGGTATTCAGACCCCTTTACTTGTTGCACATTTTGTGTTGTGGACTTGATTTTGAATGGATATAATTGCGATTATTACCCATCAAAAATCCAAAACTGAAATCTCTTATTCACAAAAGTCTTCAGACCCATGAGATCCTTGAGATCTGTCCAGAACTCAACTGCAGTCCACCTGTTGAAATTTGAATTGATTGTACATAGTTCGGAAAGGTACGCACCAGGGTCTGTAAGGGCGCATAATTTACGCTGCATTGTCAGGACAAAAAAAAAAAAACTGTTGTGGAAAAGGCTTAAAGGACTCTGGCAACATGTGGAAAAAGATCCTCTGGTCTGATGAGATGTAAATTGAACTCTTTGGGCAGAACAGCAAACACTATGTCTGGCAAAAACAAGCATTGCACATCACCTGGCTAATACCATTCCTATGGTGAAACATGGTGGTGACATGTTATGAGGGAGCTTTTCAGCGACAGGGAGACTGGTAACAATTGAGGGACGGATGAATGCAGCCAAATACAGGAACATTCATGAAGAAAACCTCCTCCAGAGCGCACACGCATACTCAGACTGGGGCGATAGTTCTCCTTTCAACACGACAATAACCCTAAGCATACAGCCAAAACAACCATGGAGTGGCTTCAGGGCAAGTCTATGAATGTCCTTGAGTGGCCCTGCCAAAGCCCAGACTTAAAGCTCATTGAACATCTGTGGAGAGACCTGAAGATGGCAGTTCATAGATGCTTGCCATCCAATCTGTCGGAGAGATGATCTGCCATGAAGAATGAGATAAATTGCCCAAATCCAAGTGTGCAAAGCTTGTAGACATGTATCCAAGAAGAATTGTAGCTGTAATTGCTGCCAAAGGGGCTTCTACAAAGTATTGCATAAAGGATCTGAATACTTTTGTGAATAAGAGATTTCAGTTTTTGATTTTTAATTAAATTCAGCAAAATCTCTAAAAACATGTTTTCACTTCATCATTATGGGCAATTAAGTGTAGATTGATGGGTAACAATGGCAGTTATATCCATTCAAAATCAAATCCACAACACAAAGTGTGCAACAAGTAAAGGGGTCTGAATACTTTCTGATCAAATTTAAAGACAAGAGATTTTGCCTCATTGCCTGTTTTATGGCACCAGGTCATCAAGTCAAGTCAAGTGGAGTTTGTCATTTCAACCATATACAGCCGGTTAGTACATAGTTAAACAAAACAACGTTTCTCCAGGACCAAGGTGCTACATAAGACAAACACAGAACAACACAGAACTACAAGGGACTACATAAATTTATACATAAAGTGCACAAGACAGTACAATGACTACTGAGATAGACAATGGGCACAGTAAGTCCCAGTGCGGCGCCGACCAGTACACAGTTCTATTAGAAAGTAAATCCAGTGACAATGCAGCCTATGTCCAGTATAATAAATATTTGTAGCAGCATAATGTAAATATTGGTAAATGTTGGTAAATAC
>CM040460.1:13068462-13090266 GCA_022758105.1 Pangasianodon gigas | reverse complement strand
GGGGTCATTTTTATAAATTCAACTATTATTTTCTCTTGTGGACTATATGTAAACATCTTTTATGTGAAATATCTTATTCAGGTCAGCACTAAATAAACAATAACATGCATTTTGTATGATCCCTCTTATTTTGGTAAAATAATAAACATTTTGTAGATTCTGAAAGGGGTATGTAAACTTTTGACCTCAACTGTATATATCACACTTATATCACGCTAAATTTGGTAAATCTGTTTATATTGTAATCTAATCCGTTAACCAAAATGTTATGTTAACAAACATTAACATAAGCTAATAAGTAAACATAAGAAATAATTTGATTCATGTATTTATGTAATGTACAAAACTACTAGCAATGTTTCCCACACAGGGTTACACTTAGACGGCCTGTCAAAGTATACTGGTAGCCACCAAGGTATGTTTTGTCTCATTAAAAAATAAACTATTGTAGCTGCACCAGGCAGAACACAGACACAAGACAGCAAGATAAGTGCAATCACACGTAAATTTATTGATTTAGTAGGTGGTAACGGAGGGTGGATGCAGGTGAAGTGAGAAGGTGAGGCTGGACGTATCTTTGGCCATGAGCAGTTGTGAGGAGCATGGCAGGAAGTGCAGCAGTGTAGGATCAGGACACCTCTCAGTCTCATGGGGGTCGCAGTCTCAAGGCATGGCGCAGTAGAGGACCGGCGTCTTCGGCACTGTCATCGGACTCTGGGGAAATAAAGAGACAGCACAGCATTATCAGAAGAGTACAACATCCTCACCTCTTGCCTCTCTCCCTTCATCTCGATGAGGGTGAGGAGCTGCCGCCTGCATTATTGGCCACCAGCCGTGCTTTATTTTGCCACCCCGCCTTGTAGCCTTGTGCTCCCATGCTTTCCACAACATTAGTGCTGAAGGGGCACTCTCACTTCAGCACCACGCTGGTAGTCGCGTGAGGAGTGTGTAGCCTTTTACGTGCACTGGTGGAGCACCCGCCACCACAGTACCCCCCCTCAGCTCCGAGCCTACTGCCAGCGATGGTTGTGCCCAGAGGCTGTGTGTTTTGGAAAGGCCATCTACATTGCCGTGATGGGACTCCACCCAATGTTGCACCTGGAATGAGAAGTCCTGTAAGGAGAGGAACCAGTGGGTTACTCAGGCATTAGTATCTTTGGCTCTGGCCATCCACTGAAGTGGGGCGTGGTTTGTGACCAGGGTGAACTGTCTGCCTGCGAGGTAATACCTGCGTTTCCCTATCGCCCATTTTATAGCCAGGGCTTCTTGTTCGATGGTGGCGTACTGCTGTTTGGCAGGGGTCGGTTTTTTACTCACATACAAGATGGGATGTTATTCTCCGTCAAAGTGCTGGGAGAGCACAGCACCCAGTCTGGTCTCAGAGGCGTCTGTATGGACGATGAAAGACCAGTTGTAGTTGGGGTTTCTGAAAACCAGAGAGCTGGTGAGAGCCTGTTTCAGGGCTTGGAATGCCTGCTCTGCTTCTGGTGACCAGTGAACTCGCTCGGGTTGGCCTTTCCGAGTTAGGTCTGAGAGGCTAGAGAGGAAAAGTTAGGCACAAACCTTCAGTAGTATCCAGCCAAACCCAAAAAGGCACGTACCTGTCATTTTGTCTTGGGCTGCGGGTATTCTTTCACCGCCTCTATCTTTTCCTGTGGCTTGAGCAGTCCTCAGCCGATGCAGTACCCGAGTTACTGTGCCTTGGTTGCCCCAGATGGCATTTTCTTGGGTTCACAGTTAGCCCGGACTTCCGGAGCTTGCCCAGGACCTCCCAGAGATGGTGAAGATGGTCTGACCAGGTGCTGGAGTGGATGAAGACATCGTCCAAATAGGCCGCTGCAACCTGTTGATGTCCATGGGGAGTTGGAATGTTGTGGGAGTGCCATGGAGCCCGAAGAGGAGGACCCTGTACTGCCAGTGGCCACTGGCAGTGCTGAACACTGTTTTGGGCTTGGTGTTGGGGGCTAGGGCAACCTGCCAGAATCCCTTGATGAGGCCCAAGGTGAAAATAAATTGGGCTTTCCCTAGGCGCTCCACGAGGTCATCCACTCGGGGGAGGGGGTAACTGTCAAGACACCTGGTTGAGCCTTCGGAAGTCATTGCATAGCCTGAGACTCCCATCAGGCTTCGGAACTACCACAATGGGGCTAGGCCAGGGGCTGGCAGGTTCTTTGATTATGCCATCTCTTAGCATCAGGGTTTACCTCTTACTCAATAGCCTTGAAGCAGCAGGCCTCAGGAACGCAGTAGGGCCGCTGTCGTATCACCACTCCTGGAGGGGTCTTTATTTCCTGCTGCACCAGGTGGGTCATGCTGGGGGTTGTTGAAAACACATCTGCGAACTGATCTGTGAGCTCATACTCCCCAGATTGAGGATAGCTGGGACGGGGGTGCCATAGACTTCCATGGTGCAGGTGGGGCTCTGGGCCCAGGCAGGCATGTGGAGGGCACAGCTGGTTAACCACGGTTTATTGGCCTGTGGGGTGGGTGAGGGTGCTGGGTCGGTCGGCAAGGGTTTGCTCCTGGGTGCGGGGAAGGCAGGGCGGCTTTTAGGACTTAGGTTATTTCTCCGGGGTGGCCAGGGGCCCTCATCCCGACTGCTTTCCGCTCTTCAGGTGGCTGAGTTCACAGAAACCGGTCCATGGTTACTCTCTCGACCACCTACAGGGCCATGTGCCGCTCTGATTGGAGCCAGTGTTTGGTGAGGCAGAGCAAGGTATCCATCTGGGCCCTGGGGGTGGTTCAGGGCTTGTAGGTCCACTTGTGAAACTCTGCCGCTGCACAAAAAGGGAGAGGCCACACTGTGCCAAGATCTCTTCTTTGACCTGTTCGTCTGTTGTGCCTCCCCAGAGAGGAAAGGGTGAGCGTGTGGGCCCAGTCTCTCCTCTGCCATCCCTCCTGTATGGCAACATGCTCAAAGGTATGGAGGTGGGCCTCGATGTCATCGTCATCTCCTGGCAGGGATCAGGGGCAACAGTGGCGGCAGTAGCACTTGTTTGGCAGAGAGCCAGCAGTTCCTGGGTGACAGCATGGAGCCTCTGTGCCAGTTCCTGCGTCACCACCTGTTTACTGGAAGCTGGCTGAGTGCCCGAGTGTGGCGTCCATGACGACTGTCTGGTCTGCGTTCATGCCCGCATTCTCCACCAGTGTAGCTATTTGCAGCTGCAGCAGGCAGAACACAGACACAAGATGGCAAGATTAGTGCAAACACACGAGTTAATTGATTTAGTAGGTGGTAGTGTAAGGGAGGTGGGGTGCAGGTGAAGTGAGAAGGTGAGGCTGGACGTATCTTTGGCCATGAGCAGTTGTGAGGTGTGTGGCAGGAAGGTCGCTGTCTCCTGGGCCAGGTACATGACTGTAGTAACATCAAACTGAAAAAAATCAGTATGGGGAGGGGAGAAACACAATGAATTCACTTGATAATTTCACACTTTTGTTCTTAAACATCAGCCAGTACTGATATTCACTCATGAGGGTTTGCCATGATTAAACCATGAAGACACCAATATATTTTAGGTCATTTTAGACAGCTTGAAAAAAATCGGGTGAGATCTCTGGGGGCTGAGCCCCTCACACCTTAAAGTTCTAGAAATGCCTCTGGTTCAAAGTACATCTGAAGTATAAACAATAAGATTCTAAATAACAAAGTGTAAATAATATTTTCCCTCATCGCATCCAGTACTTTCTGTCTTCTATAGACAAGTTTGTGCTCCAAAACTGTTTAAAAATCTTTTTAAAACCTTAACACAGCTCATGACAGAAATAGATGAAATACACTCCCATACAAACCTCTATGACAGAAGTCAAACTGAACAGCAAGTATAAATGAACACAAGCGAGGTTTCCCCCTGCGTTTCATGTTTGCTTCACACATGGAGATATGATCACATTATTGTATAATGGATTTATTTGCAGGAAACTGCAATCATGATACTGTGTTAATGTAAATATATAAAGTTTGACACTATATAACGGCTGTAGTTCATTATAATAGCCAGTTTAATCCTGCAGGATTGCACATTTTCTCTTTGTTTTAATGGACTGCCAATAAAGACACAGTGTAGATTATGTAAAGCAAAGCAACCCAATAAAAAAAATAAAGCATCATTCTGTGATTGATAGAACTGTGGATTTACACACCAGTTACACTGATGTGCTTCAATACAAAAACAGCTCACACTCCTGAATACAGGTGAGTGAAAACACTTTAAAAATGCTTTCAGTAGGAACTTGGTTTATAATTAATCATGCAAGGTTTCTTTTTCCCAGCACTTTTCACAACAAGATTATGTCCATGGTATCTTCTATTTATTATTCCAACATACACATAAGGTGCTCCAAGGAGTCTTTGGGGATTTTTTTTTTTTAATGTAAGAACCCATTCAACAAGACATAACCTCCTGCAACTGAATCTTCTCCTTTGCAGAAAAGACAAATCACTGAATTAAAAATTAATTGGTCAAATAAAGATTGTGTCTACTGTTTAATGTGTGGTGTTGAATGATAAAATAAGTTCAGTAAGTAACAAAGAATTGTTCTCACAGCCCTGTCCTCTGATTGGTCCATGGTGCCTCCAACACATGCCTTGGCTGGGTCTACACTTAACAATCTTGGTCGATGACAGACGAAGCCTCTCTGTCTGTCCAATCACATGCCTGCTTCATTGTTGGAAGTTTCCAAACCCCACCTTACTTGATGGGATGTCGGTGGAACAGACTTGCTGGCTGGATTTGTTGAGTGACGGGACATTGAAAGTTTACTGAGCAATGGAACGTGCAAAAAAGCAAAGGTCTTCTTCTGTTTGGGAATAATTTGAATTAACGTCTGCAAATAGAGTATTTTATCAAAAATTTTCAGCATATTATTTTTCTTATTATGATAATTTACTTTTTTTATATTTTCATATTTTGAAGTTTAAGTGCTTGCTGTACCAAAAGGAGCTTCTGCATAATAACATGTCATCCATTCCTGGGCATTATAGAGATTGCATGAGAATGCACAGCCTCTGAATAATCCAGAATGCAGCTAAGGTATTAGGCTACTTCATCTCCTCTTATGTTTAACCAGTTTTCCTTTCTTTCTTTCTTTCTTTCTTTGACACATCCATACATGATTAAAAACAGATAATACACTTATAGTTACAATAATGTGTGATTCAAGATAAGATTATGGTGAGATATAAGAGTGTCAAGCACAATAATTTGGATGCCTAATAACGGACCATAATCCCAGTAAATGCATGTTATTAGATTACAAAAACATTGTTCTGACTTATAGTTTCCAGAAAAGAGCTAGGTGAGGAAGCCTTGGTGGAAATGGTCATTAATGACTCACAGCCATTTTGAATGATGGAGGATGAGGGGTTTAGGGGGCTCATCCATGTACTGGACCCTACCTACATACTCCCAACCAGACAGGTGTGGATGAATAAAGCAGTGGGCAATTTACAACTTACACTGGACAACTTTTTCTGTGTAACCTTTAACAGGCATCGTTCTTGAACGATTATACACTAATGTGCTTGTCATTAGGCGTTGAAGACAATAGTAGCTTCTAAATATAAGTAGCATAAGAAGAAAGCCAAGGCCAAGATGGAGAAGGTGGTGGCAGTGTCACTAACAGCAGATATGTGGACATTGATGAATATGGTTGCAAATCTTGCTGTGACCTGCCATTACATAGATGAAAATGACAAGCATGGCATAATCTTTTTGGGAGTAGAGAAATTCCCAAACAGCCACACTGCAGAAAACATGGCAGTGGTGAAAAAACAGTATATGGAAAAGTTGGCCATTAAGAACAAAGTGAAATTGTTATGGGGAGGGCTCGGTACAAAGGTGGAAAAAATACCGAGCTAGGCCCACTATCCAAACGGATAAAGGATAGAAAATCAAAGAGCTAAATGCGGCTCTGGCTTAGACACAAACTCGGCTGATGCCGCCAACAGCGGGGCATGAATCGAGGAGGTTGTGTGCCTCACTCGAACATGCATATATATATATATATATATATATATATATATATATATATATATATATATATATATATATATATATAAACACTGGTCCTGAACCTCAATTAAAAACTTCTCTAAGCCTATTCTTTAGAAATAAAGCTTCCGCTTCTCAACCAAATTACCTCACAGAGAATTACTGCTCTGCTACTTGGCACAGACGTTATGTATGCAAGCCGACTGACAAAACCCAGGGGTTTAAGTAGTGGTGAGCACAGGTGCTGTGCATCTCCACTAATTGCCTGCACGGGGTTAAAGCACTACAAAGGACTGTGCAGGCAGCCACGGATTTGCCTGAGAAGGCACTAGTGACGTTACAAAAATGCCTAGTCACAGATGCTGCTGCTAGGCATGCTATCTGTATTGCATATGTACTCAATTTAAATGTTAAAACATAATTTGATTAGGTTCCTGCCCTCTGTAACATCCACCTTAGGATGAAAAATATTTTAGACTAGCTCCAGTGCCAAAGAGAAAATGACCCAAATGCAACAAGAGTTGGACCTGTGCTTAAATTGGTCACCTTCTACATGTTGGAACACCTCTACCAGCAGAGACAGCCTGTAGGGGTCTCTCTCAAAACAGACATCAGTCCACTCGACCCACAGGAGTATGCAGCCATAGAGGAGGTTCTGAGTGTGCTCTTCCCTTTCCACCAGGCAACAATGGAGCTGTCTGAGGAAAAATGTGTCTCTGGCCCCAAAGTTATTTCTCTTTTAAAAACGATACACCATTCATTACAGGGGGAGCAATTGAAGTTTGTATTTGTATTTTATTTATTCATAAACACACAACAATGTTTTGGGGCTAATTTATACAGTCTTGTACTCCTGTCCTGCAGCAATATAATGCATGTGAGGGTAAAACATCATAAATGTGATAGGTTGACCACAGATGCCTCAAAAGAACTAACAGAAAACCTGATCAGACGTGTCAAGGAACACCTCTGCAGTTTGGAATACGCAAGTATAATGCCAATGGCAACCTTGCTTGACCCAAGTTTTAAAACCCTTGGATTCCTCAGCAGAATGTGCCACCGTCATCAGGGCTCAACATGGTACCCAATTAACACCTGGTACCCTACCACCCTATGAACCATCAGTCACAGCTCAACAACCAACAACTAGCTCAGGTATATTTTTTTTAAGCTGCTTTTGTGAATAACGTCCATTCAAGTTTTTTGTTCTGGAAACCTGTGGCTGCTGCTGGACAGCAATGTGGACCAGAGCACAGCCACAGCAGATGCTACAGTTGAAGTTGAAAGATATGGGGCAGAAACATACTTGCCAATAACCAAAGAGAAGTGAAGCATGGTAGTAGCAGCATCATGCTATGGGGCTAATTCTCTTCAGCTGTGACCAGGGCTCTAGACAAGATTAAGGGAAGCATGGATAGTTCCAAATACCAATCTATATTGGTACAAAACCCACAGGCCTCTGATAGACAGCTGAAGACAAAGAAAATTTTCACTTTCCAGCATAATAACATCGCAAAGCTCAAATCCAACTAAACAAAGGAATGCATTCAGAAGAAGATCAACATTTTGCACAGCCCAGATCTAAATCAAAAATCCGAAAACAACTTTTGTTCGGGTTGGTCTCCTGATGCTCTGTGCCAAATTTCATGATTATGTGACAAAATTTGTAAGAGAAAAAGCAAAAAAGCCTGTTTCTGAAAAATCACAGCCTGTTTGAGAAATCACAAATTCTTTACATCCACATCAGCACCTTCAGTGGAATCAAGCGGAACAAGAATTAATGTTGAGTGCTTCATTGTTCTGAAAGAAACGCATTCAGAAGATCAACATTTTGGAATGGCCCAGTCACAGCCCAGATCTAAATAAAAAAAATCTGAAAAAAAAACCAACTTTTGTTTGAGTTGGTCTCCTGATGGCTGTTGAATAAAATCTATAATAACCAAAATCAACAAAAAAAAGAGAAATTACCAGAGTTTGTAGTAGTACATGCAGGTTGGGAGGTTGCTTGAGGTGGCTGGAGGATGATGTTGAGGGCTCTATTGGAGTGACTGTTCTCAGGGTGGTCAGGGCTGCCCCCACTGGCTCTCTCAGATCAAACAAATTCTGTAGCACTGCGTAAGTGCCGTTCCATTGAGTGTCCACCTCCTGAACCAGTTTCAGAACAGGACTGCACAACTATTCCTGAACCTGACAGAGTCTTTCTTTAACAGATGTGCTGCTCTTAAAATATCCAACAAGCTTTCTTGCTTTTTTTCTGACTTCAGCAAAGCCAGAGGTTTGGTCAACAGCCTTTTTGACCAAAAGATTGAGTGCGTGCGCAACACAAGTTGCATGTCAGAGTTTCAGACTGTTTGCACAGGCAATCATGTTGGGAGCTACATTAGTCACTACGCATTTCACCTTTCCGTGGATACCCCATTCCTCTATGAGCGACCCCAAATTGCAGCTGTGTGAGACTTTCCCAACACCCAACGGGACGTTTACCAGTTCATCTGATTTATTAATATAATGGCACATGACTCCTAGATATGCGTCCATATTAATGGATTTCCACATACCAGATGTTAGACTCACTGTTGATGACTTCTGCTTTGGCATTTTCCTTCATTTCATAGTACTTCAGGGTCACCATTTCCTTTAAAGCAGCCCTTGAAGGGAGAGTGTAGCTAGGGTCCAGTGCACTGACAAACTCTCTAGATCCAGCATCCTCCACAACTGTAAATGGCTGGGCATCCTTTACATATTAAGTAATCCTTCATCAAGCCTTTGTTTTCTTGTCACTATAAAAAACACACACATACACAGGTTGATATTCACTACAAAATGTATTATATCAAATGTCAAATCACATATATATGGACTCAATTTGAAATAATTGTAATTTACATACCTATACAATATTGGCTTGCCTCCTATAATAATTAAACTATATACCATGGGTTTGTTCAGGGTGCATTTTCATACTTAGCATGATGTGTTATTGTTGTATGTCAACTGCTGAGAGTAGAACAAGCACCGCACCTGATATAAAATAATTTTTAACACAGCATGTTTTATTAAAAAAATAATAATTAGAAGAAACATAATCTAGTACAATATATGTATTGAATAAAATGTGAATAAATATACATGCCTTATTTAAGGAGAGCTGTTCAAAATGTTTCCGAGCTTGAGAACCACCTTTCTTTTGGTTTCCATTTCTGTAATTGACAGTTTGAATACTAATACCACTCTACCACCTCACGCAGAGGTTTCATGGCTTTTTGAAACACTGCACCTTCAAATGGACTACATTCAAACCAGTCACGTGAGTGGGTGTCCCGAATGATGCTTTGGATGTCAACTATAATGTGACTACAGCAAAGCAATACAAGCATTGGCACAATGCATTGGAAAATACTGCTTTGCATTTTTCAACACGAGCTTTGAAGCTTCAGTGTTACCATTACTTAACTAAGAATTTCCCTGCACCCAATATTTGCATCACACTGACCACTGACTACTCAACTGGGTGTAGTGATTGTAAATAAAATACCAACTTAGTTTTGAACTGCCATATGGTCTCCCTTTCTTTGCTGCAGCCTGAACAAGTGGGCTGTAACAAGTGGGCTGTAACAAGTGGGGGCTTCACCATCAAATTCATTTGCATGTTTTTGAGGAACCGTCCCGGATATATCAAAAATCAGAGAAAGAACTTTTTTTGGGCTGGCCTCATGGTGCTGTGTTTCAAATTTGGTGATGATTGGACAAAGTTTGTAGGAAAAGAAGAAAAAACTTTTTGAAAAAACTGACCCAAAGAATCAGATTAAAGTGGAATCGCAATTCTATGACATTGGGTTCCTGAGTTGTTATTGTAAATGTATGTCCACATTTGCCCTATTGGTGGTGCTAGAAAGGTTGAGTGGCATACACCAAAATTGCTGTGAAGGTACCTGAGACTGTCCACTATCACTGTGCCAAATTTCATAAAAAGCATTCTGTGGGCTGCCATAGACTCCCATGTGGAATAATAATAATAATAATAATAATAATAATAATAATAATAATAATAATTATTATTATTATTATTATTATAAAACATACAATCACTATAGGGTGCCTATGCACCTTTAGTGCTTGATCTCCTAAATATAGAAGCAAGCAGCAATTAAGGGGGCCAAGCAATTTCTATCCCCACCCTGGAGGAAGACCAGAAGCCACCGGGACCGTCAGAGCTTGCTCTGAAGGAGATATACTTAATTTGAAGGCAAAAGGTCAAGCTGTTGCTGAGTTGCTTCCTGTTTTTGGTAGCACTCCCAAATTGCAAATGATGTCAAATCTTGTTTCATAACTTCTGAATTATAGTGTTCCTAGAGGAGATTTAGACAGAATTTCCTGGACAATGTCACAAAGCAGCTTTAGAGAAATATATAAATTCAGGATATAATTTTTAAATGTATTAATTTATCCCTAATGAGCAAGCCAGAGGTGAGTGTGGCAAGGAAAAACTCCCTGAGACGATATGAGGAAGAAACCTTGAGAGGAACCAGACTCAAAAAGGAACCCGTCCTCATCTGGGTGACACTGGATAGTGTAATTATAAATAATTCCCTTCTAAACTGTATACTAAATGGTCAAAAACTGCAATTGTGTAACCATGAAAGTTCATTATACTTTACATATGAAGTCAATTTTGTTGAAGTTTTCACCTGGTCACTGTTGGAGACTTGAGTGCAAAACTGTTCGTGGGAATTGCAGTCCTAAAGCTATCAAAGCAAAGTAGTCTAGAAGTAGTCCTAAGCCATCATAGCAAAATTGTTCATATCAGTTGAAGTTCAAAGCCATCTTGATTGTTTCTAAGTGGTACCATACACAGTAATCTCATGTAACTTTAGGCTGTCCATGTGGGGCCATCCTCAGCAGCAGCGAGTGGTTTCCAAGTGATGAGAAATCCAACGAGATGTAGGGTATCATGATGGATTAGGCAGGTCCGGAGAGCAGAAGGGGTCAGGATCACTGGCATCTCAGGAGTAGCATGTGTAGCTTAACAGAGAGAGTGAGAGAGAGAGAGAGGGAGAGGGAAGGAGGGAGGGAGGGAGGGAGAGAGACTGTTAGGTATGCTAATTGTCATGTAATGGTTAAAGAATATGTACATTGTATGCAGAGTGCAAGCAGGGACTCTGGCAAGACCAGCTATGACAGCATAACTAAAAGGAAGAGCCAGAAGGTAACACAGACATGAGGGCGCCCTGGGACATAAACCAGCCAGCCACATCACCATCAGCAAACCTGAGTGAACACTTGAGAGTGGGGGGCGACAGCATCCAAAAATCCCAGTTCACCACAATACTCTATGCCTGTGAACCCTCCAGATCTGCTCCTTTACCTAAGAAAAAACTATTCACAAAAATCTTGACTAAACAAATATGTTTTCAGCCTAGACTTAAGATAGGGGTGATGTGGTCATATCTTCTGCTTCTAGTAAGAACTCTGGCTGCTGTGTTCCGGACTATCTGGAGCTTGTTTATGCACCTGCTGGAACATCCAGACAGTAAGGCATTACAATAATCCAACCTAGAGGTAAAAAAAAAGCATGAACTAGTTTTCTGCATCATGTATTGACATTATATTTCTTATCTTAGCGATATTTCTGAGATGAAAGAAGGCTATCCTAGTAATATTATCTATAGGAGCTTCAAATGAAAGACTGGAGCCAATAATCACACCAAGGTCTTTTACTGCAGCACATGAAAAAACAGAAATGCCATCCAGAGATACTTTGCAATCAGAAGGCTTACTTTTAGCTGCATGTTGTCCTAGTAAAAGTAATTCTGTCTTGTCAGAATTAAGTAGAAGGAAGTTAATAAGCATTCAGTGTTTAATGTCCTTTACACATTCCTCAACTTTTTTAAGTTGGTGTCTCTCATTTGGCTCTGCTAAAACATACAGTTGTGTGTCATCAGCATAACAGTGGAAGCTAAAACCATGTTTATGAATAATTTTACCAAGAGGTAGCATATATAAATAAAAAAGCAGTGGGCCTAAAACAGAACCTTGCGGAACACCAAACTTTACCTTAGTGTGCATATACATCTACAAATTGATAACAATCAGTCAAGTAAGACCTGAGCCAGGAGAGGGCCGTTCCCTTAACACCAACAACATTTTCTAGTCTATCAAGGAGAATAGTTTGATCAATGGTATCAAAAGCTGCACTAAGGTCAAGAAACACAAGCAAGGAGACACCACCCTGATCAGAGGCCAGTAGTAGATCATTTACCACTTTAACCAGCATTGTCACTATGCTATGATGAGGCCTAAATCCTGACTGATAGATTTCATGAATGTTATTCCTATGTAGGTATGAGCATAACTGCTGTGCTACAACATTTTCTAGGATCTTGGAGATAAAGGGAAGGTTTGATATTGGTCTATAGTTAGACAACTGACAGGGGTGGAGGTAAGGTTTTTTAATCAGGGCTTTGATACCTGCTAGTCTAAAAGATTTAGCTATGTAGCCAAAGTTAATGGAAGAATTGATTATTTTTAGAAGAGGTTCGATTGCTTTTGGGATTATCCATTTGAAGAAACATGTAGGGAAGGGATCTAGTACACAAGCTGATGATTTTGATGAGGAAATTAGTGAAATTATTTCAGTCTCTCGAAGAGCAGTAAAACTTTCTAATCACTGATCTGTTATGACAAAATTGAAAATATAAGGCAAAAATTCAGACTATAAATTTAAAACCAGACAATTTGCTAACTAACTCTGTAGATATTTTATATCTATATTTTTTATCAATATTTTGTAGATATAGATAAATTAATACATTTAAAAATTATATCCTGAATTTATATATTTCTCTAAAGCTGCTTTGTGACAATGTCCAGGAAGTTTTTTGTAAATCTCCTCTAGGGGCACTATAATTCAGAAGTTATAAAACAGGATTTGACATCATTTGCAATTTGGGAGTGCTACCGAAAACAGGAAGCAACTCAGCAACAGCTTGACCTTTTGCCTTCAAATTAAGTATATTTCCTTCAGAGCAAGCTCTGATGGCCCCAGTGACTTCTGGTCTTAGGCACCCTATAGTGATTGTATGCTTTATAATAACAATAATAATAATAATTATTATTATTATTATTATTAATAATAATTATTATTAATAATAATAATAATAATAATAATAATAATTATAATTATTATTATTATTATTATTATTATTATTATTATTCCACATGGGAGTCTATGGCAGCCCACAGAATGCTTCATACACTTTTTTATGAAATTTGGCACAGTGATAGAGGATGGTCTCAGGTACCTTCACAGCAATTTTGGTGTATGCCACTCAACCTCTCTAGCACCACCAATAGGGCAAATATGGACATACATTTACAATAGTAACTTAGAAACGCAATGTCGTAGAAATGCGATTCCACTTTCTTTCCAGATGTTGGGTGCAGGGAAATTCTGAATAAAAGAAACACCCAAACAAAAAAGCAACAAAGGAAGCCATCACAACCAAACCACCTAGGTTCCTACTTCCAGGAAAAAAGGCCTCAAACCATGAGCAGGCCAAGCCTTTATACCCTTTCCTCTAATACCAACCAATCGCCCTTCAGGGGCAGGACAAGGCACAGGTCAGTAGGCAGGCAGGCTGCAATGGTGGAGGAGAGAGAGATAGAGAGAATAGAAATACAATAGTAAAGCCTACAGAGGACGACATCATACACATCACACACACACAGTCGTAGCAATTAATGAAGATCAAAGATCACTCTGGAGAGCAGGGGTGTTGAGGCCAATAGACTTTATTCTTTCAAGAATTAAGCCAAGCAGTTCTCTGCAGTGAAAGCTGCCCAACTCTTTAGAAGGGTACTCTTATATCCATTTTCATGACAAAAACTTCCACATCCTGTTTTTCACAAGACCCAACATCTCCCACCCTTTTCATAGCTTCTCTTAATTGCTGATTGCAGTCTAAGGGCTTTTCCTTTCTTTCTCTATCACAGTGCCAGTCCCCACTCTCTTTCTTTTGTCCCTTGTTTCCTGTTTCTCTAATTCAACTTCCATGGTACCTGTTACCTTTGGGAACTGTCCACTGGGTGGCTCTGGAGGAGCATATGGGGGTGGTCCCTTGAATTCCTCTTTCATCTTTTCCTCTGATTTTCTATCATCATTTTTCAACATCTTTCTTGCTTGCTTCATGCTTTTCCATAAATACTCCCCTTCTTGTTTGAACAGTCACAAAACTTATTTTTCTATCTCTTTTTTGGCTTCCCTCTTCTTGCTTTTATCTTTTACTTTATGATTTTTGATTAACGTTTCCATCTCCATGCATAAGGACACATCAAATGATCTCTCAATTGGCCAGTTTGTGTTCATGCCTCTGGTTCTCTTTTCCCACTTTTTTGAAACTTTTACTATGAGTTCTTTACACGCAGGGTGTTTGTTCCCTAACAATTCAACAGGAGTAGTTGATATAATGATTCTCTATAGTCTGAGCTTACTTATGGAATTATGAGAGCAGTCCGTATTTAAAGTCACTACAGTCTTACTAAACGTCAAACTTCTATTGCTTATGAAATTAAACAGATATGTACACAGCGCTCTGAACTAGGCCCACATTGCATACATAAACCACTAATAGAACAATTTTTCTATGTCTATGAACCATATAAGAAAACCCCAAGGAATATCTTATTTAAAGTTAACGCTTATCCAATAAGCTGACACACTTAACCATAAAATGTATCCGAGACAAAAATGCAATTGTGCAATACTGCACAGCACATTCAGTGCTTCCTCACAGCGTGCACACTCTCAGCCTTACTCTCTTTTGCTCCTCCACTAACAATTCATATCATATCTACACAGTGTCTACTATACGGTGCAGTACATAGAGCATAAAGTCAAAAGCCAATTTAAACGGGTTAGACCTTTTACACCCAGCACAAACTCACATTCCACCCAGTAGAGATTGCAGTTCTCTGTCTGGATCACAATGGCTACATTCATGCGAATTCCCAAATAAGCTACAAAACCATGTATTTGGGGCATTATTATATGTACCTCTTTGTTCTATGAATATCCCAAAAACCTATAAAACTTTTATTGGTGTTTTTTTTTTTCTTTTCAACAGTCACAAAACGCACAGAACCAGTTCATTGGTCTGTCATATGGGAGCACTCTGATTTTACACACACACATGCACACTGGCTTCCTGGTTTCCTGATTGGCTCACACAGTCATACTGTCTCCAGAGAAACTTTGGAGCTCATCAGTCATAACTTATCTCCTTATCCACGGAGCTCATCATTCATAACTTGTCTCCTTATCTACGGATCTCATTATTCGTTCACTCTGGTCAGCATGATATAGTCACGTCCGTCTCTGAAAGGTCACTTTTGGGCCTCCGTGTCACCTTGTGCACTATACCGGTTCCATACATCTATAACATTGAGGAATAAATATTATCAAATATGAGTACACATTTTGTGGTTAACATTTTATGGTTACAATATTTCTATAATGCCCATAAAACAGAGGCCCAGAAGGGTCTACATAATCCCTACCACAAAGCATGAAAGAGCATCAGCCATGACATTCTTGTTGCCTTTAATATGACAAATATTTAGTTGTATGGCTGTAAAAACAGCAGTCAGCACATCAGTCTTTGGTCCTTGTTCTGCATATTGGAGAGAAAAGTCAGGGGTTTGTGGTCGGTGTAAATTGTAACTGGAGTTGAACCTTCCCCCATGTACACCTCAAAAAACTGTACCAACCAGATCAGGGCCAGTGCCTCTTTTTCCAACACAGAGACGTGTTAAACTTGGAACCTGGCACCTTTTGTTTGAAACCACCCATAGTTGCACCAAACACAGCGTAGGACTACGTCTCCCATCAGCCACTGCACTTCACCTGATCATGACACTCACATCACATGACTGCTTTGCACCTGATTCACATTTATGTTAATTAGCACTAGTATTTAATTTATGTCTTGCACAGCACTCTGTGTCTAGCTTTTGTTTTCTGTTGTCGATATCTTTGTACCTTGTTCGTGTCATGTTCATGTTGTTGCCCTGCTTCCCTATCCTTGTTGTTGCTCTTTGTGTTTAATGTGTTTTCATTTACAATAAACCAGAATCTGCACTTGCATCTGCCTCCTCTACAATACCTAACAGAAAGCTAGACCTACAAATGGATTCAGCAGATTTTTTCACAAGCCAACAGGAACTCCTGGAAAATAACCACCTGATGTGGGAGCAACAGGGGAAGAGAGATAAGATCAGTGCCACACTTAGGAGATTTTTTGAGGAAGGGGTGCCCGACCAGCCCGGAACCATCTCCCACCCTCCCTGCCCCACTGAGGACATCACCCTATCACATTGCTAGGCTGAGGATGTCCATCTACCCCTCTGCCCCGTAGAGGATGCTGTTATGGCTCATGGCCTCACCATGGGCATCACTCTGTCTCCCTGCTCCGCTTCAGATGTCACTCCACCACCCGGCTCTGCTTCAGACGTCACTCCGCCTCCATGATCCGCTGAGAATGTCGCTCCCCCCCTCTTGCTCTGCGGAGGACATTGCTCCCTCCCTCTTGCTCTGCGGAGAATGTTGCTCCCCCCTCTGGCTCCGCCTTCGGCTTTGCTCCCCCCTCTGGCTTCGTGGTGGCCATCGCTCAGTGCTTGTGCTCCGCCTTAACTATGCGGAAGACATCGCTCTGCTTCTCTGCTCAGTAGAGGACTTCGTGTCTCCAGCCTGCTACGCTAAGGGTAACACGCCTCATTGACCCAAGGGCCTCCAGAAATGGAGAGACTTCAGACTTGGTTGCCCACGACCCCTTCTTGAGGACAAAGCACACTTCGGGAGGCGTGCATTAAAGGTTGGGTTCTGTCATGGTTGCGCGAAACATCGCGCAGGACTATGTCTTCCATCAGACGCTGCACACCACCTGATCACACCACTCATGTCGCATGACTGCTTCGCACCTGATTCATGTTTATGTTAATTAGCACTAAGTCACGTCTTGTACAGAACTCTGTTTCTATCTTTGGTTTTCTGTTGTCGATATCTTTGTACCTTGTTCGTGTCATGTTCATGTTGTGTTTTTTCTTGTGTTTCGTCTGTTTCGTCTGTTTCCACTTAGAATGAACAAGAATCTGCACTTGCATCTGCCTCCTCTACAATCCCTGAAAAAGTGATCAAAAATATTGGAACATGTGACTGGCAGGTATTTCTTGTTTTGCAGGTCTGCCCTCGTAGATTGATTGTTTAAACAATTAATAGCTCTGAAGGCCTACTCTTGGTTTGAGCTTGGGTTTTACCTGGGAAGACTGTTGTTAAAAAGAATAAATCAACATGAAGACCAGAGAGCTGTCTATGAGAGTAAAGCAAGCAGTTGAAGTTGAGAAAAGAGGAAAAATTGATTACAATTTGAAGTTGAGAAAAGAGGAAAATTTGATTACAGCCATTGCACAAACATAGAGCATAGCCAATACAATGAGTTGGAATGTCCTGAAAAAGAAAGAAACCACTGGTGTACTAGCAACCAGACATCGAGCAGGTTGGCCAAGGAAAACAATAGCAGTTAACAGAAACATTGTGAGAGCTGTTGTGGATTAAAAAACAAAAACAACAGTCAGTGACATCACCAACAACCTCCACAGGGCAGGGCTGAAGGTATCACAATCTATTGTTCCAAGAAGACTTCAAGCACAAAAATATAGAGGCCATACCACAAGATGCAAATCACTCATCAGCAGTAAGAATCGGAAGGCTAGATTGGAATTCGCAAAGAAATACAGAAATCAGTCACAAAAGTTCTGGAACAGAGTTTTATGGACTGATGAGATCAAGATTAACCTCTACCACAGTGATGGAAAGGCCAAAGTGTGGAGAAAGAAAGGATCTGCTCTTAATCCAAAACATACAAGCTCAACGGTCAAGCATGATGGAGGTAGCGTCATTGGGCTTGCATGGCTGCTTCTGGAAAGGGCTCACTAATTGTTATTGACAACTCATGGTGGTAGCATTGGAATGAATTCAGAAGTCTACAGAAATATTGTCTGCCGATTTATAGAGAAATGCGTGCAATCTAATTGAGAGGAATTTCATCATGCAGCAAGACAATGACCCAAAACACACTGCCAACACAACAAAGGACTTCAGGGGAAAAAAGTGGTGTGAGACAGGGCTTCCGTCTAGCCACCCTACCCCATAGCCCAGACATGTGAAGAATATAGGAGAATGGTGTCACATACAGGAAGTGACCAGTACTTGCCAGATATCCATGCAGTTCCTTTAATGTAGAAGTAGGTCTCTTGGCAGCCCTGAAAAGTTTTCATCTTGTCCTTGTGTCAATTTTCGAGAGACATCCTGTGCTTGGTAGTGTAACAGTGGTGCCCCATTTTCTCCACTTGTTGATGGTGGCCAACATGGTGTTCTGTGGTACATCTAATGTGATTAGATGAGATTCTTTTGTACCCCTCTCCTGATATCTTTCTTTGTGGACCATAGCTTCAGCAATCAGTTGAAACCAAGAAGATGTCAAGAAAATCCTACAGAAACAGCTGATCTTTATTTGTTAATCAGAATCACTTAATTGATGGCAGGTGTATGCTAATTAATTTTTCAACATGAGTTTGAATGTGATTGGTTAATTATGAGCACAATCACATGCTCCATTATAAGAAGGTGTGCACACTTATGCAACCACACTGTAAGCAATTGCTGTTAATTTACAACCAATTTTCAACACTAATCTACTGTATTTATGTAATATGGTTTTGTACTGTAGTTAGTAATGCATTGTGGGCCGGTCCATTTGAAGCAATTGCACAGCAGCACTAAACAGTATTTTTGGAAATTGGGTGTTGCACAGTGAATATAGGCGTTTGAGTACAATAAATTGGTTTAGTCTTAATTCTAAATACTGTTTTGTCAAAGTTTGTTTGTTAAGTTAATTTTCCATTAGAAAAAAAATCTGAAATAATTTGCCATTAAGAACTCATGAGGAGATTTTTTCAGAAACGTCATTTGGAAAGCAGTTTTTCCAGAGGAGGACGCACAGTTCGGAGGACATCTGCTACATATCAACAAGAAGTCCTGCTTCATCTGCATCGATCAGGTTGCGCATCTACAAATTAGACGGTAATTAAACGCAATCTTATTTTCCTCGCCAGTATCTTATTCATAAAAGTAGAAGAAGAAATGTTTGGAAATCAAACTGATGCTCAGCAAGCTGTCTAGCTAGTGACTGTGTGATTTTAAAATGTCAGGCTGAGAGGCTGAGATTTGAATAACTCAAACATTTATATTTACGTGCATTTTAGAGTCACCAAGTTTTATCATTCTGTTTTGAATCATTAGTGAACTTTCTTAAGACTGGAAGTGCTAGCTAGCTAGCAGTCTTTTGCCAATTGCTAATAACTGCAAATGCCACAAAGAACACTAAACACACTTGATGGTTGAAATGATGATAATTTCAAGTTTAAAAGTGGCTTAAGTTTTAAAGGAAAGCGAGCTGATAGCGTTAGTGTTTACATAGACTACAATTAAAACATTGATTTCTTTCACTGTTGATTCATAGCCAACCAAGGTTAATATTGCAACTTGGCTTGAGATTAGAAATTTGATTATTGACTTTTTTTGTTTATTCTCCTCCTTAAAAACATAATTTAAAATGTCTTCGTCTGTTCCCTACAGGTGTGTGCCACCGCAGCTGATGTTGAGACAACCCTCACTGCAAGTCCTCGTCTGATACTGCTTGGTAGGCATTTCATTGATAGACATATTATATACATAGGCATATTACATTGCTATTGTTCTTTGAGTTTACAGATTTTTATGCAAGGTGAGATGCATTCTGATGTTGCTATTTCTTGAAGCTTCAGGTGGAACAGGGCAAGTCACTAGTGGGGTGCTGGATGATCACGCTTGAGGGCCATGTGTCATATCTGAGGGCATCACACCAACTTTTTTGACGGGACTTACTGCTGTGTTTGCAATCAATTATATATTATACATCAAGAAGAAGTGGCCTGTACTCTGGAATTCATTCAGAGGTAAGACTCCTTTAATGTCCTTGTCGTCAATACAGTTTTTTTTTTGACAATTGCAATTCTTGAAACCTGAATCACCAGAAATCATTACTTTGCATACTTAAGGGGATAATTTAGATTTTTAACATAAGATGGTGTTACTTACTTACTGGTATTGACACAGACATTAACTAAGGCAGGCCTGTGATCAGAAATCTCCCTGCCAGCTGGTCAATTTTTGGGCAAAAATGAGTAGCAGAACATGGGGTCAGGTAATGAAAACATTTTAAGCCACAACACACCAAAAAACATGAAATATTCTCACAAGAATACAAATGACATACAGTATATTCAGTAACTCTGCTGCTTGATGCCCCTGTCCGATCTCTCTATATCTTGAAAATATTTTTTTGTTGAATTATGCTAGTGTATTACTATGCAGTGGAGCCGATTCTCAAATCACACAGCCTATAAGCTTGAATAGAGGCGTAATACGTGAACTGGCTCCAGTGAGTAGTAGTACACTGGCAATTTTCAACAAATAAAATAGTTCCAAAATATAGAAAATCAGGCAGCAGAATTCTACAAAATACCTCGTGATATCAGTACTGGATAGTAACCTAATGTTAGAAAACTCAAACTACCCCTTTAAGACTACAATGTATTCCTAATAGTTTTCAATTCAGTCTCTGATCTTAGACCATTCTGATTTCAGGTGCTTCCTTGGTATCAATCCAGAAAGAAGAACAAAGGCCATCCGGGGCAAGGTTGTCTCCAAGAAGACAGGTGCGATTGTCCAGAAGAAGTCTTACACAGTCAATATACATGTCTCCACACTGCTGAAGAACTCATTGACTTTGAATGGGACTTCATACAGGTCAGTGAGCTCTCTCTCGTCTCTCTCTCACTCCATGTGTTGTTTTGACAGACTGATTTTGCTACATTAAACCACAAGACACTTTAGTATTATCAGCTCTATGAGCATTGATTATGCTTTGTTTGATTGTACATTCGCAATTCTAGAGATCAATTATTTTGTTTGCTGCTGTTTTACAGTGGTAACACTGGAATAAATCTGGAAGAGGAGCAACAACCAGCCAGGTGATGGTCATCTGTAACAGACTGAGAAGCCTCCTCTCTGAATCAGGACTGTCAATACCCACCCAAGCTATTTCTGAAGTTAAGCATGCACCTACCTCACAGGTCTCTTTTAAAAGGTACAACACATGCCTCCTCACAGGATTCTTTTAAAAGGTAAAAAGGAACCTGAACAGTTTTTTCCCCCCAAATGTTGCTATTGATGCTAATTTTCAAAAATGTTCTTATTTTTTGTATATTTTCGAAATGATCTTAATAGTGCAGTTTGATTTCCAAATGTTGCTAACGATGCATTATTTTCACAATGTTCAAACTAATGTATATTTTCACAGACAGCAGAAAACACACTGCAGTAAATTTACATATTGTACATATTTTAAATTGCTTTTTGAGAGAACATAAGTGTACCTCACAGGATTCTTAAGTTAAACACTTATTTCTTCTGCATTAGTTGCCTTGGCATTAAGGCCAATTGTTTGATTCAATTTAAAGTTCAAGATACAGTCAGGTCCATAAATATTGGGACAGTGACACAGTTTTGGTAATTTTGCCTCTGTACACCACCACAGTGGATTTGAAATGAAGCAGTCAAGATGTGACTGAAGCGTAGACTTTCAGCTTTAATTCAAGGGGTTTAACAAAAATATTGCATTAACCGTTTAGGAATTACAGCCATTTTTTACAGAGTTCC
>CM040460.1:13026742-13062147 GCA_022758105.1 Pangasianodon gigas | reverse complement strand
CACTAATAAAATTATATTTTTAATGGTGCTTATTTATTTATTTATTTTTTACAGAATTAGATGGACCTTTTAAACATTTTTTCGGCAGTGAATTTACATGAGGAGGCCTGATGGTTTAGGAATTCTACAACATATGTGGGAAGAGGAGTATATGAAGAGTTTGGTTCCAAAACGCTATAAATCCATTTTGATTAATTTGAGTAAAAATGTGTTTTCTTTACCAAGAAAGTGGCAAGATGAAAACCACTATTTTCTGTTTCAAACTTTCACATAGCATCTTTAGGTTATAATAACATTAAAAATTCAAATCCAGATTTTGTTTTTCAAAGATTTATTATAAAAACTGATTATTTTTTCCCCAAAATGCAATAAATCCATGACACATTTTTTTTTCAAAATGCAATAAATCCATTGAATCAATATAAAAGTTATTTTTCATATTGAAACTGTTGAAAATA
This sequence comes from Pangasianodon gigas, assembly GCA_022758105.1. NCBI lineage: Eukaryota > Metazoa > Chordata > Actinopteri > Siluriformes > Pangasiidae > Pangasianodon > Pangasianodon gigas. The sequence continues at coordinate 13,061,689 of CM040460.1, read as the reverse complement.
CACAACAAAGTAAGTTGATCCACATATGACAGCCTCTGAACTTGGTCAATACTAATCTTATATACAAGCACTGGACTAAAAATACATTCAGTTAGTCATCGCTCCCAAAATGAATTCAACGGGTCATCTTGTTAATGCTATAAATTAATTACAACAATAAAAGAAAATTTCTTCATGAACAAGAACATGAACAACAATATCACATTAGACCACAGAAATTCCAAAATGACATTTCCCTTACATTCAACTTCCAAAAGTGCATTCATCTTTGCCATGTTACATTCATTTAGTTGACTAGTGCTATACGCTGTATTAACAAAAACATTAATGGCATTAATAAAAACACTTACTTTGTCATATTAAGAACACTGTAAAGAAGAAAGATTCACATATTATAGTATCAATTTTATATCACTTGTAGGCCTAAAAGATTTTTTTAAAGATTTTATTCAACCTATAGCCCTGTTGAGAAAGGTCACCACGAGCTATTGATAGGTAAAGGAATAGCTTGCTCAAGCCGGCATTTTTCCTCCTCCCGGAGTGTCTCATCTTCTTAATCTCCTCACGTAAATGATTAGATTTCGACGGCTTACGTTTCTTCCCCACCGCAGAAACCACCACCCGTTCATCAAAATTATTCATTTTTTGTTTGTTTGTTGATCACAAAGTAGATTTTGGTTGATTGGTTGAGCGGATGTATCGCATTCTGCAGAGAAGGGAGCCTGGTGTTTGTTGTGGTTTGGAAAGAAAGGGAGAAAACATGACAGAGATATCGCATTTTGCGTAAAATTAAAAATTGACTTTTCAATACCGACCAGATACAATACTGATTTTGGCGGGAACTCAATTTTTTTTAAAATGGCGTTTATCGCGTTTTGGAACCAAACTCTTCATATTAAACTCTGCTTGATTTAGAGCACTTTTTTCAAAAAAAAAAGGGGGGGGGGGGGTTATGCCCATTGTAAAAAGAAATTATTTTCAGGTAACCAGCTCTAATATAATTTTAAAAGATTGACCTTCTCTTTCTCTCATCAAAAAGTGCTAAGTTATTTTTGGAGCCAAAAAGGTTTTATCCACATGAAGCTAAATATAGTACAATAAAGATTATGGAGGTTGTAATGCAGGGGTCCTCACTCTTATCCACAAAAGTCTATTGTTTTCATTCCAACCAAGCAGCAGACACACCTGATTGCTGATTCAAATGACTATTAGGTTTGTCTTCTATTTGGTTGGGGTTGGTGCCACATAATTGGTGCCTGTCTTTGGCTTCAAGGCCACCTTGTTTAATCATTCAGCTAATAGGGAGCAGTAGGTGTTAATGGTGGGGAAAATTCTATTCAAGCATGCCTGAATGTTTGATTTCAGTATTCATATGGAGAATGAAAATGTATTTTTATTACAATAATGTTGCTCAGAATATCATTCACAAGTTCAGTCACACAATAGATCTTATTTTGGAATCAGTGGGCCTCATTTATTAAGCTGGATAAGAATGGATTTCTTCATAAATCTTTCATAGAATCATTTACACTAGATATTTGGTATTCATGAAAATCCTGTAATTTCTGAAAAATGTTTGTATCATTCTGGCACATTCTGGCTAACAGTCACCAAGACTCTTTGATTTGAGTTTAAAAAAGGCAGTTTTCTTATGTGATGAGCTTGATGTCCCTGAAGAAGAAGAAAAAACTTACCTAGTTTGAGAAGTGTGCAGGTTATGGGGTATGTGACTGCTCAGAACTTACATAAATAAAGATCAGCTGTTTCTATAGGATATATCTTCTGGTTTCTTCTGACTGCTGGAGCCTATGTCCACAATGAGCTTACAATGCATGTACTCATTGTTGAAAGGTATCGCTCAGGAGAGGGATACAAAAGATTTTCCAAAACTCCATGTACCATGGAACACTGTGAAGACTATCAACACGTAGAGAAAATGGGGTACCACAGTGACATTAACAAGAACAGGATGTCACTCCAAAACTGACGAAAGGAAAAAACAAAACCTTATCAGGGAAGCTGCCAAGAGACATACCGCAGTATTAAAGGAGCTGCAGGAATAGCTGGCAAGTACTAGTCACTCACTGCATGTGACAACAATCTTTCCAATTTTTTTTATGTGTCTGGGCTATAGGGTCAGGTGGTTAGATGGAAGCCCTTTTTCTCAAAACAACCAAGCCTGCATTTATCACCCATGTGGCAAATGTGTTGTGGTTTTATGAGACCAAGGTAGTACTTTTTGGACATAATTCTAAAAGATCTATTTGGCACAAAAACAAGACAGCTTATCATCCAACAAAATACCATATCCATGGTCAAGCATGGTGGTGCCAGCATCATAGATAGATAGATGGATAGATAGATGTTTTTATTAATCCCAGGAGGAAATTCACACATTACAGCAGCAGCAAAAGAATGGTGTATGCAGTTAGAGATAATCAAGAGTGGAAAATATATATTTACATATATATACGTAAGTAAAATTATGAATAGTAGTAAAAATAAAGTAAATGTGAGTGAGTCTGCGGTGTTCTGAGGTACCTTTTAACTTTTTCGCGCCATACCAAGAGGTTATTGTGAGCACTAAAATTTCACATACTACTTTTTTTTTTTTTTTTTTTTTTTTTTTTTTTTTTTTTTAAATATTGTTTACAAATGGTAACAATTGTATCTGCAATGGAAGACAGACCACAGATTCCATGTTTAACCACAGTGAATCCTCTCTGCTGGCTCGCCAGCTGACCATATTCTTTATTTGAGATGCCCAATAATATACTGTAGTTCCAAATTAGGTTCTCCTGCACCACCTTGGTCTTTTATTGCACCAAATAAACTTAAAAACGTCACTGATTAGGATCTTTTTCAAAGAACTTATGCAAATAGCAGGGGAGTATTTGTTTAACCATATAACCATAGAGGAAGGACATTTATTCATCGCACTAATTCTGGCAAAAAAAGAGAGAGGGGGTGAGCACCATGCATTCGAATCTTTCTTTGTACTTTTAATTAAAGGGTATAGTTTACATTAAAGAGGTTGGAAAGAAATGGGGTTATAAAAATGCCCAAATACACAAAACCATCTACAGCTAACCTAAGTGTGGCTATAGCTTGTAAAGCTGTAAGCTGAAGAGGAGATAATAAGAAGTGCCAGAGTCTTGGACAGATTTTATTACCAGAAACACTGTGAAATACATTGAAGTGCAATAGTAACTGAGTGTTCAGGATTGGACATACACCGATCAGCCATAACATTAAAGCCACCTGCCTAATATTGTCTAGGTCCCACCTTGTGCCATCAAAACAGCTCTGATCCATTGGGGCATGGATTCTACAGGACCTCTGAAGGTGTGTTGTGGTATCTGGCAAAAAGACGTTAGCAGCAGATCCTTTAAGTCCTGTAAGTTGTGAGGTGGGGGCCGCCATGGTTCGGACTTGTTTGTCAAGCACATCACACAGATGCTCGATTGGATTAAGATATGGGGAATTTGACGGGGAACCTTGAACTCTTTGACATGCTCCTCAAAGCATTCCTGAACAATTTTTGCAGTGTGGCAGGGTGCATTATCCTGCTGAAAGAGGCCACTGCCATTAGGGAATACTGATGCCATGAAGGGGTGTACTTGGTCTGCAACAATGTTTAGGTAGATGGTATGTGTCAAAGAAACATCCACATGAATGCCAGGACCCAAGGTTTCCCAGCAGAACATTGCCCAGAGCATCACACTGCCTCTGCCGGCTTACCTTCTTCTCATAGTGCATCCTGGTGCCATCTCTTCCCCAAGTAAGCGACGCACACACACCCGGCCGTCCACGTGATGTAAAAGAAAATGTGATTCATCGGACCAGGCCACTTTCTTCCATTGCTCCATGGTCCAGTTCTGATGCTCACGTGCCCGTTGTAGGTGCTCTCGGTGGTGGACAGGGGTCAGCATGGGCACTCTGTCCGTTCTGCAGCTACACAGCCCCATGTTCTGACACCTTTCTATCTTAGCCAGCATTAACTTTTTTCAGCCATTTGTGCTACAGTAGCTCTTGTGTGGCATCGGACCAGACAGGCTAGCCTTCACTCTCCACGCACATCAGTGAGCCTTGGTGCCCATGACCCAGTTGCCGGTATACTGGCTGTCTTTCCTTGGACCACTTTTGGTAGGTACTAACCACTGCATACCAGGAACACCCCACAAGACTTGCCATTTTGGAGTTGCTATAACCAGTCTTCTAGCCATCACAATTTGGCTCTTGTCAAAGTTGCTTTTCCATTTTTCCTGCTTCCAACACATGAACTTCGAGAACTGACTGTTCACTTGCTGCCTAAAAATATCCCTCCCCTTGACAGGTGCCATTGTAAGGAGATAATCAATGTTATTCATTTCACCTGTCAGTGGTATTAATGTTATGGCCGATTGGTGTGTATAATTATCAGCATAGAGGGAAATTCTCATTTCCTATTCTGAAACCTAAAAACTGTGTGGTGGCATGTTGATTGTGCTTCTATAACTAGGTCAGAGAGTAAAGGGAGGAAAATTGCCTGGTGCCCTGCATAACATAAAATGTTTAGATAGATATCTGTATTCAGGTAGCCACAGAGTGGAATAGGTGTCTTAAATTCCTAATACATGTTCCTTAACATTTTATGTTAAGCAGGGCACCAGGCAATTTTGCTCCCTTTACTCTCTGACTCTCTGGGAAGAACACACGCAGACACAGGGTTTGTATGCAAGCTCTTCAGTTTAATAAAGAACAGCAGAATATTTATATATGTGCAAGATAGCTGGAAATAGTGGTTTCCACCTATTTACAGGTTGGGAGGGGGAAGTGAGTGAGGAGTTAGTATTCAGTGATTTTTCCACTCTAGGGTTGCATCAGTTTATCGTTTCACTTGCTCACTTTTATTCTTGGAAAGAATAATGGGATCAACATATAACTCCTGATGTTCAAAGGATAAATAGGATGATAACAGGCTATCTGAAACTAAGAGAGCATTCCTTCTATATTCAGAGGTAACAAGGAGAGCTAAAACAGGTGCACAAAAATTACGACATCAGTAAATAAGCTACAAGTACATGTAAACGATCAATATAAAAATAATAAACAGGTGGGCCCCTTAAGGGCTGCTTGATTGTAGAGGCACTAGTGGTTGGGCCCCCTGTGGGCTGCTTGATTGTAGAGGCACTGTTTTAAGCTTGCTTGTGTGGATCCACTGAGGTTGAGAGTCTGTCAGAACTGCTATTTGAGTCACAGCCAGGACCATTGTAGCGTTGCTGTAGGTGGCGCCACCAGCCTTACGTGGGTTCAGCATTTTCACTAGGACCTTGTCCCCAGGCTTGTAAGGGTGTGTTGTGGAATCTGTGGGGAGAGGTAGAGAAAGGGATACATCGCCATGCAGGCTGTTAAGTTTTTTGATCAAGGTATGAGTGTATTTGCCAAGAACACCATCCAGGTCTCCTGTAAAAGAAATACCAGCATTACCTTTCACCCAAGAGGTAGGGAATGGATGACCCATTAATACTTCACAAGGTGAGAGTTTAGTTATGGTGGATGATGACATACGAATTTTGTGTAGAACCGCGGGCAACAAGTCAACCCAATTCTTACCAGTGTCGACACTTGCCTTGGTCAGTCGGTCTTTTAGGGTTCAGTTTATGCGTTCAGCGACTCCAGAGGATTGTGGATGAGAGGGAATGTGGAAATGCCATTGGATGTTAAGGTATTTTGTCAATTTCTGTGTTACTGGTGATGCAAAAGGAGTGCGAGTATCACTATTGATGACCATGGTTATGCCATATCTGGGAATGGTCTCCTTGCCTAGGATCGTGACCACTGTGCTGGCATTTTCCTTACTGCATGGGAAAGCTTCAGCCCATTTGGAAAACCTGTCAACAATCACCAATAGGTATTTTAGACAGAAGACATATGAGTAAAATCAACCTGCAGGTGTTGAGAAGGCCAGCAGGTGGCAGCAAAGCATCATGTTCAGCAGCTGGCCCTGAAATGTTTGCTCTGGCACAAGCGAGACAAGCACTCAATAACAACTTAACGGTAGCTCTCAATTTCTGGATGCAAAAATGTTCTTGTAACAATCTTGCCACTTTTCCACTACTGATGTGACACACCATGAAAATGTTTGGAATAGGAATGGCAAAACAAAGTGGAAGAGCCACACACCCTTCTTGGTCTCTTAACAGACCTTCTTTGTCCTTGTTGCAGTGCTGTGAATGCCAGTAAGCAAGGTCATCAGTACTGGCTTGTGCTTGTAGAAAAATGTCAATGTCAGGTGGACATAATTCATGTGAAAATAAAGAATAAACACAGTCTGTAGTTACATGTGGGATTTGTATGCCTTGTTTAGCAGCCCAGTCAAGTCAAGTGGAGTTTGTCATTTCAACCATATACAGCCAGTTAGTACATAGTGAAACGAAACAATGGTTCTCCAGGACCAAGGTGCTACATAAGACAAACACAGAACAACACAGAACTACAAGGGACTACATAAATTTATACATAATGTGCACAAGTGCAGACAGCACAAGACAGTACATTGACTACTGGGCTAGACAGCGGGCACAGTAAGTCCCAGTGCAGTGCCGACCAGTACACAGTTCTATTTGAAAGTGAATCCAGTGAGGATAGTGCAAAGAGTACAATATAAGTAGCACTTTGCGACCTCATCTGTGAAACGATTACCTTGCGCTTCCAAGGATTCTCCAGGTACATGCCAGGTATTTTAACTGTGGCCAACTTGCAAGGTAATAAACGTGCCTGCAAAAGATCTGATACTAGAATAGCATGAGAAATGGGCTTATCGTCAGCCAAGCTAAATCCTGGTGCGTGCCAAATCTTACCGAAGTAGTATGCTACTCCGAAAACGTACCTCAAATCTGTGTAAATAGTGATATCATCTTTAAAGAGAATGCATGCACGAATAAGGACAAGCAACTCTGCAGCTTGTGCTTAATTGTATGAAAGTGAATGTGCCTCCCACACGATATCAGGGAGGGAGCAGATTGCATTACCGCAGTTGAAGGTCATATCATCTGGTTTAGAGCAGGAACATCTACAAAAACATGTTTACCTTGCTCAAATGGAACATCTGCAAGGTCAGAGCGTATGCTAGAGCAAAGGTGAATTTCAGTTAGGCAGTTGTGAGTGTTCTCAGTGTTGGGCTCAGCAGAAGTGAGTAGGAGATGCAGCAACACAGCTGGTGTGTTAGGCACACTAGGAGGGTTGATGGTTAGATTTTGAGTGGCACAAAGAATAATCTCATATCCTGTTCTTCGTTGGGATGTTATGTGTTGCAAGTACGTTTTCAGCCTAGACTTAAACACTGAGACTGTGTTTGAGCCCCGAACACTAAGTGGAAGGCTGTTCCATAACTGTGGGGCTTTGTAAGAGAAAGCTCTACCCCCAGCTGTAGCCCTCACTATTCGAGGTACCAACAAATAGCCTGCACCTTTTGATCTAAGTAGGCGTTGCGGATCATAAAAGACCAAAAGTTCACTCAGGTACTGTGGCGCGAGACCATTTAGTGCTTTATAGGTCAATAGTAGTATTTAATACGAAATTTGATTGGGAGCCAATGCAGTGTGGATAAGATGGGGTGATGTGGTAAAAAAAAAAAAAAAGCATAGAGGTAAAAAAAAAACCAAAAAAAAAAAACCATGAACTAATTTTTCTGCGTCATGTGACAATATATTTCTTATTTTAGCAATATTTCTGAGATGAAAGAAAGCGATCCTAGTGATATTATTTACATGAGCTTCAAATGAAAGACTAGAGTCGATAATCACACCAAGGTCTTTTATTGCTGCACATGATGAAACAGAAAGGCCATCCAGAGTTATTACGTAATTAGAAAGCTTACTTCTAGCTGCCTGTGGTCTTAGTACAAGTACTTCTGTCTTGTCAGAATTAAGTACACATACAACATACAACTCTGTCTCATCAGCGTAACAGTGGAAGCAAAAACCATGTTTACGAATAATTTTGCCCAGAGGTAGCATATATAAATAAAAGAGCAGTGGGCCTAAGACAGAGCCTTGCGGGACACCAAACTTTACCTTAGTATGCGTAGAGAAGTCACCATTTACGTCAACAAACTGATAACGATCAGTCAAATAAGACCTGAGCCAGGAAAGGGCAGTTCCCTTAATGCCTACTACATTTTCTAGTCTATCAAGGAGAATAGCATGATCAGTGGTATCAAAAGCTGCACTAAGGTCAAGCAGCACAAGCACGGAGACACAACCCTGATCAGAGGCCAGTAGTAAGTCATTTACCACTTTAACCAGTGCTGTCTCTGTGCTATGATGAGGCCTAAAATCTGACTGATACATTTCATGAATGTTATTCCTATGTAAATATCAACATAGCTGCTGTGCTACAACCTTTTCTAGGATCTTGGAGATAAAGGGAAGGTTTGATATTGGTCTATAGTTAGACAACTGACAGGGGTCAAGGTCAGGTTTTTTTAATAAAGGGCTTGATTTTTAATCAAAGAGCTTCAAATGCGTTGAATTTATGACTAGGTTTTTGTGTGACGCCTAGATTATCATTATAAATGACTGCGACGTTTCCTCCTCTGCCAGTTAGACGGGACTGATGTATGTAACTGTACCCGGGAGGACTAGCTTCATTTAATGCTACATACTCGTTTGGTTTAATCCACATTTCTGTTAAACACAGTACATCAAACTCCTGATCAGTAATGGTTTCATTAACAATAAGCGCTTTAAGAGATCTAATATTCAACAGTCCTAGCTTCAGATCACCGGTGCTGGATATGCATTCAGTTTGATTTAAGTTTATGTTAATTAGGTTACTAAAACAAACTGTCTGAGTATTTCTACATTTTTGTTTAGCTCGGGGAACAGACACAGTCTCAATACAGTGGACCCTAATTGACTACTCAGTGCAGCTAGCAGACGATTGGTTTAGCCTGCTTGTCTGCTCCCTGGCCTTGGCCCCTGGATTGTCACCGATTAACTAGGCCTGTTCTGAGACTATGTGCTATGCTGCAAGAAATGAGAGCAGCACCTTCCCGAGTGGGATGGACACCAACCTTGCCCTCAAAACTAGTCCAATTATCTATAAAGCCCACATTGTTTTCTGAGCATCTCAGGTTCTTCCTTAGAACACCCAGCTCTCAAGGTTTTGTTGTGTAAAGAGCAATCAGATCCACTGACGACAATAGTTGATAATGCCCAGGAAGCTTAACATTTGCTGCATGGTACGTGGCAGGTGAGAACCCCTTATCACGTTCTGTCGTTCAGCAGAGAGGCGCTTTAAGCCTTGAGAGATAACGAACCCCAGATATTATATTTCTGGCTGCCACCACTGTAGCTTTTCAGGAGAGGCCTTGAAACTGCACTCAGCTAAATGTTGGCACAGCTGAATGGACCCTTGTGTACAAGTGTCTTTATCTACAGCAGATATTTAGAGAGCATCTGCAACTCGGGGGAAAAAGCAACCTTGTGGCATTGCGCGGGAGTTAAGTGTCTCTCACCACGGAGGAGAAGACCACAGGAGAGTCCACAAACCCCTGAGGGAAGCAGGTCTAGGAGTATTGTTTATTCTCAACTAAGAGGTCTATTGCAGGAAGCGAATGCACATTGTTCACAAAGGACAATTGTGACGCAGAACAAGCAGAGACTGGAATCATGCTGGGGTTCTGAGCGCTCTGTGGGCACCCCAACTGTGTTTCTGTTCTGAGGCCATTTCCCTTAACCTTATAAGGCTGAGACTGCACGTCATGATGTTTATTACACTCATGCTTCCAGTGACCCTTCTTACCGCAATAGTAACTGTTTCCATTGCAGAAGATAGAATTATTCTGCCCTGCTGGTGCTGAGACGATCTGCAGACGAGCTTTGGGGCTGACAACTATTTGCGAGACAGGAAAAACCGCCAGCCAATTCTAATTCATGTACTCATGCACTGAAGTCAGGCATCTCCCAAAGCCCTTGTGTAGTTACATGCAAGGGTTGTGAGCATTCTGGTCTCGTATTATTCAAACAAGTACTGATGATCAACGGGCATTGATCTGCATTCAATGGGAGACGCGACTCCTCAGACCAAGCCTTCTGGAATCGAGTTACAAAGGCAGCAGCGCTCTCGGTAGGGCTTTGCTTTGTATTAGCAGCGTGTGAAATATCTTGATGGCCAACATAGAGCTGGTCGAGGAAGGCATGCAATTGAGTATAGAATCAATTTCTACGATCATTATTGGCCCATGGAAAAATGTGTGGGTAATGTGCAGTCCCTCGCCCCTGCACGACGTTGTGGTCAAGGGCTAATGTGTCCATATGAACAATCAACTTGTCCTTCCTATATTCGTTGCCAAGCGCCCAGATTAGGATGCTGCGAAAATCAGGCCTTGTCATCTGGGCATAGCGAGTTTGACCCTTAAGAATATCTACAAATTAAGATAAGAAACTTTATTGATCCCACAGTGGGGAAATTCACTTATCACAGCAGCTCACAGACAGTTAAAGTGCAGGTATTACAGACTAACGATAGGAAGAAAGAAAAGTTAAAGTTATAACTATGTACTGTATACACCTTAGGAATAATAAATAAAATTATATAAAATTAAGATTAAAATTGAGGGGTTGTTTGATGGCAAAGCCTGAAAGATTGCATTTGTGCCTGTAGGGCTTGGTGGATGGATTGTAAAAGATTTACCCACTTGTACCAAAGGGGCAGCGACATTGAGGAGGCCTGCTGCTGAGCCAGCGACGGATGTACTGGTTGCAGTGGGCGCAGCAACATATAGCCTTTTATGTTGCTTTCCTTTCTTTCCCTACTTACTTTGTCCCTCAGTTCACAGTTCCTTCATTTTAACACATTTTTCAACCAGCTTTTTAATGTAAACGTAATCCCACTTAGGATCACCCATGCCATCGAGAATCAAAACAGCACACATACACATCACTGCAAGTTCAAAAGATTTGCAGCGAGGATATGGAGTCCGTTGGGACTGTCCTTCAGTAAAACCAGCTACATTATCAGCAAAAGGTTGTACATAGAAACTTAAACCACAGCTATTTATCCAATCCTCTGGGGTTTGCCCCACTTGAGGTTTTGGGTGCCCAGTCCCCATCACAACGGTTAACAAATAACAAACAGCTCTTAAAAGAAATACACAAAGACGGACAAAGACAGACTATTCAGGCAGCCAGGGAGCTTTATGTGTCACGGCAGGAGGAAACACCACGTCTGCAGCTGGAGCTTATCCTAAGGATGACCAAATGCTGGGGGAAACACCACCACAGCGGCATGGAGCCTAAGACATTACAGCGATGCCAGTACAGCTGGGGGAAACACCACCACAGCAGCATACCTTCCCTCGATGGCCTGAGCCCTTTGAAATTCCTAGATAACACGGAACCTATACCCAGGCAAGAAAAAACGAAATATTAACCTATTCCACTCCGTGGCTACCTGAATACAGATATCTGGGAAGAACACACACACACACACACACACACACACAGGGTTTGTACGCAAGACCTCCAGTTTAATAAAGAACAGCAGAATATTTATACATGTGTAAGATAGGGAGAAACAAGGTCAGCTATTTACAGGTTGGGAGGGGAAAGTGAGTGAGGTGTGATTTTTCCACTCTAGGGTTATATCAGTTTATACTTTCAGTTAGTATATAACTTGCAGGTTGGTTTGATTAAATTTATAAAATTGGGGCCCAGATTAAATTTCTCAAGAGTACTGAATAAAAGGTTCCACTCAAGTCTATCAAATGGTTTTTCTGCATCTAATGATACAATAAAACAGGTTGTTGAAGCCTGTGAACTGTGTCTACAATGTTTAGCAGGTGGCACACATTTTCTGAACCATCACGCTTTTTAGCAAATCTTGTTTGATCAGACTGAAAGATTGTACGTGTTACCTTTTCCAATCTCCGGGCCAATATCTTAGCTGATATTTTACAGTCTGTTTTGAAATCAATATGTCTATAAGATGCACAATCCAAAATGTCTTAATCTGGCACACGGAGGCCACGGGAGCTGGCAGCAAGCTGATGGCTTCCCATACCTTCTCTGAAGTAATCTGGCCATCTAGAAAACATCTGTCCTCTTCAGGTTTAGTGGGGAGTGTAATCTTATCAAGATAACACATCAGATCTGATGGTGGGATATATTGCGATTCATAAAAAGAAATATAGAAATACCTAAACGTACTATTTATACAAAGTGGATCATATGTTAGGGAGCTGACTTCCGCCGTAATAGGTTTAATAGTTTTTTTCACTTCATTTCTTCTTACTTTGGTATGCCAAGAGTTTGCGCAGTGACCGTCAATGACATCACCAACAGCCCGCATAGAGTAGGGGTGAATGTATCACAATCAACCATTAGTGGAAGACTTTGAGAGTAGAAATAGAGAGGCATTACAAATTCTGGAACAAAGATTAACATATATCAAAGTAATGGAAAGGCAAAAGTGTGGAGAAAGAAAAGATCTGATCATGATCCAAAACATACAAGCTCATCGGTCAAGCACGGTGGAGGTAGCATATCTTGGGCTTGCATGGCTGCTTCTGGAACGGCTCGCTAATCTTTATTGGTGATGTAATTCATTATGGTAGCAGCAGAATGAATTTTGAAGACTACAGAATTATTGTCTGGCAACTCACAGAGAAACGCATCCAATCTAATTGGAAGGAACATCTTTCAGCAAGACAATAACCCGAAACACACTGCCAACCCAAGAAAGGACTTCACCAAGGGGGAATAAAAGTGTAAGGTTTTAGACTGGCCAATTCAATCACTAGAACTAAATCCAACTGAGAATGGATTTCACCTCCTGGAGAGGAGAATGAATGGAGAAACCCACCCTCCAAAAAAACAACAACTGAAATAAGCTGCGGTACAAGCCTGGAAATGCATCACAAAAGAAGAAGGCAGCAGTTTGGTGATGTCAGCGGGTCTCCGTCTTGATGCTGTTATTGCAAGCAAGGGAATATATTCAACCAAACATTAAGTGTTACTTACTTTAAGACTATCTGTTCCAATTCTTTTGCTCACCAAAAAATTAGGTGGTCTCCCACCAAAGAGGCCATGTTCTGAGTTATTTAACACATCTAGATGTAAATATCGGGAAATGAAAGCTGAAAACTATTGCTCCCGAATGTCTTTAGTCTATAACTAAAACAAAGGAATTGGCCTCGTCTTTCCAATACTTTCAGAGGAGACTGTATAAACTACATGTTCATGTGATTTGTGTTGAACAGCAGTGGAGATACTGAGTTCTTGTATAGTGAAGTAACCCTGAAACTAAATGTTTCATTTTCTTAAGGGAAGCTAAGGTGTATCAGAGAAAGATGTTTTGTTGAAGTCAGAAAACATAAGAATAAGAATTAAGTTTTTGTGTATGTGACACTTTTTTTTTTTTGGTTCACCTTAAAGCTGCAGATACCACATTTTCCCAACAGACATTTAAATATATCATATTTACCAACTTGATATCTACTGTGATATCAGTAGGCTGACTCAACAGTCCCAAGCCTAGCCCACATCACAGATCCTCCAGGATACTGAACAGTGAGGATTAGGTTCTTTTCTGTATAACTATTCTTTTTACACCAAACTCACCTTGAGTGTTGGTTTTAAAAAGCTCTTATTTGTCTCATCTGACAGTAGAACCTAGTTTCAATGTTTCAGTAGCAAACTAGAGGTGCTTTTGTTTGTGGTTACATGAATAAACTTTCTGGAACTCCTTTCATTCAAAATTCTAAGCAGCCACAGATCAACAACAAAAATCTTGACCATGTGCAATCATTTCACAGTTTCTACTAGGTACATTAGACGTACTTTAGTGTATCACCTCATGCCCATTTAATAGAGGTTTGATTGCTGCTGGTAGTATCTGTTTGAGTAAATGTGTAGATAATGGATCTAGTATGCAAGTTGATTTTGAAGAGAAATTAGTGAAATTAATATGGTCTGTTGGATGGGAGTAAAAGATTCTAATCATTCTACTGATGTGGTTATATCATTTTCTGCATAGTTATCAAATTTTCTATGTTAATGTTAATATTTTTTGCTATTTTGTCATAGAAAAAAATCACTATTACATACTGTTCATTTTTGTGCTTCTATGGAGGCCTTGTTCCTAGTTAACTTTGCTGTTGTATTAAATAAGAATCTAGGATTATTTTTGTCATCTTCAATTAGGGTCGAGAGAGATGCTGATCTAGCAGCACTAAGAGCCTTTTTAAAGCTCCTATGCAATTTAGAATGCCACTAATTTAATTTGAAGTCGTGTATGTTCTTTTCAGCTTTTGAGTGAGCTAGAGTGTAGCAGATCGTTGACTGTAAGCATTCAGGCACCTGACCGAGCCACCGTATGTGATCTTTGGGGTCAGATGATGAACCAATCAAGGTTTTGCAATTCTGGGAAGGTTTCAGTAGAACTGTGTACAGTAGCTGACGTGATTGCCACACTACCGCGTGCGGAGTTTTATTATGACTAAAATACATTTTGAATGAGATGAGGTAATGATCTGTGATGACTTCAGTCTGGGATAGTGTGACTGTTTTCTATATTTAAAGTCATGAAATGCATATAAAGCTGACTTTACTAGAGCTCATCATGGAACAAATAATGATTTTATTTTATTTATTTTATTTTTTTAAACATCTGGTAACAGGTGCTTGAAAATGCAGAAGGTGCAAGGACAACTCCATCAGTTGTAGCCTTCACAGCTGAAGGGGAGAGACTGGTGGGTATGCCAGCCAAAAGGCAAGCTGTGACTAATCCAAACAACACACTCTACGCAACCAAACGCCTGATTGGGAGACGCTTTGATGACCCAGAAGTACAGAAAGATTTGTAAGTTGTTTACACTGAGTATGACTACTACTGCTTCTTCTTATTAGGGGCCCAAGCACCAAAGGTGCGTAGGTACCTTTTAGTGGTTATAAGTTTTCTTCTTCTTTTTCTTCTTATTTTTATTATCCTTCTAAGGTACTCTATGGCAGCCCATAGAATATTCCCTATGCTTTTTATGAAATTTGCTACTGTGACAGAGGATAGTCTCAGCTACCTTCAAAGCAGTTTTGGTGTACACCACTCAAGCCCTTTAACACCAACAATACAGTATATTTGGACAAACGTTTACATCAATAACTCTGCAGCGGAATGTTGTTCAAAAGAGATTCTACTTTACTCAGATTCTTTGGGTCTAGCTGAGTTCAGCAAACACTGTGATGTTAACTTATGCCATAATGGATTTTCCGCCTTTTTTAATTTTTTCAAAAAGTTTTTTTTCCCTCTTCTTTCTCCTACCAACTTTGTCCAATCATCACCAAGTTTGAATCATGGCATTGTTAGACTATCCCAAAAAAAAGTAGTTTTTTTTTATTTTTGATATATGGAACAGTTTGTTCTTAACACGCAAACGAATTTGACAGTATGTGAAGGCATATCTCAGCAACGGTGTGACGTATTCTTACCAGATTTTATCGATAACTGCCGTCACCCTAAGGGTCTCCAAGGAGGTTTGTCTAAATTCACCTCTAGGTGGTGTTATAATTAACAAATTTGTAAAATTGCTCATAACTTTTTAACCACTCGACATTAAATCAAGATTCTTATTTCAGGTAACTGACTCGGCCATTTAAGAACATTCAGTTTCTTTGCTGTAAGAAGCTCCTAGGTTGCTTACATTTAAAAATTCTTCCTGCTACTTCTGTCAGCAGTCACATTATCAAGGACGGTGGAAAGTGCTCAACATTAGAAATCTAAGAAATTTGTGGTCTGCCAAACAGGACCACGTTGCAATTCAGTAAAAACAGTTTTTTCTTCTCATACAAAATGTATCCGATCATCAGAAAATTTGCATTATGAGATCAGTCCGAAAAAAAAAAAAAAAAAATCAGATTCGCTAAACGGGAAGTGACGGCATATCTCAGCAACGCTTTTATGTATTGATATTAAACTTGTCACATATTTAGCAACATGACCTGACGTTCAACAAAATTTAACATAATTTGTGACTTGGGAGGGCTACTGAAAACAGTAACTGAAGTAATATCTCAGCGGCATCATGACATTCTGCCTTCAAATTTAGTACATCTCCTTTGGAGCAAGTGTGGCTTCTGGTCTTCCTTCCTTTAAAACTAATTTTGAGTTTTAAATATAAATTATAAATATTTTATCTAAATAAGTTTTCAGTGATTATGGAGCACTAATGAAACAGTAGGGGAGTAATGATACAACATAACACAATGCATCATGATGTAAACTGTGGCAATATGTGATTCACTTTGTGTAAATCAGCATTCTGTTACTTATGCAGTTGCACTATTTGAACACCAGAGGTCCCAAGCTGTGCAGCCCATGGATTTAAAATGTACAGAGAGCACACTGGTCACGTGTTCGTGTTCTTTCGTGGAGAGCCTGTGAGATTTGTACTTGTGAAGTCCAACAGCCTAATAGCTCCGGATTGCAGTAGCCAGCATGCATTATACATTACATGGTCACATGACAGTATTACAATTGTTAAAAACATCTCTTGACTAGCTTTCAGTCAACACCAAATGGAAAACAGATTTCATGTCTGGGTTATCATTTAATACATATATCCAGATGTGGCAGCCTTTTTACATGTTTTGTATAGGAGTATGCAGGAATGATTTATAAATAATTATAAATTATAATTATTAATTTATTAAAAGGGATAAATTTATTAATTTAAAATATATATCTGGAATTTATGTATATTTCTGTAAAGCTGTTTGGGATGAATGAAGATAACAAACTGCATGAAATCAGCCCTGTTATTGGCAGAAGACAACATTTTCTTTTAAAGTCGTTGTGCTCAGACTGTGTATACACAATGTCGCAAAAGTCATTCAAGAGTCTTACATGTTTTTATTAATGGATGAAGAATTTTGGAATTTTTAAAATAATTTGAAACAACTCATATAGATTAACTTGCTCAGTACAATATATTTGATACTTTTAAATTGTTTTGACTATTTAAAATGTTTGTTTTATTTGTAACCTTGCTCCTGCCATGAATATATCCCTTGGTGCGTGCATGGTGTTAAATATTAAGCAACTGACTAACTGGATATAGGAGTGTTGGCCTAAGGCCTGGGTTGTACAGTTCACCTCGTTGTAGTATTGGCCGCGTAGCTCCAGAATCCCGGTGTTATAATCCACATAGATAGCAATTGGTTGGCCGTTGTACTGTACCTGTCCTCTCCTCTTTTGGGCCTCTTGAATAACTCTGTCCTTTATCTTATAATGGCGGAATGGGACGATGACAACCCTTAAGGGGAGGTTTGTTTTTGGCCTATAGTTGGACAGCTGACAGGGGTCAAGGTCAGGTTTTTTAATTCAGGGGTTTGATAATTGCTAGTTTAAATGATTCAAGTACATAGCCAATGCGCAGGGAATAACTGGTTATTTGTGATAGAGGTTTGATTACTTCTGGTAGTATCTGTTTGAAGAATTGTGTATGCAAGGGAACTAGTTCACAAGTTGATTTTGATGAGGAAATTAGTTCGGCCTCTCAAAGGGGAGTAAAGCATTCTAACTGCTGATCTGATGTGGTTATATTGTCATCTACTTGGTTAGTTATCAAATTGTGTGGCTTTAAATTAATACTCAGTTCAATTAGTAATTAATTTTGTCTAATATTTTCAATGGTCATTGAAAAAATTCAGTCATCGCTACTAAATACCGATGGTGTGCATGATTCTATGGTGCTCTTTTTGCCTAGTTAACTTTGCAACAGTATTAATTTAGAATCCAGGATTATTTTTGTTGTCCTCTATTAGGGTGGAGTGATAAGCTGTTCTAGCAGCATTAAGCGCCTTTCTATAGCTAAGAAGGCTGTCCTTCCATGCTGTTTGGAATACTACAAATTTAGTTTGTAGTCATGTACGTTCTTTTGAACTTGAGTGTGCGTGTGACCAGGGTGCTAGTTTTTTCTCTCCAATTATTTTATTTTATATTTATATTTTATTATTTATATATATATATGTGTGTGTGTGTGTGTGTTTAAATTAGTTCTTGATAACATTTTTAATAAAATGTCTGGTCTCGTTACTAATGAAAGCATTGCCACCTGTATACTTTATAACATCCCACCCCCAAGTGTAATTGCTTCTCTGTCTGGCACACAATCTTCTGCCTAGCCCAAGCTGAGTGACAAAGCAATGATGATATTATTATTATTATTATTATTATTATTATGGAGTGTTAATACTACTGCTACTAGTAAGGAGGGTGTTATGCACAATGAACAAATTAGCTGTGTGGGTCTTCATTTGCAGAAAGAATGTTCCATATAAGATAGTACGCGCATCCAATGGAGATGCCTGGATAGAGGCCCATGGAAAGCTGTACTCCCCTAGCCAGGCTGGGGCCTTTGTTCTGATGAAGATGAAAGAGACTGCAGGTAAGAGTCCCTTTAAAATATTAAGACAAAATTTTCACAAGACAGAATTTTCTGAAAATAAATGCCGTAACTACTAAGAATAAAGGCTATAATGAATGCATGAATGTGTGTTCATTTGTGTTAATTAGTGCTCTTTTTCAGAGAATTATTTGGGCCATACAGTGAAGAATGCTGTTGTGACTGTACCAGCCTATTTTAATGATTCTCAGAGACAGGTAAAGATGGCACAAAAGTCTAATTAATCTGAAAGGTAGTCATTTTTATTTAAAAGTTTTACAGTGAAGAATGAAAGTTCCATTAAGCCTATCAGTTTGGTATGCCATGCTAGTCGTAGTGAAATGCTTTAGAACTCTTGTTTTATGTGGAGTACAGTGGTGATTTTAGCTTTAGGTTATGAGATGCTGCAGAATCAAAATTCAAGAGTAGTACTATTAATAATTAAATACTATTAATACTGCTTCAGTATTATGCAGTCAGTAACTCAGTAACTATATGGCTGTTATAGCTAGTGCATTTGAGCAATCATGTCTTTAGCCCAGGCCTGGATTGGCCATTGGGAGATTTCTGAGAAATTCTGGTGGCTTGGCCTGTCTTGCAACTGAATCAGACACGAAGCAGCCAGGTGGAGCTGAGAGAAAAGGGCATGAAAATGAAAAGCCCTCCAAGAGATTGCTGCAGCAAATTAACAGGCATTTTTCAAGAACTTCAAGCGCAGGTCAGTCTAATCTGCACAAATGCAGCTAATGTTATCTAATGAGGCTGTAGTAACAGCAGTATCAGTATCTAGTAGGTGAAACTGCAACTGGCTGCATAATCAACATTGTTAGTCTATACAGCTGAAAGTATTTTTTTCAAGAATGTCTCTAAGAAATCTCACTATAAAAATTAAGCCATTCAAAAGAAGCAAGCACCATCACATCCCCATATAACCAAAGGCTAGCTAGCTAGCCAGCCACTATAACTCAGTGTCACTGATGGCTGGGAAGATGGTGTCGTGCTAGTGACAGTTGATTGCAGCAGGTCCTGTCTCAAGAGATGTTATATCTTGCCTATGTTACCTCTGTTAGGTTTTTCTACTTAGATATGTCACTTTTCATTTCTTCAGCTCATCTTTTTCTTATGTTCTGAGTTTCAGTCTGCTTAGGCACACAGTTTTTTTTATTTATCATGCACTCTACACTCGGAATGGAAAACCACAGGGAGAGAGCAGGTTGTTTCATGTACAGACACGATTAGCTGCTGGCGCTCCAAAGATCTGCGCCACACACTGGAATGAGGTTCAGTATTCCTGAAGAACTGCTGAGACTGTACAGAGTACGCAAAGCTGGATTCAGAACAAAGGCAAAGAGGAGACAATACAAGCCCTTCGTTTCCTCCATCGTCATGGGAAATGTTAGGTCTTTTGACAATAATATGGAAGAGCTCAGCACACTGATCGGGACCCAGAGGGAGTATTTGGGAGTGCAGTGTGCTTTATTTCGTTGAGACATGGCCGCACGAGGATATTCAGGAGTCAAATGCTTCCATCCCTGGCTTTCAGGCAGTGAGGGCGGACAGAGATGCTAGACTGAGTGACAAGAAGAAAGGTGGAGGGGTCTCACTGTTTGTAAACAGCAGATGGTGTAACCTGGGACATGTTACTATGAAGGAGCTTCACTATTGCCCAAATGTTGAACCGTTAGCTGTTGGTTTACGTCCATATTATCTGCCATGGGAATTCATGGTCACCATTCTGGTTATTGTTTACGTCCCACCGGCAGCTGATGCAGAAGCGGCATGGCATGTGTCACACTCCACTGCACTACCAAAGGTCCACCAGTTTATCAACTGTGTTACCAGAGAGAACATAACACTGGACCTCCTGTACGCAAGTGTGAAGGGTGCATACACTTCATCTACTCTGCCCCCACTGGGAAGGTCTGACCTGGTTCTACTGACACCCACATCCTGTTGTCCTAAGACAGTCTGTGACAAAGAAGACCATAAGTAGATGGTCACAAGAGGCAGAGAAGGGTCTGCAGATCTGCTTTGAGACCACAGACTGGGAATGTTATGTGAACCAGCTGGGGAAGACATGAACAACTGCATAATGGACTACATCAGTTTCTGCACGGACACTGTAGTTCCACTTAGGATGGTATGTAGTTTTCTTAATAAACTAAGGACCTGACGGAACTACTGAATAAAAAGAAGCAGGTTTTCAGGCAGAAAAACAAGGAACAGATGAGGAGAGTGCAGAAGGAGTTGAAGGTGAGATTTGGGGAGAACAAAGAAGACTGCAGAAGGAAGCTGGAGGTCAAGCTTCAGCAGAACAATGCAAGGAAGGTGTGGGCTGGCATGAAGCAGATTGCCAGTTTCAAGGCAAAACAACCTGCTGGGGCCGGAGGAGGGGAGACTGGAAAGAGCTAACAAGCCTTACTCAAAGGACTCGCACTTCTATCTTCACCAGTTATACAGCCATCCTCAAGGGACTCACCCCAACTCCCACCCCACCACCTATCTGTCACTACCAGCCAGGTGAAGAGATGGCTACAGATAAAGAAACTTGGGAAAGCTGCAGGGCCTGACAAAATCAGTCCCAGGGTACTGAAGGTTTGCATCAACCAGCTGTGTGGGATCCATCAGCACCTCTTCAGCCTGAGCCTTCAACAGGAGAAGGTGCCAGAGTTGTGGAAAACACCCTGCCTAGTTCCTGTTCTGAAGAAGACAACTCCGTCCTCCCTGAATGATTACAGATCAGTCGCCCTCACATCACATGTCATGAAGGTCCTGGAGAGACTAGTGGTGGTCCATATCAGACTTCAGGTCAGCTCTTGTCTGGACCCCCTGCAGTTTGCCTACGAGCCACATGATAATGCAGTTATATATCTGCTGCAAAAGGCCCACTCCCATCTGGACTACACCACAGTGAGAATCACTTTCTTTTCCCTTGATTTCCTGAGCGCATTTAACACCATCCAATGTCTCCTGCTTAGAGAGAAGATAAGAATGCAAATGGACAATCCGTGATCCCCTGGGTCGCTGACTACCTGTCGGGCCCCAGTTTGTGCGGCTAGGAGCCTGCCTGTCTGAGTGCCTGCTGTGCAGTGCTGGAGCACCAGAGGGACATTTTTTTGTTTGCATTGGGAATCCCTACTGTGATGGGCCAGTGCGGACAGCTGAGTGAGACATGTGACTCTGTGGGACGTATATTCCGGGAAGCAATGGTGTAATCATAGAGGGAGCTTTGTAAACATAGCAGATCTTTAGTGATTTTTAAACACAAGCCAGAATATTTCAATGTCACACTACTCAGGACATTTTTTTGTTTGTTTGTTTGTTTTTCCCCAAAGAAAGTCTTAATTCCTAAATGGTTAATGCAATATTTTTGTTAAACCTCTTGAATTAAAGCTGAAAGTCTACACTTCAGTCACATCTTGATTGCTTCATTTCAAATCCACTGTGGTGGTGTACAGAGATAAAATTGTGAAAATTGTCACTGTCCAAATACTTACGGACCTCACTGAATATTTGCTTACCACTCTTATGAAGAGCTTGTGACGTGTTCATTTTTATTTTCATAAACATATATATGTTACACTGATTACAGGCAACCAAAGATGCTGGCCAGATTGCAGGTCTAAATGTGCTCAGAGTAATCAATGAGCCTACAGCAGCTGCTCTGGCATATGGACTTGATAAAACTCAGGACAAGGTGTAAGTGTGTGAAACACACTTGTCAACCAATGATTTACTGTTGTTGGCATTTTGCATGTTATTTATTAATGTCTGTCTGTCACCTTACAGTATTGCAGTGTATGATCTCGGAGGAGGCACATTCGATATCTCAGTCTTGGAGATCCAGAAAGGAGTTTTTGAAGTGAAATCTACCAATGGTGACACATTCTTAGGTGGTGAAGATTTTGATCAGTATCTGCTAAATCATATAGTGAAAGAGTTCAAGAGAGAGGTTTGTATGCATTTCTTTGTTTACACACACACATTTAAGTATATAATTATTTTAGATTTTAAGCTGAACAACCTGGGGCAGGTTGTTATAAATACGATTTTACTTCTATGTAATGTTTTTAAGATTTTAAGGGCAGAAATTTGGCTTAATGGATATAAATGGGTATTTTAAAAGGATATTTCTCCAATAAACTAGAATTATGTTTTTTATCATGGTGTGTAGTATTGTTTTACAGTGGTTTCTATCGCTTACTGTCTGTGGTTTAGGAGAATTTAAGATTTTATGTCCTTTTTCTGTTTTCACCTGAATGCTACAATACCCAGAATGCAGTATGCCAATACGTAATTCAAGCATTGGGAATCCCTACTGTGATGGGCCAATGCGGACAGCTGAGTGAGACATGTGACTCTGTGGGACGTATATTCCGGGAAGCAATGGTGTAATCATAGAGGGAGCTTTGTAAACATAGCAGATCTTTAGTGATTTTTAAACACAAGCCAGAATATTTTTCTAAAATGTTGCGTTGTGCATGCTATCGAACTGGACATGTTTCCAGGCCAACAGAAGACAGAGACGAACCATAAGGTGTACAGTCAAAAATTCTTTCTTCCTTTATTCCTTAGCTGAAGCCAAATTCAGCAAGGTCACAGCCATTAATTTCAGCCATGATGGATTTTTTGCTAATTTGCATAATATACAAAATCGACTTTCGTGAATTTGTCCTGGAGTTTTTGTCCTGCCTTCACAAATTTAATGTCACACTACTCAGGAGAGTGTGAACCTCAATTATCAAACACGACTTGACATTTATAAATATGGCCACTACTTGTCAATCAGTTCTAATGAGGTATAAGCTAATTTGCGCAATCAGCTATATCTCATGATTGATAATTGGATTTGCATGAAACCTGAAAGGTTTGCATGTGCATGACTAAATTCTAAGGCCATCTGCAAAGCTTGGGGTGTGGTCATACAAAGGGGGCGTGGCAAAGGTCAGATAACTGTTTCTCATGAACCGTTAGTTTGATTGAGCTGAAATTTGATAGGGTGCATCTATACATTAATATTTAAGTGGATTTTTCATGATGACCTAATTACTTTTAAAACATGGCTGCCATTGGCCAGTCAGATTTCAGTAGGCATTTCAGAGGCTTACCAAGAAATTTGAATGGCAGAATCACCTTATGCAACCCACTCCAAATGGCCACTGGTGGGCGCTATTCAAGTTTCAATTTATGTTAATTTGCATAATATGCAATACCTACTCTTGCAAACTAGTCTTAACCTATCTGTGAGGTTGTCACAAATTTGGTGTCAAACCTCAACCTCAGTAATCAAAAATGCTTGTGAACATTATGGCTGCAACATGCTAATCATTCCTAGTGGGTCAGAGTTAGTTTACTCAAAAAGCTGTACTCCATGAATGCCTGCATGGATTTACACAAAACCTGAAATGCATGTATGGGGAAAAAAAAATTTTGGGGCATAATCATTGAAAAGAGTTGGAGTGAAGTTGAAATAGTTACTTCTCAGGAACCGTAAGTCCATTTGAGTTGAAATTTGATGTGTCGTATAAATCTGATAATCTGTAACTGGATTTTTATTCATCACTGAATGTTTTTGAATTTTCAAAAACATGGCCGCCTGCAGTAAATTAGCTTTCAGCAGGCATTTCACACAACTGGCATTGAGCTATTGTCACAAAACTTTATAAGTATGTTCATTTACAGTTTCTTGTTCTATGCACATTGGCAAGAACTTGCCACTGGGGATGATGTCTGCTAAATCTACGTAGGCCCCGCAGATCACTGCTTGCAGCTGTAATTCTTATTCTTTTTTTTTGTCTGCTTTAAAATGAATCATACAGACCAAACCATAAGTCATAGAGACTTTGATACTAGGTCAACATGTGGTACTCCTTAGCGCTACTCAAGCAAACAAGATGGGCCCAATTGGCCCAATAGTGGTATTAGTTTGCAAGTGTTAATGTTTTGGTCTATATCTCATGAACCTTGAGTCCTACAAAA
Source organism: Pangasianodon gigas (assembly GCA_022758105.1). Taxonomy (NCBI): domain Eukaryota; kingdom Metazoa; phylum Chordata; class Actinopteri; order Siluriformes; family Pangasiidae; genus Pangasianodon; species Pangasianodon gigas. Next base: position 13,037,286 of record CM040460.1, on the reverse strand, counting down.
AAAAAAAAAATTCCCACTGTTTTCTTGGGTTCTCCCAAAAAAGCCTCAAGAACCATTTAGAACCACAAAACTTGAAAGGCATATACAGCAGGAGAGAGGTTATCTGCAAATATTGGAGCATGGTTCTGGTTCGATAACTTTTTCTCAGGAGCCGTAATTCTGATTGAGCTGAAATTTGGTATGGTACATCTATGTGGTAATCTGTAAGTGGATTTTTGATGACCTCATAAATTTAAAAAGCATGGCTGCAATTGGCCAGTCAGTTTCAGCAGATGTTTGACAGAGTTAACATTTAGAGATTGTCATGAAACTTGGAGGTAGTTTTGGGTAGGTACCTCATAATATCTGCTACAATCTGACTCAAATTGGCCACTGGGGGCACGATTCGTGTTTGTTCACACAAACCCAAGCATTTCTCTTGGAAAATAAGGTGTACAATGAAATTTTTTAGTTTGATTCTTTTGCTCAAACCATGCAGAATTACCTTTTTGGAGTATGTAGCTTCACCCAGTAAAAATTATGATAATTTGCATAATATGTGAAACCTACTTTTGTAAGCTAGTCCCATGATTTTTTGCAAGTTCGGTGTCAAACTAATTAGGAGATTGCAACCCTCAATAATTATCAAAAACATGTTGAGATTTTTAAACAGTATGGCCGCCACATGTCAATCAGTTCTAAGGAGGCGGATTTGAACCAAAATTGAATGGCATGTTCAGTAGAAAGTTCTAAGGATGTCGGCAAAGGATGGGACATGGTCATCGAAAGGGAACAGTTGCTGGAACTGAAAGTCGAATTGAGCTGAAATTTGGTGTGCTGCATCAGTCAGCTAATCTGTAACTGGATTTTTAATCATTACTGAATTACTTCAAAAATATGGCTGCCTTCAGCCAATCTGATTTTAGCAGATTCACATCTAAAATTCTTGTTTATTTTTATTCCCTTGCAGGTGCTGAGTGTTGATGTAATGAATTTGTCGTTTCTCAAACTTATAACTCCAATAGCCATGAAATTTGGAAGACAGCATTGGGAGATGAACTCGAACAAAACTTGATTTTTGATATACTGGAAGGTTCATCCATAACGCCCAAAAGAAATTTGACAGTGAAGTCACCAAACTGGAAGTGAGGGCATATCTCAAATACTTATGTATTGACTTGAAACTTGTCACATGTTTAATTCAATTCAGTTTTTATTTGTATAGCGATTTTAACGATGGACATTGTTGGAAAGCAGCTTTACAGAAATATGTAAATTCCGCATATAAATTGTACATTTATAAATTTATCCCTAAATGAGCAAGACAGAGGTGACGGAAAGGAAAAGAAAACTCCCTGAGATGATATTAGGAAGAAACCTTGAGAGGAACTAGACTCAAAAGGGAACCCATCCATATCTGGGTGACACCGGATAGTGTGATTGTAAAAAATTCCTTTCTATAACTGTGCTATATAGTCAAAAAGTGCCATTGTGTAACCAGGAAAGTCATTATAGTTTTAACATGAAGTCTATTTTGTTGAAGTTATCAACTGTTCACTGATGGAGACTTGAGGGCAAAACTGTTCATGGCAGTGGCAGTCCTAAAACTATCATAGCAATTGTAGGCCTAAGCCATTGTAGCAAAACTGTTCATATCAATTGCAGTCCAAAGCTATCTTCATGGTTTCTAACTGGTACCATCCACAGTAATCTCATGTATCTTTATTGTCCATATGTGGCCATCCTCAGCAAGTTAATAAGCATAATGTGTCTAATGTACTTTACACATTCCTCAATTTTATTAAGCTGGTGTCCGGGATCTGTCTTTGCTGAAACATACAACTGTGTGTTATCAGCGTAACGGTGGAAGCTAAAACCATGTTTACAAATAATTTTACCCAGAGGTAGGATATATAAAGAAAAAAGTAGTGGGCCTAAAACACTTGTGGAACACCAGGCTTTACCTTAGAATACATAGAGAAGTGACCATTTACATCTACAAACTGATAACGATCAGCCAAATAAGACCTTAGCCGGGAGAGGGCCGTTCCCTTAACTCCAACAACATTTTCTAGTTTATCAAGGAGAATAGTATGATCATTGGTGTCAAAAGCTGCACTAAGGTTAAGCAACACAAGCAAGGAGACACAACCCTGATCAGAGGCCAGTAGTAAGTCATTTACCACTTTAAACAGTGCTGTCTCTGTGCTATGATGAGGCCTAAATCCTGACTGATAATGGTCTATAGTTGGACAGCTCACAGGTGTCGAGGTTGGGCTTTTTAGTCAGGGGTTTGATGACTGCTAGTTTAAAAGATTTCGTTACATAGCCAGTGCTAAGGAAGGAATTCATAATTTTTAGAGGAAGCTTGATTGCTTCTGGTATTATCTGTTTGAAGAAACATGTAGGCAAGGGATCTAGTACACAAGTTGATTTTGATGAGGAAAGTAGTGAAATTAGTTCAGTCTCTTGAAGGGAAGTAAAACATTCCAATAGCTGATCTGCTATAGTTATATTGTTATCTACAGGGTTAGTTATCAAATTGTCTGGCTTTAAATTTATAGTCTGAAATTTTTTTGACTGATATTTTAAATTTTGCCATTGAAAATATTCCTGGAGTCATCACTAGTACATATTAATGGTGTGCATGTTTCTGTGGTGGTCTTATTCCTAGTTAATTTTGCTACAGTGTTACATAACAATCTAGGAGTATTTTTGTTGTCTTTTATTAGGGTGAAGAGACACATTGATCTAGCAGCACTAAGAGCTTTTCTATAGTCTTTCTATAGCTCTGTAGTATTTCTAGATACTACCAGTTTAGATTGATGCCATTTACGTTCTAATTTTCAAGTGGTCTGTTTTAAGTTGCATGTGTGATTGTTATACCCGGCTGATAATTTTTTCTCTCTGCTTTTTTTAAGCAAAGCTACATTATCTAGAGTGTAGATGACTCTAAGCATTCTAAGCCCGATCAAGTTGGGGTCAGGTGGTGATCCAATCATAATTAACTCTGGGAGATTGTTGATAAAATGCTGTGCAGCAGCTGACATGAATATACATTTGATGTAGTAGCATGGTAAAGTGCATACAGTCAGGTCCATAAGTATGTGGACAGAGACACAATTTTCATAATTTTGTCTTTGTACACCTGTACAACCTATAGTTCGCAAAAGTAGGTTTTGCATATGCATATCACACCTTTTAAGTGGGCGGAGCCATATGGTCAAAACAGCAATTTTTCAGAGCAAAGGAATGAAGTTTCAGAGCAAAGGAAAGAATTTTCACTGTACACCTTATTTTACAAGACATATGCTTTTGTTTGCACAAATATTAATAGCACTTCCCAGGGGCTAATTTGAGTAAAATTGCATCAGATAGTAGTGGGTCCCTACCCAAACCTACCGTTCAGGTTTCGTGAGGATAGCTCAATGGTAACCCTTTCAAATGCTTGCTGATTAGCCAATGATGGCTATGTTTTTGAAGTAATTAGGTCAGTCCACATAGATGCAGCATACCAAATTTCAGCTTGATCGGACTTGCAGTTCCTGGGAAACAGTTGTTTCACTTAATCTCCACCCCTGAAGATGACCATGCCCCAAACTTTGCATATGATCCCAGCATCTTGTCCTGTCTAAGCCTGTCAAGTGTCATGCAAATCTACACAGGCATTCATGAGTTTGAGTAAATTAAGCTCCACCTAATTTATTGATTGATTGACTTGTGACAGCCATATTGTTTACCAATGTGACCATGTTTTTGACAATTATTAAATTACTCAGGAGAATGTGAAATTCATCATCAAATTTGTGATGGACAAAAAATTCTCGGACTAAATATGAGGGGAAAAAAAGTAGGTTTTGCTTATGATGTAGATTAGCTAAACCTCAAAGTGGGCAGAGCCTAAATGGTTCTTGGGGAAAACCCAAGGAATCTGTGGAAAAACTAATTTTGTTTGTAGTACTCATGGTTCATGAGATTTGGACCAAAACATAAAACTCTGTTCTCTTATGCCACCATTGGGCCCATCTCACTTGCCTGAGCAGCGGGAGGTGGTACTAACTATTGACCAAATTACAGTTGGTCAGTATATTACAGTTTGGTCTGCATAGTTGGTAATTAGTAATTAGTTACTTAGTTTGTAATTGTTGGTAAATGGTAATTACAGTTTGGTTTGCATAGTTCGTTTTAAGGCAGCAAAATAATAAGAAGAAATAAAAACCCTAACAATTACAATAGGGTTCCATCCAGCACTGTTGGTGCTTGGACACCTTAAAAGAAACCATACAATTCCAGTAGGGTGCCTATGGACCTTCGGTGCTTGGCCTTATAATTATTATACCTTCACAGGGGAGCCCACAGAAGGCTTTTTACACTTTTTATGAAATTTGGCACAGTGATAGAGGACAGTCTCGGCTACCCTCACAGCAATTTTGGTGTAATGCCCTCAAGCCTGCTAATGCCACCAATAGGACAAATTTGGAAATGCATATACAATAATATCTCCAATGCAATGTCATAGAAATACGATTCAACTTTCGTCTGATTCTTTGCATCAAGCCAAGTTCAACGGATAACATGATGTTAATTTCTGCCATATTGGCTTTTCCACCATTTAGATTTTTTTTTTCTAAAACAGCTTTTATTGTTTCTTTTCCTACACATTTTGTCAGGTAATCGAATTAGGAATGCACCATTCTGAGACCAACCTGAAGAAAACTTGTCTCCAGTTTTTGATATATGGGTTGAATCTTCCATAACATGCCTCAAACTTTGCTGTCATCCTCAGAACTTTGTAAGGGACATAACTGTCAAAGCTTGGTTCAAATACATATCACCAATCATGAATTACAGCTAATTAAGTAAACCATCTCCGCCTCCTTAGAATTGATTGACAAATGGCGACTATTTAATTAATAAATCTAATAATGATCAAAAACACGTTAAAAGTTCACACTCTCCTGAGTAGTTTGACATCAGTCAAATTCGCAACAACAATCTAAGTGGGTGGAGCTAAATGGTTCTTTTGTTTGGGAGAGCCCAAGGAATCAGTGGGAAATGGAATTTTGTTCTTGGGCCTAATGATTTATGAGATATGGACCTTAAGGTAAAACCCTGTGAAATGGCACCACCTTTGGCCCAATTGGGCCCATCTCGCTTGCCTGAGTAGCGAGAGGAAATACTATTTATTGACCAATCCTAAATAGGATTCCAAGCAGTAGGTCACAGCAACCACAAAGGCCCAAAATAGCTTTTTTTTCAGTAGGTTCCTTTCTGTTTGCTATATAGAGATGTTACTTGCACGTTCATGTTTAGGAAATTAAGGCCCGTTTTCTGTCGGTCCGTCTGAGATTCTTATTAGTATGATCACAGCGAAGTTAGCAAGGTCACACCAAGGTTAAATGTCTGAAATAGTTTTTCTGGAATAGCTTCTTCCTTGTATAAGGTATATTTTAAAGGTTTGCGAGGCATACAAATAAGTAACAAGAGCTAGACTTGTTCCTAATTGTACACATTTCATAGTGTGCAACATTTCAACTTGTAATTTCAGATTTTTCAGTATAGTGCTATGCAGTGCATTACATTTGCCCAGAATTGCCCATTCAGCACCAACCACCATGCTCTGTTTTTCTTTAGTCAGGTGTGGATCTAACCAAAGACAACATGGCATTGCAGAGATTGAGAGAGGCAGCTGAGAAGGCCAAATGTGAACTTTCTTCTTCTCTGCAGGTTGTTTTTTGTTTGTATGTTTTCAGTTCCTTTTTAACAGAACAGTTAGATTTAAATTGTTGAACCCTGTTTAATACAGGGCCTTATTACTTCTCTATAGTAAATATAGTCATATAATCAAGAACACAAATTTTGGTGGGGGGAAAAAAGGCTGTTGAGGATTTACATGGAATTATTGTAACCTGCAGAACTTATTAGATTTTGGAAATGGTCCAAAAAGGATGAAGGTCACAGCAAGGTCAATTGATGGACTGTGATCTAAATCTGTATTTTAACAGAACAGACTTTAAAAGTACTGCAACAAAGTCAACATTCAAAATAAAACTACCCATGGTTCAGTGACTGTGGTTTTTTTAAACTTGAATCATCTTGGCTTCTGTAGCAGATCTTCTGTTGTGGTTAATTAAATGCACATGCGTTTATGTAAATTTACATCTGACGTTCGTTCAGCATGGGCTGAATGTTACAGATTTAATTAAAAATATAACTATATATTTGGTTTATTGTTTCTAGTCTGATTAGTGAAGTGAAACATATTTGTTTCTTATTTTATTAGTAGGTATCAAATAATCACCAATGGTTAAGCATCACATTTACATTTACAGCATTTAGCAGATGCGCTTATCCAGAGCAACTTACAGAAGTGCTATTTAGTCTTTAACAAAAATACATCCTCATGCTAGTTCACTAGGTCAGGGACTAAATCCAATCAGTTTTAGGTTTTTACAGTACGAATAGAAAAAACGAGATTTTTTTAAATAAGAGAAAAGCTATGCATTTCGTTAATTTCAGCATTAGATTATTTATATTACATTTCAGAAAATGCCTAAACAACTGCCTCCAAAATAGAAGAAATGGGTAGTGACAAAATATAGAGGGTCAACAATACTAATATTGTGTTTGATTGTGATGTTATTGTATTGCTGATAAATGTTAGTATATTCAGTGCTACTAGAATCATTTTCTTTTGTATCAAAGATTTTAAAGTATTGCTTTATTTATCCAGTATTAGCCCTTATTCCTTCCATGTCAGTTAGATAGAAAATAAGAAAATGGAAAAAAATGACACCTTGATCTGAAAACCCAGATCCATTGTATTGTCTTTAACTTTCTCTTGCCACCCAGACTGACATCAACCTGCCTTACCTAACGATGGACAGCTCTGGTCCCAAACACTTGAACATGAAGCTTACCCGTGCCCAGTTTGAGGGAATTGTGGGAGATCTAATTAAAAGGACTGTGGCCCCATGTCAGAAGGCCATGCAAGATGCTGATGTTTCTAAGAGCGACATTGGAGAAGTCCTGCTGGTTGGAGGAATGACTCGTATGCCAAAGGTAACTATTTCCAGAACTGTTTAGAAGGCTTTCAGAGTACAGGGTGTAAAATGAATCATAGGATTGAGAAAGGTGGTGGCACCATTCAGTTCCTTATAAGTGCAATTTGGTCATATTAGTATTGTTAATAGAGCAAGTTTTGAACATGTAGCAAAAAATTTAGATGGCAAAAAATCAGATGGCAAATGGTATCAGCTGCATTCTGTCAAGCTATATTGTATTATTTGAGCCAGCTCTTATTTTAGGTACTGGAAACAGAAGTGTGTGGGTTTGGGTTTTGTTGTCTTTTTTTTTTTTCCTTTTTCTTTTTTTTTCAACTATCTATTGTGTATGTTGAAACATGGTATACATGGTAAACATGGCCTACGTTAGTGATGGTGAGCAAGTAGTTGTCTCATTAAGTGTACATTGTGTACCTGCCTAATCCATTATTAAAATGTGACAAGAAAATTTTAATTTAAATTGGAATCTGAAATATTAAATCTGAAACATTAATGTTTCTAATAAAATGAATGTGCCATTCTGAGGTACACTTCCCCTGAAAATGAGTAACCTACTTATTATTATGCAGTCAGAAGTATCATGGAATAATTTATTTATTTTTATGTTGGCTGCTGCTTGCTTCTAGAAAGGAACTCCTTCTGGTGAGTTTAGGCATTAAAATTGTATCTCTAATACACAGTGCAAGGGTGGCCAGCCTGAGAGCACAGAGCAGTGTCAGTGACCATACGTCTGTGTGAGATGGGAAAAGGGGACAGGGCTTCCAGGCAGTGTGAATTAATTTTGGAGAGGTCAATATACCTGCATAAAGCAATTCATAGGTTCCCCCATGGGGACCCGGGGTAGAGTAGGTCCCCAGCACCTCCTTGCTGTTCGTAAAAGGCGACGAATAGGGCCTCTTGTAGGCCGTGAGTTGCGACCCCTGTCTGTGGAGGAAAGAGGTCCTGGCATTTGGGGAATCCCGTTCCAATCAAGCAGCTAGTCATGACATGAGTAAGAGTATACCACCCTTATATCCCTGGTGCATATCTGCAGGAGTCCCACGGCTCCGTGCATCCCCTGGTTGGGCTCTGAGGTGGGTTTGGAGTAAGGATGATGAAACAAAAATAAACAAACCTCGAATGGTAGAACAGAATTCAGATGATTTAGATGCTGGATGTGTACTGGCAAAGATTTATCTTTTTATAATCTCTATCAACTGACATGGCACTTACAAAGTTATCCCCTTTCACAATTCAAAAAGGAATCTCATGGATAGAAGGAATGGTCAAAGATGTGAAAAAGTTCAGATGAGCTCAGATTTTGGTGGAATGTTCAAAGAAAGTCCCCCCTGACAATCTGATGTGTGCAGGTACTTTGGCTGATGTTCCCATGAAAGCCACTTTCCACCCATACCTAGACAACAGTAAAGGAATAATCAGAACTAGAGAACTACAGGACATGGATGAGGCTGAAATAGCTTCAGAGTTGACTGACCATGACAAGGTGTTGTAAGTGTGAAGAGGATTACAGTCAAGAAAGGAGATTAAATAATAAAGACTGGCACGTACTTCATGAGGGGGGCACAGTGGCTTAGTTGTTAGAACTGTTGCCTCGCACCTCTGGGGTAGGGGGTTTGAATCCCGCTTCCACTGTCTGTGCATGGAGTTTGCCTGTTCTCCCCATGCTTCGGGGGTTTCCTCCTCCAGTCCGCAGACATGCATTGTAGCCTGATTGGCAGTTCCAAATTGTCCGTTGTGTGTGAATAGGTGTGCATGTGTGGGATTGTGCCCTGCGATGGGTTGGCACCCCGTCCATGGTGTCCCCTGCCTTGTGCCTCAAGTTCCCTGGGATAGGCTCCAGGCTCCCCCGCGACCCTGTGTAGGATAAGCGGTACAGAAAATGGCTGGATGTACATCATGACATTTGATAAACACCAACCACCAGAGTGGATCTGATTTGGATATCCAGTTGGGGGGCCTTGTCGACATCATCTTTCCTTACTCTCTGAGATGCTTCAACTGTCAGAAGTTTGGTTATAATTCTGTTGGATGTAAGAACAAACCATTGTGGAGAGGAAAAGCATGAGAAAACCTGACCAAAATGCAGAAATTGCACAGGTGACCATCCAGCCTCATCAAAAGACTGCCCTACATGGATCAAAGAGAAAGAAAATGTGATATGCCTAAAATAGGTGAACTGTTTAGATGCAAAGAGCTTGAGGTCACAACAGACACTAACCTACAGGCAATAGCGCTACATATGACTCTTCACAAGGTCCTCACTCTGTGTTTTATTTATATACCTCCAGACGTAACTGTGACACTTCAAGATCTAAACAAACTTGCTGACCAACTACCATCTTCCTACATACAGTCAGGTCCATAAATATTGGGACAGTGACACAGTTTTGGTAATTTTGCCTCTGTACACCACCACAATGGATTTGAAATGAAGCAATCAAGATGTGACTGAAGTGTAGACTTTCAGCTTTAATTCAACGGCTTCAAGAAAAATACTGCATTAACCGTTTAGGAATTACAGCCATTTTCCCTCCATTTTCACAGGCTCAAAAGTAATTGGACAATTGACTGATAAGCAGTTTCATGGCCAGCTGTGGCCTGTTTCCTCCTTATATCATGATAAATTAAGGAGATAAAAGGTCTGGAGGTGATTCCAAGTGTTGAATTTGCATTTGGTAGCTGTTCATTGGAACTCAATATGCCGTCCAAAGAGGTGTTGATGCAAGTGAAGGAGGCCATCATTAGGCTGAAAAACCAAAACAGACCTATCAGAGAGATAGCAGAAACTTTAGGAGGGCCAAATCAACAATTTGGTACATTCTTAAAAAGAAAGAATGCACTGGCGAGCTCAGCAACACCAAAAGGCCTGGGAGACCACAGAAAACAACTAAAGTGGATGATTGCAGAATTCTTTTCTTATTGAAGAACAACCCCTTCACAACATCTAGCCAAGTCAGGAACACTCTGGAGGAGGTAGGCCTATCATTGTCAAAGTCTACAATCAAGACCCACCTTCATGAATGTAAATACAGATGGTTTACCTCAAGATGCAAACCTCTGGTAACACTCAAGAACACAAAGGCCAGATTAGACTTTGCTAAAAAAAAACCTCTAAAAAAAAGCCTGACCAGTTCTGATGCAAGATTAACTTGTACCAGAATGATGGGAAGAGAAAAGTATGGAGAAGGAAAGGAAGGGCTCATGATCCAAAGCATACCACATCATCCGTCAAACATGTGGAGGCAGTGTTATGGCATGGACATGTTTGGCTGCCAATGGAACTGGGTCACTGGGGTTTATTAATAATGTGACTGTTGATAGAAGTAGCAGGATGAATTCTGAAGTGTACAGAGCTATACTTTCTGCTCAGATTCAGTCAAATGCTGCAAAACTGATAGGACAGCGCTTCACAGTACAGATGGATAACAACCCAAAACATACTGTGAAAGCAGCCCAAGAGCTTGGAAATTAAATGTTCTTAAATGGCCGAGTCAGTCACCT
>CM040460.1:12993035-13018674 GCA_022758105.1 Pangasianodon gigas | reverse complement strand
ACTGTTGTACATCTGTGGTCCACCTTGTACTTCATCCACAGACAGCAGTTTGTGCATATGGAGAAAGCATAAGCATAAACATACAAAAGTTTTCATAAGCATAAACATACAAAAAATATTTGCAAATTTATTAAAATCAAAAACTGAAATCTGACATTTAGATAAATATTTAGACCTTATCAGTACTTTGTAGAAGCACATTTAGCAGCAATTACAGCTTTGGGTCTTCTTGGGTTTGTCTCTACAATATTTGCACATCTAGATTTGGGCATTTTCTCCCCTTCTTCCTGGCAGCTCAATCAAATTTGATGGGGAGCATCTGTGAACTGCAATCTTCAGGTCTCTGTACAAATGTTCTGCTGGGTTCAAGTCTGGGCATTGACTGGGCCAATCAAGGACAATCAGAGATTTGTCCTGAAGCCACTCTAGTGTTGTCTTGACTGTATACTTTGGGTTGTTGTCATGCTGAACCTTTGCCCCTATCTGATGTGTGCACCATGGTTTTCTTCAAGGACCTCTCTGTATTTGGCTGCATTCATCCTTCCCTTAAATTTGACCAGTCTCCCTGTCCCTGCCTCTGAGAAATACCCTGTAGCATGATGCTGCCACCACCATGCTTCACTGTAGGGATGGTATTAGCCAGTTGATTAGCTGCACCTGGTTTTGCCAGAGCTTGGAGTTGAGCCCAAAGACTTTAGTTTTAGATAATCATCTTCCTCATGCTCTGAGTCCTTTAAGTGCCTGCCTTATGCTTTTTACTCAGGAGTGGCTTCCATCCAGCTGCTCTACCATACAGGCCTGCTTGATGTAGTATTTCTGAGATGGCTGTCTTTCCAGCAGGCTTATCTCTCCAATCTGGCCTTTCAGTTGTTATTGCTGATGTGTGCAGTTGGCTATATTTCTGCTTTGAAGTCTTCTTCGAATGGTGGATTGTGATAACTTTCAACCCTGTTCTGTGGAGGTTGTTGATGAGGTCACTGACTGTTGTTTTTGGGGTTTTTTTCACAGCTCTCAAAATTTTACTGTCATTAACTGCTGCTGTTTTCCTTGGCCGACCTGTTCAATGTCTGGCTGTTGGTACATCAGTGGTTTCTTACTTTTTCAGGACATTCCAAATTGTTATATTGGCTATGCCACAAGCAGTGCAATGGCTCTGATTTATTTTCCATTCTCTCTTATCAGCTTCAAAATGGTTTGCTTTTCTCCCATTGACAGCTGTCTGGTCTTCATGTTGGTTTATGCTTTTTAACAACAAATGCAGTTTCACAGTTGAAATCCAGGGCTCAAATCAAGAATAGACATTCAGAGCAATTAATTTAATTTAATTTAATTTAATTAAGAAATTGTTTAAACAATCTAACAGGGCACACCTGGGCAACAAGAAACACCTGTCAGTCACATGTTCCAGTATTTTTGATTACTTGAACAAATGGGTGGGTTCAAACAAATGGTGCTATGTTCTGAGTTATTTAACATATCTAGATGTAAATATAAGGAAATAAAAGCTGAAATTCTGATCTATAATCTCATTCATCTTTTAATCTCAAACCCAAATGTCTTCAGTGTATAGCAAAAACAAAAAAAATGGCCTTGCCATTTTAATACTTTTGGAGGGAACTGTAAATATAGGCTATGAAGCCTATAAGTTTGAACTTTTTTAAAATTTTTAAATTATCTTTTGATTGAAACATTTCCTCTGTTGTAAATATACACTCACTGTCCACTTTAGTAGGAACACCTGTACACCTGCTCCTTTATGCAGTTATCCAACCAGCCAATCATGTGGCAGAAGCACAATGCATAAAATCATGCAGATACAAGTCAAGAGCTTCAGTTAATGCTCATATCAAACATGAGAATTGGGGGAAAGTGTGGTCACTGTGATTTTAACTGTGGAATGGTTGTTGGTGCCAGATGGGCTGGTTTGAATGTTTCAGAAACTGCTGATCTCCTGGGAATTTCACACACAACAATCTCTAGAGTTTACACAGAATGGTGCGAAAAACAAAAAACATTGAGTGAGTGACAGTTCTGTGACTGGAAATGCCTTGTTGATAAGAGAGGTCAGAGGAGAATGACCAGACTGCTCTGAGCTGACAGGAAGTATATAGTAACTCAAACACGCTTAGCAAACATGGTGAGCAGAAAAGCATCTCAGAACGCACAACACATCAAACTTTGAGCTGGTTGGACTATAACAGCAGAAGACCACATCAGGTTCCACTCCAGTCAGCCATGAACAAGAATCTGAGGCTATCATGGGCACAGACCCACTGGAACTGGGCAGTTGAAGACTGGAAAAAGACCAAGTGATTTATTTATTTATTTTATTTATTTAGTTTTTTTCTTTCTTTCTCCTTTCAGTTTTGATGAGCCTGTGCCCATAATAGCATCAGATTCCTGTTCTTGGCTGACAGGATTGGAATCCAATGTGCTCTTCCCAATTCTCATGTTTGATGTGAGCATTAACTGAAGCTCTTGACCTGTATCTGCATGAATTTATACATTGTGCTGCTGCCACATGATTGACTGATTGGAAACTGCATAAATGAGCAGGTGTACAGGTCTTCGTATTGAAGTGGACGGTGACTGTAGAACCCCATGTTGGTTTAAACACTATTTCAGTTAATTATTGCATCATTTAAAATTGTTTTTTCTCTAGGATCGTGTTGAGGCTGTTAATATGGCTGAAGGCATTGTCCATGATACTGAGTCAAAGATGGAGGAATTTAAGGACCAGCTACCCACTGAGGAGGTAGAGCACATAGTTATTTGCTATGTACAAATTTTTGCACAAAGCACAGTGAATAGTTATAAATAATGTAATTTACTGTGGTTTCCTCAGTGCAAGAAGCTTCAGGATGAGATCACTAAAGTGAGAGATCTACTTTCACGAAAGGACCTTGAGACTGGTGAAAACATCAAACAGGCTGCCACAAGTCTACAGCAAGCATCTCTGAAGCTCTTTGAGATGGCTTATAAGAAGGTAATGTATAGTCTAATTTGTCACAATCTTTCTATTCTACAATATATCAAGGCTACAATGTAATGAATGTGCAGTGGAAGGAATGCTGTGTGCAAAATAGGGGTACCATAAAGAACTAAAAGGAGATTTCATTTAGCCCCTTCCACCACAGAGGGATGAGATGATGTGAAAAATAACTGTGAACAGGATAATTCTTAGCTGGTCTACTTTAAGACGCTTTGTTAGTATACAAACAGTGATGAGCTCTGAGGCTTGATTTATTTCAAAGCAAAGCCACAAAGAGCAGAAGGTCAGTCTGAGAATCACCTTGCCTTGAGACTCGGTGACTGAGTCTGTGTGTAGTATTTGTCTGTTTCTGTCTAAGCAGTGCTGACAGGAATTAATTTAAGCCCATCCATTGTTCTTGGATTTCAAATCTCTGTCAACTGAAGTCATAAATCTTGACAAACACTGCCCTCTGGATCTATTCCGCATAATCAAGATCACATGCAGCAAATAAACAGCTTTTCTTGGTTAGGCTTAGTGAGGCTCGCACAGATGAGAAGTGGAATAGAATGTTTGAAAATTTACAATTTGTTTTACTTTTGCCTGCTGAAGTGAAGTGTTCTTTTCATTTTTGAGAACAAAAGATTTTTCATTTTTCTTTGTAATCTTGCAGATATTCCAATCTCAGATTATCTTGTACAATTCTCAGATGACATGTCTACCTCTCGAGCACCATATCTGTGCTTGACAAATTATTTATTTAATTTATCTTATTTAATGTCACACTATTTAATGTAATGCTACTAATGTAAAATTGTCTCTTAGCAATGTTATAGTTCACATTAAAAAAAAGCTAATGTGAGCAACAATTTTCATTATAAATTTCTGTCTCCCAAGCCTTGGAGCCAAGTGCGTAAAATGGCTTTCAGAGAATTCACAGATAAAAAGTGCAGTTTTCAGCACATTTTCAGTGGTGTGCACAGTGCAGACAAACATTGCACTGCATTCTGTCTTAAAGCTGCACCCATCACTGACTTACAGGCAAGTGGTGCTACTGGGGGCAGTTGTGGCCTAATGGATAGAGAGTCAGACTTGCAACCCGAAGGTGAACCTGAAGGTTGTGGGTTCGAGTCTCAGGTCCAGCAGGGATTGTAGGTGGGGGGAGTGAATGACCAGCGCTCTCTTCCACCCTCAATACCACGACTGAGGTGAGACCCTTGAGCAAGGCACTGAACCCCCAACTGCTCCCCGGGCGCCGCAGCAAAAAAGGCTGCCCACTGCTCCGGGTGTGTGTTCACTACTGTGTGTGTGCACTTGGATGGGTTAAATGCAGAGCACAAATTCCGAGTATGGGTCACCATACTTGGCCACAAGTCACTTCACTTCACTTCACACCAGTCACTTTACTAGGAACACCACACTGCTACTGGGTAGGAACCCCATTTGCTCTCAGAACAGCCACAATTCTGAATGCCTTGGATTCTATAAAGTATTGGAAACATTCCTTTGAGATTCTGGTCCCACATGATTGTGTAGCTGACAAATCTGCAGGATTCATGCAGTGAATCTGCGTGTTGCACTAGAAATTGAGATTCATCAGACCAGGCAACGTTTTTGTTGTAGCCTTAGATTCCTGTTCTTGGCTTACATGAGTGGAACCTGATGTGGTCTTCTGCTGTTGTAGCCTGCCGCAAGGTTTGATGTGTTGTGCAAAGTGGTCAGCGTTAGCTCTACTATTCTTTCCTGACTTCTCTCATCAACAGTGTGTTCCCACTGGCAGAACTGATGCAGATGTTTATTTTTCACGTTTTTTACATTGTCCCACATGAACTCTATTACCTTTACTCTTTTATGTGGAAAATCCCTGATGTAGTATGTACTCATTTGTAGTATCATGCAGATCATGCAGCTTCGGGTAATGTACGCATTAGTGTATATATAGATAGATACAACTTTATTGTCATTGCACAGTACAGGTACTCAGCAATGAAATGCAGTTTACCATCTACCAGAAGTGCAAATAGTAGCATTGTGCAAACTAACAAAGTGCAGGTTTAGTATATTAGGTTTAGTATGTAAAATATATATATATATATATATATATATATATATATATATATATATATATATATATATATATATATATATATATATATATATATATTACACACACAGTAAGTAAATAAATGACAAAGCTATGGGCAGTAAATATGTGCAGTAGCTATTGAGTATGAATGGTAATGCCAGTACGAATGGTAAATTACAGTTTTTCATAATAGAAAAACTCATAGGTATAAATAATATAAAATAAGCAAGTATTAGTCATAAACATGTAAGAGATATGAGGTACATTGTATATACAACAGTAACCAGATTATCCATGGATAATATACAATGTATATACAGATAATATATACATATATAAAGATTACCTAGGATATACAGTATACTAGGAATCTACAGTTTATAGATAGAGTGATAATACACAATATACTGTGTAGAATGGAGCCGCAGGATGATTACGGGCAGTAAAATATCAATGGCCTAACGGTGTAGTGTAGAGTTCAGCAGGTTAATGGTTGTGGGGAAGAAGCTGGCTCTAAGCCTGCTGGTTCTGATGCAGATGTTCCTGTATCTCCTCCTGGAACGAAGGAGGTTGAACAGTTTGTGACTGGGATGGGAGGAGTCCCTGATGATATTGCTGCTCAAAGCAGACATCTGCTGTGTTGAAGATGTTCAGTGGCTGGTAGTCAGGCACCAGTGATGTATTGGGTGGTTTTCACCACCTTTTCTTTGACACCATGGACCTACCATACCACACTGTGACGAAGAAGAACTTTACTTCCTGAGGAGACTGAAGAAAGATGCTGTTGCGCCTTCCTAAGCAGAATTGAAGTATTATGACCAGGTGCCAGGACAGATCCTCAGAGACACACTCTACTTCAGTCCAATGGGTGTAGATGGGAGTGTGTCTGCTGCTTTTAGATTTCCAGAAGTCCACAATGAGCTCTTTGGTCTTCTTGTTCCTGAGGGTGAGGTTGTTGGCAGAACACCATGCTGATAGGCTTTGGTTCTCCTCCCTGTAGACCAACTCATCATTTTTGCTGATGTGACCTACCACCATGGTATCATTTGCATACTTGATGTTGGAGTTATGCAGAGGCACACAGTCATGGGTAAACAGGGAGTACAGCAGCAGTCTCTGCACACAACCCTGTGGGACACCAGTGTTCAGGATGAGGGAAGAGGACCAAACCATCAACCATCAGAATGGGGAAAAAATGTGATCTCGGTGATTTTGACTTCGGCATTGTTGGTGCCAGACGTGCTGGTTTGAGTATTTCTATAACTGCTGGTCTCCTGGGATTTTCACACACAACAGTCTTTAGAGCAATTGCACAAAGTGCCATACTCCGTTGACCTCTCTCATCAACAAGGCGTTTCTGTCTAAAGAACTGCTGCTCGCTTGGATGTTTTTCCTTTATTGCACCTTTAGAAAGTGGTGAGCAGAAAAGCATCTCAGAATTCACAACACATCGAAACTTGAGGCAGATGGGCTACAACAGCAGAAGACCACATCGGATTCTACTTCTGTCAGCCAAGAACAGAAAGGTGAGGCTGCAGCTATCCCAGACTCACCAAAATTTAACAGTTGAAGACTGAAATGAATCTTGATATCTGCTGAGGCACACAGATGGTAGGGTCAGAATTTGACACCAACAACATGAATCCATGTACACAGCCTTGTGTCAGCAGCCCAGGCTGGTGGAGGTAGTGTAATGGCGTGGGGAATGTTTTTTTGGCACACTTTGGGCCTGTTAATGCCAATCAATCATCACTTGAATGCCATGGCCTTTATGAGCATTGCTGCTGACCATGTGCATCCCTTTATAGCCACAATTTACCCATCTTCTAATGGCTACTTCCAGTATGATAATGCACCACGTAACAAAGCAAAGATTGTCTCAAACTAGTTTCATTAACGTGATAACGAGTTCAGTGTTCTTAAGTGGCCTTCCCAGTCAATGGATCTGAATCCAATAGAACACCTCTGGGTTGTGGTAGAGCAGGAGACTCGCAGCATGAAAGTGCACCTGAAAATCTGCAGGAATTGTGTGGTGCAATCATGTCAACATGGACCAGAATCTCAAAGGAATGTTTCCAATATTTTGTGGAATCCTTGCCAGAAAGAATGAGGCTGTTTTGAGAGCAAAGGGAGGCCATATCCAGTATTAGTATAGTGATCCTAATAAAGTGCTCAGTGAGTGTATATAGGCATATAAATAAAATTGGTATCTGACTGGTTCATGTAAGTTATCTAACAAAACAGTATAATGTTAGTCTTCATACATTAGCTACATGCATATTTCAGCTATAGTTGTAGTGAACATGAAGATGAACTTTGTGATCTCCTTCATCTCTACCATTTTGGGATTTTTACTTTGAAGAACATCAAGGTCTGTTTTATGAAGAAAGGGGATTGCTTGAAAGTGACCAACCATAGCCATGGGAACATGCGTCTTATTCCCACCTCCAAAGTCTCAAAATTCAAAATGACTCATGGTGTGATGCTTCTACGAGCATGTGAAAGTGAAGCGAAAGCTGTGAGACGAATGCCCAAGACTAAGACAAGTCCAAGTCAACACTTCTTGAGACTAGACTTTAGTCTAAAACTGGACTCCATTCCTACAGCCCTAGTGTGTCAGTGTCAGTACTAAAAGGCTGTTATTGTAGATCTATTTATCTACAAATGTAATTTTAAACATATAGTTCTAATCAGCCTCCTTTTACTGAAAATGTGAGTAATATTTGATTAGCTAATGTCATAGTCTGTGCAGTCCTGTCAGTGAAGGGTTCTAGCCAGGCAAGTTGTCTAACTACACTATATGGTCAAAAGTTTGTGGACACATGATAATCACACCCATATGTGCTTTTTGAACACCCCATTCCAGTCTTAGTCTCCCCTTTGCTGTTATAATAACCTCCTCTCTTCTGGGAAAGCTTTCCACTAGATTGTGGATCATGGCTGTGGGGATTTGCCCATTCAGCCACAAGAGCACTAGTGAGGTCAGGCACTCATGTCGGGCAAGGAGGCCTGGGGCACAGTCGGCATTCCAGTTCATCCTGAAGGTGTTCAGTAGAATTGAAGTCAGGGCTCTCTGCAGACCACTCAAGCTCTTCCACTCCAACCTTGGCAAACCATGTCTTCATGGACCTCACTGTGTGCACAGGGGCAGTGCCATGCTGGATCGTGTTTGGGCTAGGCCCCTTAGTTCCAGTGAAGGGAAATTGTAATGCTATAGCTCGGGCCACGTCAGCATTATTGTGAGACCCTGAAGGGCAATAACCGAAGTCGATATGTATATATTTTCCTTATTTAACATATTCCACTGACTAACACCAATAGCCTAGGCTCTGAGATTTGAAAAGGATGTTTCTAGGAATAAGACGAACTAACAGAAACAATTAAAGTATATGGACTATTAAGTAATAACATTATACTGATTAAAGTAAACATTTTTTATAAATGCATTCCTTTGTTTAATTTCTCAATGATGAGAAACACAATTGGGATGATTCATTTTTCCTCTTTCTGTTTGAAGGCTACTAACCACACATGGAAGTGAGAGCTGATGAAGTAGTCTGTGGGAGTTTAAAAAAAAAAAAAATAGTAATCAGGATTTATAATAAAAGGTGTAATTTCCCCCTTGTTATTAACATGGTATTTTAAACATCTTCAATGTCATAAATGTATTTTATGGCAATGTTATTAATATGGAAAGATTGGTGGTAGATGATTAAATAACAAATTGGTGTGATCACTTCCGACTTTGCGACATCAACCTGAAATGCAGGAGCGCATCACATTTACCAGTCGTCTGAATAGTTTTTACATGTAAGTGTTACACACAAGCACAGCACACAGCCCAGTTATCAAGACAAGACAGTTATCAAGCCAGCCGCAGTAGAAGCTGGAGTGCAGGTATATATGGTGGTTTACAGTAACTACCTTTCAGATATTTTAAAAAGAGGAATAAAAGACTGCCGCTCGTCACTTTTACTTAAGCACTGAAAATGTTGAACAGTAGTGTAGGCCTACTGCAGGCCATTTCGATATTATTTCTTCCAAGTTTATACTGTCGCTACAAAGTTGTACGCACACAATTGTATATAGAATGTCTTGGTACGTTGCAGTACACATGTTAAATACAAGGCCCACATTTTCATATATGATAAATAAAGATTTATGGTAAAATGTAATGCTTCAGATACATTTTTATTAATGTAAAGTTTGTTTTATCATTGATATTTAGTTTGATTGTTGTAAAAATGGTCAATGCAGGTGTTAAATCTTTTACAAAACTTTTTCTTTTTACTTATTAAGAAACTGAGGTAATGTTAAGGAACATTTCAGTTATGAGGATACTTTTCACTTTGTGGATAGTGCCATCACAAGGGTAAATGTATTTTAATAGGAGTTTGCACATATTTTTATTGCAATGTGTTAAAGTACAGCAGATTTTTATTTCTTCTTATAGCTGTACCAACAAATACAAGTAGTAAAATATGACAAAATAATGTCTAACATGGGTACTCATTTACCTTACCATTCACAACATTTAATCTTTCCTAGATGGCATCAGAGAGAGAAGGCAGCACAGGCAGTTCAAGCGGAATGGAGACAGGAGAGAAAAAGGAGGGACAACAGTAGGGCCACCAAAGTGAAGGTTATCCTGGGACTGAAATACTTGGAAATGTAAACAGTCTTGAACAAGACTGACATCTTAGTCTCCATTTATTCTTACATACTGCTTTATCACAGTATCATACATTTGTTATTGTATTACCATCCTTCTGAAATTAATTTCATATGTGTCCTTTTCAAGTTACAATGATCTAATTATTGTTATTGTAATTTTTCTGCTAATTGTGTTGTGTGTTACTGCTTTTGTGACCTTTATATTAAAATTTGTAAATGAATGTTTTCCCCCCTCATTCGCATCAAAGTATACGTACGAGTGCTTTTTTTTTTTTTTCTTTTTTTTTTTTTTTAAATAAAGAATTTATCCATGAGGTGAACTTAAGGAATCCTGTTTTCTGGGGTTTTTTTGTGGGTTTTTTCCATTTTTGAATTGGTGCCATCTGAATGAAATCTCTATTAAATGTATAAAAAATAAATGCACTTTTACAAATTAGGCACTTCCTATGTTGCCAATTCAACTCAAGGGTAAGATAAAATAAAAATAAATATGCTCTGATAGGCTAAGTGATCTATATCTTCTGTAACTGCCCATATACTGTACGGTGCCGCGAAAAATATTTGCTCGAGTTGTACTGGTGCTGGTCGATTTTCACGATTAATTCAATTATTAATTCATATTAATGTTTTTTTGTTAATGATTCCATACTTTTTTCCTCTACTTGATTTGGAAAAAGACATGCCATTAATAAAAAAAAAAAAAGTCAGTGAATTTTTTTGATGTATGTTTCACAAAGCCAGAATGTTAAGCTATTGAACAAAACCTTTTTGTGTCATATCTATGATTTATTTGTTTGCTATAATGTAAAAAAGCTGGGTGAACATCCTCTAAGTGTGGTGATTCCATAATTTTTGCCAGGGGTTGTAGAAACAAAACTGTGGACCTCCACAAATCTGGTTCCTCCTTAGAAGCAATTTCCAAACAACTGAAGGTACCTAGAAAAGGTTGTAGCACAGCATGCTCATACCTACATAGGTTATAACATTCCTGAAATCTATCAGTCAGGATTTAGGCCTCGTTGTAGCACTGAGACAATGCTGGTTAAAGTGGTAATGTGACCTACTAATGGCCTCTGATCAGAGAGACACTCCTATTGACCTGCCTGATCCATCCTAATGCCCTATTTCTGTTTGGATTTTTTGTCACCTGAAAACCATTTGCCCTCAAGTCTCCGTCATTGAACAGTCAACAACTTCATTTAAATACAGTAAACATTATTAGACTCTGATGCTAATACTCATACGTTGCTCATAAGTTCCTGTTTACACAACTGCACTTTTTCTTTGTTTGTGTATGACAACTTTTCAGGCCATGGTGATGTAGGACTCTCTTAATGGTGAGTGTAGGTACTTTGGTACCTGATGCCTCCAACTCTTTCACCAGTTCCACCACGTGTAGTAGAAATTAGCTACTTAGATTATGCCGCTGGCATTCTCCATATGTAGGAAAATATGTAGGAAATTAGCAGATCAAAATTTTGCAAGCTCAATATTGCAACGACTAACCAACTATTCATCCAGCGATAAGTTGAAATTAGTGTATTTCTTAATCGTGCATGGGATATTACCTCCATGGCCACTGGCAATAATATCCTAAATATAGTGAAAACACTATATTAAGAGCACAATATCAAGATCAGCAGTTTAAGGCAGTAAATTATAAGCACAGAGACACAAGACAGACAAGACTGTATTAGACTATTCTAAAACATTCTTTCCTTTGAAGGGCTTTAAACATTGTATTAAAAGCGCCAGTTCAGTGAGAATCTGGAGGTACTGTATTTGCTTTTAATTTGCTTTAGATGGGGATTTGTTAGTGGTCAGGTTGCTTTTGAGTGGCTCAGAAGAGCAATCAGGATGGTGAATGGAGAAGGGCGCTTGATGAGTGTGGCAGCGGTTCTTTGGCACTGTCGCGACTGGAGTCGGGAGGCTTCGTAGGAACTGGTCATTACAGACTTAGCTGAGGCTCAGAGCACAAGTATGATCTCCTTGTGGTGTCGATGGGCAAGAACTTCTGAAGCCCTTGGTTCACGAGAACTCCCCTGGAGTAGTTTGTTGATGAGAACTCTCCTGGAGAAGTTTATTTAGGAAAACTCCCAAAAGACTTGAGTCAACTCTTGAAGTTGTTAATGGACGAGGATTCACTGTTTCCTTTGTGTCCGAGGGTTTTAACCCTTTCCAGCTGGGCTGACCCCAAAGTGTTTGCTCCAATCAGTAGGATCTTGGGGCAGGGTGCAAAGTGCATTCTCTTCCTCTGATGCCAATTAGCATACTGGCCTCTGAGTTATGTGCTTTCCACAAGGTAAAGTTAGAACTTTGGTCAGGAATTTTGTAACACGCATGTAATACATTGTGAAATTCACTTTATCCCAACCCTTAGGAAATTAAATAATGATCACACTCATACCAAACATCACATACTTGTTGTTATTGATACACTCATTAACACTATGATACCTGTTAAATGATCAAAAGCATCATAATGATCTTGTGGCTATAGGCATGATACATATAAGGCATGACATTAGAAAGGCAACAAGTTTTTTTTTCAAACCATGGTGCATCATTTTAAGAGTCATTGTCTTTTCAGGAGATGTAAGGTAACCTGATGCATTTGTTAAAGCTGGGTTCTGTGAAATGTGTGAATGGTGGTGAGAGCATGGGGATCTTTGTGTTAACTGGGAAAGAACAAAGGTCTCATTCCATGATGAGGTTCTGTTGATTCTTTCTTGAGTCCTCCCTGTTTTGGCCTTAGGTTATCAGGTTTATGCTTGAGGGTCCTTGAGTTTTATCCTGTGGGCCAGCCAACTGGTCTTGGTCAATGGCCTAAATCAATAGGCTTGACAGGGTTTCCTTTGGCTGAGAGAACATCCTCAGGGATGTTCTAATGTTTTATGGTTCCTGTGGCAAACTAAGTGGAGTTCTTGTATAAAGTTTGGTTCAGGCTTCTGTGGTTTTGTTGCTGCGTGTTCACTTAAAATCCTACACAAGCACCATTTTTGATGGCATTCCAAATTCATATACAGTGTTGTCAGTTATTGATATGGCTAATGGTTTTTGTTCTGTTCCTCTATCTCCAGATAGCCATCCATGGTTAGCTTTCATCTTTGATTGTGATCAATACCAATGGACACGACTCCCACAGGGCCTCCACAATAGCCCTACTTTGTAGCATCAGGCATTATGGTGCCATCTGTAGGAGCCAGAGTGTCCAGTTAAAGAGCTGGGGATCCTGCAATATATTGATGATATTCTTTTAGCCTCACCTATGGAAGTGCATAACAGAGAGTTATTAGCACTGCTCACACATCTTAGTGCCCATGGTCATAAAGCCAACATTGCCAAAGCTCAATTAGCTGCTACTTCAGTCCAGTTTTTAGGACAATCAATAACAGCTTGCCAGAGATCCATTCTTCCTGATTGTGCTGCAGCCATGTGGATACTTACCGCACCATCTACAGTCAAAGGGCTTCACTCATTCCTGTGTATGTGTAACTACTGTCACCCATGGATTGAAGATTATGCCCGAATAGCTCAGCCACTATATGACCTGCTAATAAGGAGACAGACAGTATTCAGTTTTCTGAATCAGCCGAAACTGCATTTACAGAACTTAAAGCTGC
Organism: Pangasianodon gigas; assembly: GCA_022758105.1. NCBI lineage: Eukaryota > Metazoa > Chordata > Actinopteri > Siluriformes > Pangasiidae > Pangasianodon > Pangasianodon gigas. The sequence continues at coordinate 13,005,320 of CM040460.1, read as the reverse complement.
TCTCTCTCATCTGCTCCTGCTTTAGGTTTTATGCAATCAGTGCTGCCTTTCACTCTGTATATGACATACTGCAAGTCAAGTCAAGTGGCTTTATTGTCATATCAACCATATACACCTAGTTAGTACACAGTGAAACAAAACAGTGTTCCTCCAGGACCATGGTGCTACATCAAACAGCATAGAACTACAAGAGACTACACATTTCTACATAAAGTGCATGTGCAAACATGTGCAAACAGCACAAGACAGTACAATAACTAAGACAGTACAATAACTACTAAATCAAGACAATAGGCACAGTAAGAGAGAGTGCCAGTACACAGTTCTAGTATGAAAGTCAGATATACCAGTAGTGCAAAAGAATAACAATATAATAAATTGCTGTGAATGTAAACATAACATACTATGACGTAGTATTCATCAGATAAGCTTATATATATGGACATAGCAATTATTGGGGCAGCAGCCAGGTAGAGAGTATAGTAATGAGAGTCAGCCCAGGTTGCAGAACTTGTGGCTTTGACTAATGCCTGCATCCTAGCTACTGGCTGTACTGCTATGATTTACACAGATTCACAATATACCTTTGGTGTTGTACATGATTTTGGCAGTATTTGGCAATGACATGCCTTTTTGACGGCTGTAGGCATGCCCATCAAGCATGCCTTGTTTGTGTCTGTCAGCGTGTGAACGTCCAACATGTTTGGCTGTGGTTAAGGTTAAGTTTAAAGCTGCGTGCAGTCTTCCCTCTGTCTTGATTTCAGCTGCTACAGCCTCAAAACCCTCAGACTCTGATGATGTTAAGCCCGTAACACAGCAGGTGCAGTCCTCCCTAATGGATGCAAATGCTCCTGCATTAGAGGTGTGGTCTTGGATGGACAAGGGTGCAAGCCTAGATTCTGCTGGTGCATGGACGAAAAGGGGTAAATATGTCGCTCCTGAGGCATTGCTGCTATACTTAGCCCAACAAATCCACAGTCTAGGACATGTGGGTGTTCAGAGTATGGTTCAATGATTTTCTTCTACATCGTGGAACCCTAAGTTCCGCTCACATGCATTTGAATTTGTGCGACGCTGTGCTCTGTGCCAGGCTAACAACAATGCATCTGGAGTGCCAACTCCTGCAGGTCACACGCAGGCACCTGCAGGTCCGTTTAAACACCTGCAGGTTGACTACATCACCCTTCTCCTGTGTCAAAGTAAACGGTATGTGTTGGTGGTGGTTGATAAGTTTTCACATTGGGTTGGCAGGCTTCTATCCCACCAAACCAGGGACAGCCATGCACACTGGTCAGTGATTTCTTCCCTCATTGGGGAATTGCTGAATGTTTTCATTCAGACCACAGAACTCACTTCTCTGCCCAAGTCATACAGGAAGTCATGAGAATGCTAAACATTCAATGGAATCTTCACAGCCCATATAAGCCCATATAAGTTACATCAGAGTGGGGTGTCGTGGCTGGATGCGCTGCCAGCTGTTTTGTAACATTTAATCCACACCTGCAAGAGGGGTTGGTCTCAGTCCATACGAGATCATTACAGGTCAACCAGTGGCCCTACTGGGGACAATTGATTTGAGACAAGCAGATGTGCATCTTAACATCTGATGCACTAATGAAGTATTGTGAAGAGCTCACTGAAGCTGTTAGCTCTGTGCAAAAGAGTGTCCAGGAAATGTGGACCTCACCTCAAAAGGGGGGACATGCTATTGTTCCAGGACAGTGGGTCATGATCAAAAACCATACTGCTGGTCCATTCAAGGCAAAATGGAAAGGCTCTTTCCAAGTCCTCTTAGTGACTTACTCTGCAGGGCTGTGTCAGGGACGTAAGACATGGACACATGTCTTACAATGTAAAGTGGTATTACCACCAAAATAGTTTGGGTGGCTCTGAGAGGAGAGCTTTGTGAAGATCTGATGGCATTTAAGTTGTGGGGGTTAAACTGGAAGTGAACACTCCCTTTTCCCCAATATGCAATTAGCACTCCGTCCTACTCTCAGTGGACAGGACCCAAGTTAGGCAGGGAGAGACGGTAACCCTTTACAGTGGTAATTTATATGACATTCAAACTTAAAACATCTGGTATAAGTATATATATGTTTCCAAATAAGTTCTGGAGAGAAGGGGGAAAAAAATCTGATTTGTTTCTGAGTCTGTCACAAGATAGTCATCTTTTCTGTATATGTGTGTCTTTTACAGGAAAAACCAAGTGAGGCATATTTTAAATTGGTGCAGGTGCTACGAGAGAACCAAGAGTCCTCTACTGGATACATTGTTTTCCCATTGACTCCTAATTGGCCCCATTCTGCACCTCAATGATGTTCACCATCTGTGCAGCAAGACCCATCCATCCTCGCCATCATCACCACACAAGAGACTAATTCTTCACAATACTCTGAGCCTTCAGGCAACACAAGTGATTACAAAGTAGACACATTCACTGGTTTCACATTATACAAGTGACCACTGGGCCTCAAGGTTGTTTGATCAGGTACTTTAAGAAGCCTAAGTCCCCCTACAGTGTGGGGACAACGTGTAAAAGATAACTGAACTTGTTCGGTCCGTGCTATAATAATTTATTCATCTCCCACAGTCAAAATCCTAAATTTACAAACATATCAGTTAAATACTCAAATTAAGGTTAAGACTTTTCTAAAGACACTTCAGCAAAACCTACGTTATTTTGGTCATTATTCAGGTTGTTTTGTGTACAGGTACTGGCAATCTTAGTAAGGGGTGGGAAATTCTCAAAATATATAATGGGGAAATTGAGGTTTGGGATGCTTCCTCTCAGATTAATTCTTTTGATGATATTAAGATGTCAGCATCTGATCAGTTCTGTGTTAGGCTCTGATGATGATATGAGAAACACTTTCCAAACTTTGTTGACATTAACTCAGGACACTCTGTTCCCAGGCTGTGAGGTTTGCATTCCTCATCCAGTGAGTGTCTCTACTGGCATCTTGTGGGCAGCCTGTGATACATGCTATATGTTTCTTCATTTAATGTCACTACATGTCATAATGGTACATAAGCAGTCACTACTCAATGTTGTACTCCAGGTCTTTCAATTTGTAATCAAACATACCTCACTCCATCTATGTTTCCATGGTGAGTAGAAAACCATTCTAGTGGACCACCCTCGATAGTTGACATTTCTAAGGCATTATGTAACTTCACTATTGAAATAGACAAATACCATCTAAGAGGTGTTTCTCAGCTCTCTCAACTGATGATTGTATCTCTGAACCTGGTCCTTGGATAAACTGGCTAGCAATCAATGAATTTTGTCTTGTTCCAGCCCCTTCAGGTACTTACTGGCTGTGTGGTAGTAATGCTTATAGTAAATTGCCTGCCAGGTTCAACAGTCGAAGTTCATTGATTTATCTCCTTCCTGCCATGCGACCCCAATCTTATCTCAAACCCCAAGTAACATTATCTGTATCTATGGCAGTAAAATATGCTCCTCATATCATCTTGGTTCATTGCACTACCACCGATATCTCACACATTTTCTTAGATGTTCTTGTGGACCTGTAAACTGTGATAAGGTCAAGTGTATTTGGTAGAAGAGTGGTGGGCGTCACACATTCGCAGACCATACAGGTTACATTCTGCCTAATAATGCTACACTCAACTCAAATGGTACTTAGAGCTTATGCCTACTAATAGGGTATCAATCCTTGGTATCAGGCTGCAAAGAGACTTAATTATGAAATAACACCTAAGAGACTTTTAGATATTTCTTCTTTTTTTTTTTTTTTTTACTTTCAGAGCTAATGGGGTACTGTGTTCAGTGGGATATCATATCCATACTTGTCATTACACAAGAAACACCCACTTCGTGTATCACTGGCCTCAGCAAATGACCCAGGTTGAGTATCTTACCTGTAGTCAAACTTTTTGGAGCAGATTTCTGGTGCGCTTTTCCCTAATTGTGGTGTCATGATCAAATTCGTATGTTATCTTGTGAAGTTGAGAAACTGTCTAATGATACTGCACAAGCCTTATCCAACACTTTACAATCACATCCAATGATGATTTTGCAAAATCGGGTCACTTTAGATTATATCCTAGCACAACAAGGAGGTACTTGTGCAGTGGTAGGACCTGAGGACTGTACGGATGTGCTCAACCCTACTCTAAATTTGACGCAATATATTAAAGAGCTGGATGAATTAAGCGATTGTGTTAATGCTATTGATCAAGTTAATAGGGATTGGCTAGGTGTCTGGCTAGGTTCCTGGTCACCAGCCATCAGTGAATATGGCTGGGAAATTCTACTGTATTTCTTGGTGTTCCTTGTCTCCCACCTGTTAATCTATGTCATGTTTCGCTGTTGCTGCCTGTATGTTTCTAAGAGCATGACCCAGGCTCAGGTAGCAGAAACCACAGTTATACTAACTACTATTGATATAGCTGGATAATCACCTGGCCAGTGATTATAGTATGTAGAATGATACAGAAAAATTAAGCTTGCTTTAAAAGATGATTTTAGGGTCATCCAAAGGGGGAATTGTGGAAGATCTTTCTTATTTTCTCCCTATTTCCATGATTATGTGTGAATATAGGTGGTTTAATGATGATGAACTCATCCTTTGTGACTTCTGTCTTCCATTCAATGTCCATAAAAGTTAACAACCTGTTCCGTGGTCATAAATGTACACGTAAATGTGTACGTGTCTATCCATAAAATGTACACATGTCTGTTTTTACATAGTGTCTTTATGTTTGCTCTTGAGTTTTGTCTGTTCATCATCTTGGCCTGGACTCTTCACATGTACACTCCAGTAAGCTAGCTGAGAACATCTGATGTTTAGGATTATGGAGTGTCCAGGCTGTCTTTGCACACATAATAAACCATCTCTTTGACTATACCCTGGCTCTTAGTCTCCTGATTCTTCAAACATCTTCCTTCTGGTGAAACTGCAGCATTTTGAGCATCCAGAAGAGGTTTACATAAGTTCCAAGGAAAAACTCCCTGAGACAATATGAGGAAGAAACCTTGAGAGGAACCAGACTCAAAAAGGAATCCATCCTCATCTGGGTGACACCGGATAGTGCGATTATACATAATTTCTCTTCTATATACTATGTAGTCAAAAGTGTTAATTGTGTTAACAGGAACTTGAGTATGAGCATCAGAGTCTTTTCTGAATTCATTATAGTTCATTAAGTATTATAGTATTATTCATTAAGTCTATTGTATCAAACTGAAGTTATTAGCTGTTCAATGAAGGAGACTTGAGTGCAAACTGTTCTTAGCAATTGCAGTCCTAAGGCTATCCAAGGAAGAATATCCAAGGAAGAATATCTACAGCCATCCTATGTTCTATGTGGTACCATCCACAGTAATCTCTTGGTGATCTTTAGCCTATCCATGTGGGGCCATCCTTAGCAGCAGATTTTTAGGTGTTGAAACCTCCAAACACAAGTTTTGGATGGATCAGGCAGGTTCGGAGAGCAGAAGGAGTCAGGATTTTTGGTAACTTGGGAGTAGCACTTGTAGCTCGAAAGGGGGTGGGGTGGGGGCTTACACTCTGCGCAGGGACTCCGGCAAGACTAGCTATGACAGCATAATTAAAAGGGAGAGCCAAAAGGTAACACAAACATGAAGGTGCCCGGAGGCATAAGATGGCCAGCGACACCATCATCAAATGCTTAGAATCAGTGAATCGACACTTTTTGGGATCGACTTTATTGTGAATCGGAGTCAGGATGGAGACTTGATGGCAAACAACATTTTAAAAAACATGTATAGTATATGATGATGTTGGGACACACAGAATTGCAGTCAGGGGTCATGTATATAAATTTGTTGTTCACATCAATGATGTAAACAACACAATTATGTGCTACTCCCAAGTTACCAAAAATCCTGACTCCTTCTGCTCTCTGTCCCTACTGAGACTGTGACTTGAGTTTCAAGCATCAAAGTAAAAGTCACTTGAATCCCATTTAGACTTCATTGATGAATGTGTACAGGGCTTTCAGATATAATTACTTGATGGCAAACTGGCAAAACATTTATTTCAACTAAGGTAGATATGTAGTTTGACAGCTTATAGTGCAGGTATTCAGGTGTTATTCAGACATCAGTACTTATTGTGTTTATAGTGGTCACTTTAGGTTATTTAAATGTCTTCTTTACCTCTTTTCTGTCTTTCAGATAGATGAGCATCAGAAGCACTACTGGAGAGCTGCTGTATCTTCTGATTAGTTTTGGAGTCTTTGTGCTCTTCTACATACCTGTTTGCTCAATCATATTTCTGGATTCTACTTTGGCATTTCTGAAATTCCAATGCATTTTCATGAAAATATTAAAAACAGAAGACAAAGTTTTCACATGTTTAGTTTACATTTAATGTTATTCTTGAATGATTATACCAAATGAACATATTAGTAAACTCCTACTTCAGAGCCCTTGCTCAAAAATGTCATTGAAACCCTCAAATCGCTCAACCACACAGATTTGTTATATAGCCTAGAAACATATTGCTTTTTGCATTTGTACAAACACAATAAACATAACATTTTTGACAGCGTTGCTTGTTTTATTTATTGTGTATGTACTTAACCTTTACTTTTGCGACTGTAATGATCGTTTCCTGTTATTTTAACAAGCTGTGGTTAATGTTAATTTTTTGATCATTATTGTGCTGAAAGTGTGCAAGTGATTAGTTACTGGGTTGAAACATTAAACATTAGTTACTGGGTTGTAGTCTAACCCTCTTAGACATAACAAGGTACTGTGGGTGCTCTAGCTATAACTGTTCAGATATGAAGATGTTCAGATATGAAGGAACAAAGCGGAGCTTTGTGTCTGCCTCAAATGATTCCATTCAGCCGAGTGGAATGGTCTGAAGTCAATCACCAGCTTCAACCCGCCAGCTGTGTGCCGACCTCACACTGAGGTCACGTCACCTGCACTTGGGAAAAGCTTGATCGTGCTATATTTGTGCGCGTATGCATTACGGTTCATGGTAGCCCGTTTAGAAGTGGGCATAGGATAAAATAGTATTAATACGTGCAGAGTTTCCGTGAATTAAAAGTAATAAAGTTACCACTCTTAGAACTGAGCCTATATAATGCTTATTACACAGAAAAGCCCATAACATTATGGTAAATTAAAATGAGTTCATATTAAACTTTTATTTAATCACATTAAAGCACACAAACTTCCGAAGATTAATGAAGAGGACTTCAGGTACTCATGACCTGACTTTCATATTTCACTACTCTACATATACTACACATATTTCTCTTCCATAAGTACAATTACAAAATTTTACATTTACATAAAATTAATAAATCAAACTGTTATTTGCAAACTATAATGTACAGTTGGGTATTTGGAGAGTTACACATTTTTTTTTATTTTTCCCCTGTACACCACCACAACTGAAATGAAGCAATCAAGATGTGATTGAAGTGTAGACTTTCAGCTTTAATTCAAGGGGTTTAAAAAAATATTACATTAACCATTTCGGAATTAAAACCATTTTTTATCTAGTCCTTCAATTTTCACAGGCCCAAAAGTAATTGGACAATTGACTGAAAAGCAGGCCAGGTGTGGCCTGTTTCCTCGTTCTTTATACATAAGACCCTTTCTAACAAATGTTGCTAACAAAAGTATGCGCGTTCGGCGCCGAAAACGCTATTTAGACAGCTTCAAGGCGCTTGGGAATGGGGAAAGTAGTTTTTCTAACAAACGCCTACATGTGCATGAAATTCTTTTCAGTGACATTTTTCACATGCGTATGACGATCGGTGATACGAAATATAATTGTTTACATTAAAATGTACAATTTGATAATAAAGTGTTAATTCAAAATCGTAAAAAATAATGTTTAGAAAATCATTATTCATCCAATATACACAAACACACTGATTTCTCAAAAGACTTCTAAGTGCTAACACAAGTGTCCGCTTTAGGCTCTGAAAACGTTAGTTAGACAGTTAGGAGCTTTGGAAAGTAGTTTTTCTACTTTCGCATATATACCCGTTCATAATAATAATAATAATAATAATAATAATAATAATAATAATAATAATAATAATAATAATAATAATAATAACTTTTATTTATATAGCGCCTTTCCAACACCCAAGGTCGCTTTACAAGTCAGATTTAAGAATACACATAAACATCAATATCAAAGGACAGAACACATTTTTTCACACATGTATGATCAATAATACAAAATATGATTGTTTACATTAAAATGCATAATATGATAAATTGTTATAAAGTAAAAATCGTCAAAAATAATGTTTAGAAAATCATTATTATTAAATATGCAGTAACACACTGCATTCGTGAGTGCACGTGTAAATATGAATGTCCTTCCTCAAAGTAGCGTTTGAATGAATTCCATTTTCTCCTTTCTTGCCAATGGAAAGTTTTGTTCTTTTCTTAGATTTAAAGTTTCACTATTGAAAAAACTGGTATAAAGTGAACACAGAAGTCCACAGGCCAGATCAGACTGCTCTTGGCCTCTTCGACTTGTCACTTGGCAATTAGTCTTGAATCGATCTTATCTAGGTTTATAGATTATTATATTTATTTAACATAGAATTCACATCATTCTCTGAACTATCTGATAATTTGTTAACTGCGCTATCGTGATTTCGAGAAAACATAAAATATCCACAATAAAATATGAATAAAAATAGCCTAATCATGGACACAAATATTTAGTAATATGGACATTGGAAAATCCATTTACACGTGACTGCATATGTGTAATGCAGCTGACCATTATTTGAAAACGCACACTTCATTGCGCTCTCTGCAAGTATTCAGGAGATAATGTGTACATAAATATTACTCAATTCAATGCGCCGATTTAAATATTACTCAGTTAACAGTTGTGAGATATAAAGTCGCAATTGCGGAGTTGCCAACTCTTACGCATTTACGAAGTCTCAAGCCAAAAACCAAGACAAAACCGCGAGTGCTTGTGCTGTTTGATGCGCTTAAGATATGCTTTTCTCCAACGCGTAACTTAGACTTTATATATTCTATAATATATCTTATAGTTAAAAGTCATGCGCATATTTCCGTTTCGCAAAGCAGTTTGTCATAACAGCAACCGAGTCGTTGTTAAACTTTAAAGATGCGCGTGAATGCGTGTCAAACAGACGGAGAGCAAGAGAGAAATGAGCGCAATAAGTTTCTTATCTAAAATATGCATTTTGATTAAATATTTGTTGTTGGTCATCAAATTTGCCCAAGGAATAGTTTTTTTTTTAATAAAACAGTAACTATAATTCTACCTCTGACCTGTTAACACTTAGATTGTGCTTTATGAAAATGAACAGAAATGTACAGAAATGAAAAGCTCCCAAGCAAAGAATTCAGTGGATAGAGATTTGGAAAAACATGTACAACGAACACAACTATAGCCCATGATAAGAGATGGTGGAAGGAGAAATGAGTTTTTTTCCCCCCTGAGTAGAATGTGTTCAATTTATACCAAAGTAAATATAGTTGCTGTGCAATTTACTTGCCATTTTGTTTACTATATTTTTAAAGTTCATTGTCCTCACTGAGTTTTCTTTTTTTATATATACATGTATTCTGACTTCAAAATGTGTACATTATTTAAAAATTACCCGTCAGTGAGTATATACATAGTTATACTCAATTCATTCAATAATTACCACAAAACTTCAGGGTGTTTAGACTGTAACTTAGCAACAGTGGCGTGTATAACGTCAGGTGCAGCTTCCTTGTCAGCTGACGGTGATTATGTTGTCATTGTGGTAAATTCTGCATAAGACAAGGAGCTTGTGATAAAATTTGTTTTAACTTCCTGGTCCTTGTCTTCAGCAACTACATTACGCCATGTTAAGCCTTTAGATTGAACTGTAGTTAATCTCGTCTAAACGAAATGACGAAGATCATTAACGAAGGTTTTTTTTTTTTTTCCTCAACCATAACTAAGACCAGACAAAGATGTGCGTCATGACTATAATTATTCGTTTTTAATTTTATTGTTTTCAAGTTTATTTATTTATTTATTTATTTTGTTGTTAATAGTACATTTACATGTTTGGCATGTGAATTTGATTTACATTAATTTATTTACATTTTAAGTTTGATCACTGACAATCTTTTAATTAGAAACTTAGAAAGTTAGGTTTAGCATAAGCAATGCTATCATGTTTTGATGAGAAATGTAATATTTTTATGTAAACCATACTTAGAATATTTTTTCTTAAATCTAACCGACCACACATTCCATTTTTTTTTCCAGTGTAACTTAAACGGCGTCTAATTTTAGTCGAAAATAACATTTTAGTTGACAAGAAAGTGCAAAATTAAACCAAGTATGCAAAAATTTAAGTATTAATTTAAACATGTGGCAACATTACCAAATGTGTTGTTACAGAAAGAGAATATTCACAGCGTGATTTCCACATCCTGACTATCACGTATGCATTTTGTCATAGTCATTTTGTGCAGCTGCAGGTTGTAATACTGCGTTTATGTTGTGTATGAATCTGATTAATCTCGTATAGGATGCGTTTGGGTTTAGTGAAAATGTCTAAATTAAACTTTATGCATTTTCATTTAAATGTAAACAAACTTTTCGTATTATCGTTTCATCATAAACATGTGAAAAATGTGAAAAGAAGGTCCCTTAAATGAGCAGTGTGTAGTGCATATTTTATTAATGAATGATATTCTAAACATTATTCTTCACAATTTTGAGTTTTAACAATTTATCAAATTATGCATTAAAATGTAAGCAATCATATTTTGTATCACTGATCGCCATACACGTGTGCACATTTTTGCACACGTACGCTTTTCTTGTATGCGTTTCTTAGGAAAAAATAATTTCTAAAGATCCAAGCGCCTTACGACTATCTATCTATCTATCTATCTATCTATCTATCTATCTATCTATCTATCTATCTATCTATCGTTTTCAGCGCCTAAAGTTGAGTTTAGGATCAGCATTTAGAAGTCTTTTAAGAAAGTGGTGTGTTTGTGTACATTGATAAATAATGATTTTCTGAATATTTTTCACGATTATGAGTTAACACTTTATTATCAAAACTATCGTCATACACATGTGAAAAATGTCATTGAAAAGAATTTCATGCACGTGTATAGGTGCATTTATTAGAAAAACTTATTTACCAATCTCCAAGCGCTTGAAATTGTCTAAATAGCGTTTTCAGCGTCTGAAGCGCCAACGTTTGTTAGCACTTAGCGTGTCCTAAATAAACTGTGTTTATCAATTTACATTTTAAACAAGTTGTAAATGTCACTGAAAAGTACTGCATAATATGTTCAAAAGTCTAAATCGTGAAAAAAAGTTTAGAAAGTCATTACTCATCAGATATGCACTACCACACTGTTTTCTAAACAGACCTCTTTGAGTTAATAAAAGACTGTGCCTTAGGCGCTGAAAACCCTATTTAGACAGTTTCAAAGCGCTACGAGCTTGGGAAAGTGCTTTTTCTAACTAAAGCATGAATGCACATACTTTTAAAGGACATTAATCACATGTTTAGGATGAAAAATGATAGGAAGTATAATTATTTATATTAAAATGTATAACTGGATAAGAATGTGTGAAAAAGTCTTAATCGGAAAAAAAATTGTTTAGAAAGTCAATACCCAATCACGTATGCACTAACAATGTTTTGTCAACAAACCTCTTTGAGCTAAAAAAAAAGTGTGCTCTTTAGGTGCTGAAAACGCTATTTAGACATTTTCAAAGCGCTACGAGCTTGAGAAAGTGCTTTTTCATACTAAAGCATATGGGCAGGGGCATGCAGTACATCTCAATGACATTTTTCACGTGTTTAGGATGAAAAATGAAAGGAAATATAATTATTTATATTAAAATGTATAACTGGATTAGAATGTGAGAAAAAGTCTTAATCGCGAAAAAAAATTGTTTAGAAAGTCAATACCCAATCATGTCTGCACTAACAATGTTTTTTTCAACAAACCTCTTTGTGATAACACGTGTGTGCTCTTTAGGCGCTGAAAACGCTATTTAGACATTTTCAAAGCGCTACGAGCTTGGGAAAGTGCTTTTTCATACTAAAGAATACGGGCAGGGCATGCAGTACATCTCAATGACATTTTTCACTTGTTTAGGATGAAAAATGATACGAAATATAATTATTTAGCTTGATACGTAAAATTGGATAAGAATGTGAGAAAAAGTCTTAATCGCGAAAAAAATGTTTAGAAAGTAAATACCCAATCACGTATGCACTAACAATGTTTTTTTCAACAAACCTCTTTGTGGATAG
>CM040460.1:12982089-12992935 GCA_022758105.1 Pangasianodon gigas | reverse complement strand
CATGCTGTATTTGCCTTTAGACTTATTAAGCATTTGTATTCGAGTGTATAATCTATTTCATAATCTGAGGGGATCTCTATCTTTTTCATTTCTATTCTTATATCTAATTGTCGGCACCACTCTCCCCATCCTGGTGAATTGTAGCTACTAAAGTAATCTGGACTACTCAATATTGTTAAGCATTCAGCTGGGTAATATGGGCTTTTAAAATCATGCAGATGACAAAAGTGTTGATTAAACTCAGCACACTGTCTATAGTCATACTGATTGGGTCCTACTATAAGTGTTCTTAATGGTGATGGTGTGCATAGTACTCATTACTGTTTCATGTGCTGTGTATGTAGCCCACTTATACCACTCATTACTTTGTGCTATTCTTTATAGCTTTTCTTTTATTCCTCTCCCAGTAATCTTATCACTAGATGTTTTCTGTCCCTCATTTAGTTGTTGCCTTGTAAGGGCTGGTTTAGGGTTACTTTGCGACACAATCAAAGGCCTGGGAGTTACGTGTGTTGAACTTTGATTAGCAGCTAGTGGATGGGCCTGGGTCTGCGAGACCAGCTGTATCAGGTACACCGCAGTCAGTATCGAGCCAACTACCAAGATCTTCCTCTTCACACTCTTGATCCACAGGGGTGGATGTTGGCTTACCTCCTCCTCCATCACTTGTAGCTGGGTTTGTTTCACTCCCTCTCTCTCTCCATCAACGGTGCTTGTTTCTGTCTTTTCATGACTGTCCTCTGAGGTCCCTGCTTGCTGTTTGTTTTCTTTTTGCTGTTCTGGTGTTATCCTAGGGACTCTGGTACAGTGATTTAAATGATACCAAGTAGTACTACCTTCTACTTGCACTGCTGTTGGCGTAGCTCTTACCACGTTGTAGGGTCCTTCCCTTCTGGGTTCATTCCATTTTCTTCTGAACACTCTTAGATACTCTTAGATTAGATCTCCCGGTACCACTGGACACGGTGTAACTGGTTCTTCTTTTGGCTCCTTTTTCTTTTCCTATAAATAGATGGCTTTATGTATAGCAGTTAGTTGTTGCATACATGCTTTCAATTCCATTTGTAATTGTTCCAAAACGGGTCCCTTATAGGGACCTCTCCATCCTGGCGCAGGCATGGGTCAACACGTAAGCATTGCATGCGGTGTTAGATGCGTCGTTCTGTTAGTTTGCATGCGGTAGCTCGTGAGTGCAAGGGGTAATGCATCAATCCATTTAAGCTTAGTGTTAGCACAAATCTTATTGAGTTTAGCTTTGAGAGTACCATTAACTCTCTCCACCAGTCCCTGTGTTCGAGGATGATAAACAGCCTTTGTTTTATCCTTAGTTGCTGCAACACTTCTTCACTGTGTTTTGAACAAATGCCGAACCACTGTCAAAGCTGATTTCTGATGGTATACCAAACCTTGGAATTACTTCACTTGTCAAGAATTTAATTACTGTTCCTGTCGCTTGATCTACTGATGGCACTGCTTCCACCCATCTACTGAATCTACCTATTACCCCTAACATATACCCTTTACCCTGTACTTTTTTTTTTTATCATGTCTGCATAGTCTATCACCAGATGTTTGAATGGATCTTCTGGGACAGGTATATGACCTATTTGTGCTGAAGTTCCTTTCTTGACATTATTGTCGGCACAGACTTCACACTCAGGCAAATATTTATCTACTGTTACCTGTAGATATGGGGACCAATAATACCTGTTGTATAAGTTTTCTTACAACCTCCCCCGTTGCACAGTGAGCTAGATTATGTGCATCTGATATGAGAATAATAAGAAGTTCTGTAAGTGCCATAATAAGTCCTTCAATGCGAATGTCATACACCATTTGTATCCTTAGTAGCACCCCTATGTTGCCAATCTGTTTTTTCAGACTGTCTGGCCTGGAGCTGTATATGAATGAGGTCTTCTAGCTGCGGATGTGGTTCTATACTAACCGTTGGAGCTAACACTGCCATCTGACAACCTGAAGCCTTCTTGGCTTCTAAATGTGCAGCATTATTTCCCTTGATGACAAAATCATTTCCTTTTTTATGAGCTTGACATTTGATGGCTGCTAATGGCTGTGGTTGCATCATAGCTGACATGACTGACTAATTTGTTCAGCATGTTGAATAGGTGTTCCATCACTCTTTTTAAAACCCCTTTGTTTCCAAACAGCCCCAAATAAATGACACATCCCATGGGCATGAGCAGAGTCGGAGTATGTATTAGCCACCATTCCTTTTGCTAACTGACATGCAGTAGTGAGAGCCTTCAATTCAGCTAATTGGGCAGAGCATGGCTGCTTGCAATGTTGTGAAATCACTGTTATGAACTCATCCTGGTCTTTTCTAACCACTGCATAAACTGCATGGTTGCCCAAAGGGTCTCTAAAACATGAACCATCTACAAAGTAATCAACATCAACATCAGTAAGAAATGTTGACTCAAGGTCTGGTCTGAGTTGAGCTAAAGAGTCTGCTACACAGTCATGTGGGCTACCTTCAAAATCTAAAGGAATCATGTCAGCAGAATTCACTTTAGAACAACGTCTGCTACTTCAGGATAAGTGAAAAGAGATGAATAGGCCTGAATACGTGCCTGAGTCAAAACGAATCTACCTTGTTCTATTAGTTCCACAACACTGTGATGAGTATAAATGATTACAGGGTAGCCCATACTTAAAGTGGATGCTTTATCATAAGCATAGTATAAGGCAGCTAGCCCTTGTTGATAACATGGAGGGTAACCCTGTGCTACACTATCCAGGTTAGAGCTCTAGTATGCAATGGGATGTTTCTTTTTTGCCACTACATGTTTCTTGCATTAACACTGCTGAAGCATATCCATCTGTTCTATTTGCTACATACAAATGGAATGGTTTAGTGTAATCTGGGGAAGCTAGTGTAGGTGCAGTCTGAAGTTCCTTTTTGATGGATTCAAAGGCTAATAATGCATCAGTGTTCCATGTTAGAGCTGAATGCAAAATTCTGTGGTCCAGCTTGCTTCATAATTTCCCTCAGCGGTGCCATTTTTACTGCATAGTCCTCTAACCAGTCTGAATCTTGGTATGACATCTAAACCTGTCATACCAAGAAAAGTCATCATTTGTCCTACAGTGTGAGGCAGTGGGGCCTTACTTATTCCTTCTAAATGGGTTGGTGTTATTGCTGTAGTTCCATGAGCTATCAGGTGGCCTAAATGTTCAACCTGTGGCTGACAGTATTGCAGTTTAGTCTTGAATACCTTATGGCCGCCCTGTGCCAGTTTGCTTAACACTTTAATAGAGTCTCTATGGCACTGTTCTAGGGAAGCAGAACAAATCAATAGATCATCCATGTATTGCAGTATCATACTTTCCAGTGAAATATCTGCTAGATCAGCCCCGAGTACTTGATTGAATACATGTGGGGAATGTTTGTAACCTTGAGGCAGCCTAGTGTATGTGTATTGCTTAGCGGCATAAGTAAAGGCAAATAAATGTCTACTTTCCTCTGCTGGTGGAATGCTGAAATAGGCTGAGCAAAGATCAATCACTGTAAAATACCTGGCATCAGGAGGGACATTAGTTAACAATGTGTGGGGGTTAGGTACCTCGGCTGGCCAGTCTTCCACTATTTCATTGACAGCCTTTAAGTCATGCACTAAATGCCATTTCGATTTATCTGCTTTAATGATAGGTAAAATTGGAGTGTTACAAAAACTAACTGTTTCTATTAATACCCCAGCCAGCACTAATCCATCAATGGTTTTTTTAATCAATAGTTCTGCAACTGGCCGCAGAGGGTATTGTTGCTTTCATGGTAGAACTGCTCCTGGTCTGACCCTAATCTTAATTGGGCTTGCTGAGTTAATAAGACCAACATCAGTGTCATGTTGTGACCACAGTACTTCTGGAACCTGTGTCTCCATTTGATGTACTAAATCATCTGTTCTAGACTCTATGCCTTCAATTGTTTCTGTGCCTGGTACTTGTGATGCGCAGCTGAGTACCACTACCTATGGGAGTCCTGTTGTTGGTATGGCACAGAGAATTTTATTATATGATTTATCAGTAGGATGGAAAATTAAAGGGTGCTCCGTGGCATTCCATTTACTCTCTTCTGCTCTTTTCATCATGGGTCCCAGATCTTTTGATTCATACCCTTTACCTACATACAAAGTGATGTGTGGGACAGTGTCAGGTACTTGAAACCATTTTTGAATAAATTCACATGAGTCTACTTGCATAGCAGCTCCTTGTTTTCCTATTATTAAATATTGAGACATCAATGGTATCTTCTGGAGCTCTGTTTTACCCTCAGTTTCTTTTAGCCATTTTTTTTTCTCATATTCAGTGTCTAACTGTGTGTCATAGTGCATTGTACAATGAAAGTTGGCTTTTGGCCATTGTGCACCTGGGATCTGTGCCTCTATGTACTTTTGCCATTTGTTCACACTTAGCATTACATCACTTCCTAGCTCTCCTATCAGTATACATTTGCTTTTGGCTTACTAATCAACATCTGGTTATTAATTCCCCTGTGTTCTATATATATCCCATCAGGTGAAAACCAGATCTGAAGTCCCAGTTTACATAATGCATCTCTCCCTAACAAATTAATAGGAGTTTACTCCTACACCAAAATGGGCAAGGTTACACTTTTGTTTGGGGTTTGTAAAGTGGTAGGAATTAGCTGCATCTGTCCCGAAAATCCTACTGTCTTTGCATATTTACAAAGGGAGGTGAGAGGCATAATTTGGACTTACACATGTATTAGTGGCTCCAGTGTCTACCATCATAGGAGTACATTTTCCCTCTATATTAACCTGCACCATAGGTTCTTGATCAGCATCAGTTGTTAAGATTGGATGCTGACCGTCCCCTGTAGGATTCTCTGGGCATCTCTAGTACCCCTGGTTTGGCCCACCCCATGCATTTACTGGGCCTTGTGGAGGCTCTCGATCAGGCTGGACCCAGTTCCCCTCCCCTCTACCCCCGGGAGGCCGTTGCCATGGATTGATAGAGCGATCTTTTTTTTTATATGTCCAGGTTGCCCACAATCCCAACACACACCTCTGCTTCTCTGTCCCCTTTGTCTCTTCCAGCCCTGCGGGTTTAGTCTTTGTGTATACACGTTAATGACTGGCATTGGGGTTTGCTGTGGGTTTGGCATAGCAGCTGGTGGAGATGATTGGCAAGCAGGAACGGGAGGCACATTCAAATGGAGCCATCACCACTGAAGATTCTGCTTCCTCTTTTTCTTTTGTTTTATCTGGAGCCTGTTTTTTTTTCTTTTTTTTTTGCTTGTTAATTCTTCAAGCTGGAGTTGGGCTAGTTTTTGTTGCATGTCTCTCTCTTGCCCTCTGAGTTTCTGTTCATTTTTCCTGAAATGCTGCATTGCATGAGCCACATGGTCACAGAATTCCCTGTGTGTTTTAGAGTTCAGACCGACCACTACTTCAAGCTTGCTTTTTACTGCAGGAGACATGGCATCCGTCACAGCTTTTCTGAACAATGTGGTCATGAGTGGATCACCTTCCAGATCTCTTTCAGTCTCTTTTTTCCACCTTTTCAGTTGTCTTTGCACATATGCGGTTGGAATCTCTGTTTCCCTCAGCTGTTCTACTTTTAGAGCTTTAGGGCTCACTTGGGCTGGGTACTCATTTCTTAGCGCCCACCACAGAACTGGTCGACTTGGATCAAAAGCAGTTCCATCCATGAGTGGATTGCCTACGGCCCCTCTCATGTTTGCTGCTGTAAGAAGTTCTTCCATCTTGGCACTTCCCAGGATTTTTGCCAATAATGCTTTTATGTCTCCTACTGCAAGTAATTTACCAGTGGTCTCGTCCTCAAAAATTTTTATCCATTTATTTGCTCCACAATGGATGTCGGGGAGACGTGAGACCAGCCCATTGAGATCCTGTGTGGCCCAGGGGACGTGTTCCCTTAATTAATATAGGCAATTCCCCAGCCCATAGTTTCGGCTGTTGGAGCTACTCCCTTGCTCTCAGGCACCTTTCTCCCTCATCCTGGGTCCATAAAGGAGTTCCCTCTTCTTCTTCCATGTCTTCAAAACATAACTGTCTGCCTAACAAACACCTTCTTTTGATGGTGCTCTTCTGTCTCTTTTACCTTCTCTTCTAATTTATCTATCGCCTCATCTATTTCTTCACCTATACTCTGCCTGAGTCTTTCCTCATCCTCCTCCCACAATGTGCTATCTGCCTCCTGTTCTCCCACCCTTGTCATAGCTTATCTTAATTGCTGATAGCAGTCTAAGGGTTTTTCCTTTCGTTCTCTATCACAATGCCATTCTCCACTTTCTTTCCTGTGTATTTCTTCTACACCCCTTGTTTCCTGTTTCTCTAATTCAACCTCCCCTCTAACATGCACTATACCTGTTACCATTGGGAACCGTCCGCTAGGTTGTGCTGGGCGGGGCATATGTTTGTGGATCCTTGAATTCCTCTTTCATCTTCTTCTCAGATTTTTTATCATCACTTTTCAACTTCTTTCTTGCTTGCTTCATGCTTTTCCATGAAGACTCCCCCTTTTCTATCTCTTTTTTGGCTTCCCTCATCTTGCATTTATCTTTTACTTTATGATATTGATTAATGTTTCAATCTCCATGCATAAGGACACATCAAATGATCCCTCAATTGGCCAGTTTGGGTTCATGCCTCTGGTTCTCTTTTCCCATTTTTTGAAACTTTTACACAGATGGTGTTTGTTCCCTAACAACTCAACAGGGGTAGTTGCCATAGTGAGTCTGTTCAGTCTGAGCTTGCTTATGGAATTATGAGTCAGTACCTCACTGACATTGAACCGCTCTATGAATTATAATCATTAAAATCTTCCAGTAACACCATAATTACAATATTATTTGGTTCATTTCAATGTAATTTCTTTTTAAAAACATTATTTTCCTCTACCAATTTAAGATAGCAAAAGCAATTATTTTAACCTGCGTCCCACATTTTGCGTGCAACACTGTTACCAAAGTCTGTCTCCTCTCTTAAACCAATGGAGCATTCCATACATTCTGATATATACAGGAAATTGCATTATCGTTTTCTTTTCTGCAGCATGGCCATGAGACAAGTGCTCTCATTGTCTTGTCTCAGTAGAAAAAATGCGATGCACAGTGTTTTCTGACACCTTTCTATCATAGCCAGCATTAACTTTTTCAGCAATGTGTGCAACAGTAGCTCTTCTGTGGGAGCGGAGCAGACAGGCTTGCTTTCGCTCCCCATGCGCATCAGTGACCCTTGGGCGCCCACGACTCTGGCTCTGGTTCACCAGGGTCCTTCCTTGGACAACTTTTGTTTGGTATTAACCACTGCGTACCAGGAACACTCCAAAGGACCTGTCGGTTTGGAGATGCTCTTTCCCAGTCGTCTAGCCTTCACAATTTGGCCCTTGTCAAAGTCGCTCAGATCCTTGCACTTGCACAGTTTTCCTGATTCCAACACATGAATGTTGAGAACTGACTGTTCACTTGCTACATAACATATCCCACCCCTAGACGGGTGCCATTGTAACAAGAGAATCGATGTTATTCACGTCACCTGTCAGTGGTTTTAATGTTATGGCTTATTATATATGTATGGTTTTCTGAATGAGATATATCAGATTAATGAAGTAAATACCATGCCTGCAGCCTGCTAGGTTATAACTGAGTGCTGCTGAAAAGCAATCTCTATAGTGCCCGGCATGATGCTGATCCTGAGAGGAAAAGGAAAGAGAAAAGTGAAGAACAGAATAAGAGGCAGGCAAGAAGATATTGATAAAGGACTTGAGTGAAAGAGGACAGCAGATACAGTGCACAAAGTGGAGACAAGAACGTGAAAGGAGTAAAGCAAGGAAGGCCACTTTGAAAAAATTGACCACTCCACCAGAAAGTCCTGAATGCCAGCAAGAGCAGCAGTCACATTCAAATTCATGGTGTCATGTGTCAAGGTCAGTTAGTACCATGAATTATAAATTAATTCTAAAAGAATCGTAACATAATAAGGGAAAAAATTAGGTCATGGTATTGGTATATATAGCAACGGTTTATTGGCACACTGACTCTTTTAAGGTTTATTGAATTGAGTGTTTTGTGTTTTAGGCAACTTACATGGGTGGAAAATATGATGAAGAAACTTCAAAAGGAGATCTCTGAATTAAAGAAAAAGTTTAAAAAAAACAAAAACAAAAGCAGTGCACAGCAAAACACAGGAAGAGGCTCCAGCATACGCAAAAAGGGCATGGCTCACCTCAAACTAACATGAAGAAGCGTCTCAGATAAACCTAGAGCACAATTATAAGAAC
Organism: Pangasianodon gigas; assembly: GCA_022758105.1. Classification (NCBI taxonomy): domain Eukaryota; kingdom Metazoa; phylum Chordata; class Actinopteri; order Siluriformes; family Pangasiidae; genus Pangasianodon; species Pangasianodon gigas. The sequence goes on along the minus strand of CM040460.1, from coordinate 12,984,649 downwards.
ACTTTTGTTTCGCACTGCATTAATTGAGAATATTGAAAGCAAATACATAAAAAAGAGAGAGAGAAAGGCAAAATATCTCAAAAATAAGCACAGGAAAAATTATGTTACAACAATTTGCACAACAATGCCTGAGATTCTCAAAACGGAGGTGGTGTTAGTGGTCTGATGAAAATATTTGCACATATCAAAGGAAGAGACCAAACAGAATTGCTTGTGCCCTCAAAAGCAGGATGGATTGTTTCTACCTCAATGATGACATCAGTAGAACAGTTACATGTCAACAAGTATTGAGCTACAGGAACACCCTCCAATGGATGGCTGTGCAGAAATGAAATAAATAAATATAAACAAAACATATGGCAGGAAGCATACAGTTCTTCATTGATACCAATATTATATTTCATTGGCAAAAAAGCTTCCCTTTTGTGAAAGATGATGATGATAGGCTTAATAATATTACGATATTATATTACATGCATTTACAGGAGACATTCCCAGATTTTTGCAAGAAGTGGGGCCCTGTATACTGTTAAAAGTCATAATATCATGTTTTATTATTATGTAAAGAATTTTATTTGTTCCAGTTCAGGCCCAGCCTACATATTTAAAGGAGCCAAGCGACACACCAAAAGAGCACAGTGTAGGTATCTGATATGCATAATTATTGCACAGTACAAAATGCTTCATCAGGCAGCACGTCTAATGGACCACACTGCCTTGCAAAAATCAACTCTGTGGTCAAGTGACAACACAGTAATATCCTGGTCTGGAGGACCATGCTGTTATATGAGTTAGAAAGTCCTATTTAGGCAGACTTGGGTGGAAAAACTTGCAGATTCTTCCTAAACCACTCATTTACGTAATTGTCACATTTACTTATTGGTTTGGAAGGGAGTCCTTGTGCATTTCTCTCTGGTCACCTAATGCACAGAGTTGTGTGAGCGCATAAGTATTTATCGAGAAAAAATATTTCTTTTTTTAGCTTTCTAAACATTGATTTTGATTTTTTAATTCTGAAGATTTTATTATGAACTGATTGAATTTTATATAAACAATCATTTTTGATATAATTTTTAATCATAATCATGTGAAAAACACAACAATAATGCACACTACTGCTTGTATGCTATTGCTTGAAAACACCACTTTCCTTAAGCCTTATCATCTTGATCCCCTCTGTATAGCTTTTTTTTCGCACCTAAAGCTCACAGCTATACACTCTAACATACTGTGAGCACATAGGGATTCACAGAGATAGCAGTATGCTAGAGTGTATTTGATGAATACTAGTTTTCTTAACATTAATTTTCACGTTTTTGACTTTTTAAGAGTTTATTCACGTTTACTCAACCCTGCACTTTCCAGCGCACTTTCAAAAATTGGAAAGCCATTGGAATGGGGTGTGATTGGAACAGAGGATAAAGGGCACTTGGCCAATGTGTCAGTCTGCAGAAAAAAATGAGAGAAAAGTCAGTAGAATGAAACAACCTTCCCCAAGAATGTATTGAATTTTGTTTTTTTTAAGAGGGACCTTCCTCCAATTTTTCTCTAATGATGTGTAAGATGCCACAAGACATGCGCCCATACAAAAACCAAACAGAGTTAGGTGAATGAATTTATGAATCATATATCATTTTAAACATTTGATTAAGCTGTTCGACCAGCCCGTTCATCTGTGGATGATGTGATCGATTCAATTTCTTAATAAATCATACAGTTTGCAAAGAGTGTGTGAAATAAAGGACGTGCCCTCGTCACTCAGGATCTCTTCACCACCTGCAAACATTGCCACGAATGCCCGGCCAATAGAAATGGGCCATGAGGCAGTTTTATCCTGCCCCAAATGTCCAGCCATTGAATCATGATGGGCTGAATGTTATAGGAGTTCCCTATGGCTCTTTGGTACCAACAATTGGGTCTCCTCTTGATTGGTTTGAGTGTCCTGTGTCACTCAATATACCCTATCCTTAATAACTGAAAATTATGGGTGGGTTAGCGCAACTTTAGGCTGGATTTGTTGACCATCAATTACACTTACTTTGTCAAAGGCTTGCCTCAGTGTCTTTTTGCACACCTGCTCAAAGGGGAAATCCCCACCAAGAGTGGAGTGGAGACACAGAAGATAATCATCACACGTTCCCTTTAGCTTCAAACTGCCTCATCTATTTAGACGCTCAATGACAACCCGCAGCCACAGATATGTTTTATTGTAATCATGTAAAAAAAAAACCCATCACTTAACAGTGATACTCACTTCTGCATGTAAGCATTTGTTTGACGAACCACTTTCCTGAAGCCATAGGGCATTAAAACTCTCTATGTAGTATTTCTGAGCAAATAAGCACTTACAGAGAAAGCAGTATTTTAGAGCATGTTTGATAAATCGTTACTTTCTAAACATTCGTTTTCACATGTTAGCCTTTATAAGACATTATAATTATTAAAATAGTGCAATTTTGTATAAAGATTTATATAATTTTTCATCATAATCAGGAGATAAACATCACTTTAAAATCACTTTGTTAGAATAAACACTTTCCCAAGCCTGCAGATTGGAGAA
>CM040460.1:12966861-12981989 GCA_022758105.1 Pangasianodon gigas | reverse complement strand
GAAAATTTTTTTTTTTTTTTTTTTAGAAAGTCAATACCCATTACATATGCACTAACAATGTTTTGTCAACGAACCTCTATATGCTAATACATGTTTGCGCTTTAGGCGCTGAAAACGCTATTCAGACAGTTTCAAAGCGGAGGAGTTTGGGAAAGTGCTTTTTCTAACTAAAGCATTTGGGAAGGGGCATGCAGTTCATTTCAATGACATCTTTCACAGGTTTACAAATGATAGGAAATATATACTTGTTTATGTTAAAAGTTAAAAGTGGATAATGTGTGAAAAAAGTCTTAATATTGGAAAAAAAATTAGAACGTCAATACCCATCACATATGCACTAACAATGTTTTGTCAACGAACCTCTTTGCGCTAAAACAAGTGTGCTCTTTAGGCACTGAAGACGCTATTTAGCCCGTTTCAAATCTCGACGAGTTTTGGAAAGTGCTTTTTCTAACTTAAGCATACGTGCAATGGCATGCAGTACATTTCAAAGACATTTGTCACATTTTTAGGATGAAAAAAGATAGGAAATATATTTGTTTAAATTGAAACGTAAAAGTGGATAATAATGTGTGAAAAAAGTCTTAATCGCGAAAAATTTTTTTTTTTTTTTTAGAAAGTCAATACCCATCACATATGCACTAACAATGTTTTGTCAACGAACCTCTTTGCGCTAATACAAGTTTGCGCTTTAGGCGCAGAAATCGCTATTTAGACCGTTTCAAAGCGGAGGAGTTTGGGAAAGTGCTTTTTCTAACTAAAGCATAGGTGCAGGTGTATGCACTACATTTCAAAGACATTTTTCACATGTTTAAGATGAAAAACGATAGGAAATACAATTGTTTATGTTAAAATTTAAAAGTGGATTATAATGTGGGAAAAAAGTCTTAATCTTGGAAAAAAAAAATTTAGAAAGTCAATACCCATCACATATGCACTAACAATGTTTTGTCAACAAAACTCCATGTGCTAATACAAGTTTGCGCTTTAGGGGCTGAAAACGCTATTTAGACCGTTTCAGAGCTCGACTAGTTTGGGAAAGTGCGTTTTCTAACTAAAGCATACGTGCAGGTGTATGCAATTGATTTCAATATTATTTTTCACATGTCTAGGATGAAAAAAGATAGGAAATATATTTGTTTAAATTGAAACTTAAAAGTGGATAATAATGTGTGAAAAAAGTCTTAAATGAGTGAAAATTTTTTTTTAGAAAGTCAATACCCATTACATATGCACTAACAATGTTTTGTCAACGAACCTCTATGTGCTAATACATGTTTGCGCTTTAGGCGCAGAAAACGCTATTTAGACAGTTTCAAAGCGGAGGAGTTCGGGAAAGTGCTTTTTCTAACTAAATCATTTGGGAAGGGGCATGCAGTTCATTTCAATGACATCTTTCACAGGTTTACAAATGATAGGAAATATAATTGCTTATGTTAAAAGTCAAAAGTGGATAATGTGTGAAAAAAGTCTTAATATTGGAAAAAAAAATTAGAAAGTCAATACCCATCACATATGCACTAACAATGTTTTGTCAACGAACCTCTTTGCGCTAAAACAAGTGTGCTCTTTAGGCACTGAAGACGCTATTTAGCCCGTTTCAAATCTCGACGAGTTTTGGAAAGTGCTTTTTCTAACTTAAGCATACCTGCAGTGGCATGCAGTACATTTCAAAGACATTTGTCACATTTTTAGGATGAAAAAAGATAGGAAATATATTTGTTTAAATTGAAACGTAAAAGTGGATAATAATGTGTGAAAAAGTCTTAATCGCAAACAAAATTTTTTTTTTTAGAACGTCAATACCCATCACATATGCGCTAACAATGTTTTGTCAGCGAACCTCTTTGTGCTAATGCAAGTTTGCACTTTAGGCGCTGAAAACGCTATTTAGACATTTTCAAAGCGGAGGAGTTTGGGAAAGTGCTTTTTCTAACTAAAGCATACACGCAGTGGCATGCACTACATTTCAATGACATTTTTCACATGTTTAGGATGAAAAACGACAGGAAATATAATTGTTTATGTTAAAATTTAAACGTGGATTATAATGTTTGAAAAAGGTCTTAATCTTGGAAAAAAAATTTAGAAAGTCAATACCCATCACATATGCACTAACAATGTTTTGTCAACAAAACTCTATGTGCTAATACATGTTTGCTCTTTAGGCGCTGAAAACGCCATTTAGACCGTTTCAAAGCGGACGAGCTCGGGAAAGTGATTTTTCTAACTAAAGCATACCGCCGGGGCATGCAGTACACTTCAATGACATTTTTCACATGTTTAGGATGAAAAATGATAGGAAATATAATTGTTTATATTAAAATGCATAATTGCATAATAATGTGAGAAAGAACTCTAAATCGCAAAAAAAAAAAAAAAAAAAAAAAAAAAAAAAAAAAAAAAAAAAAAAAAAAAAAAAAAAAAAAAAGTTTAGACAGACATTAAATATGCACTAACACACTGTTTTCTTAAACCTCTATGATGCTAATACAGGTGTGCTTTAGATGCTTAGACAGGCTTTAGACAGGTTCTCAGCGCTACGAGATTTGGAAAGTGCTTTTTCTAACAATAGCATACATGCACATGCAAGAAGTACTTTTCATTGATATTTACAACATGCTTAAAATGAAATATGATACAAAATGTGATTGTTATTTTGAAATGTTTAATTGTGTAATATTGTATTAAAAAGTCTAAATCGTGAAGAAAAAAACTTTAGAAAGTCAATACTCATCAAATATGCACTAACACACTGTTTTGTTAACAAACCTCATTGTGCTATACAAGTGTGCTCTTTAGGCACTGAAAACGCTATTTTGACAGTTTTAAAGCTCTACTAGCTTGGGAATGTGTTTTTTCTAACAAACGTGCCCATTCATGATGTTCTTTTCAATGACATTTTTCACATGTTTAGGAAGAAAAATTATACGAAATATAACTGTTTATATTAAAATGTATAATTGGATAATAATGTGTGAAAATGTCTAAATCGTGGAAAAAATGTTTAGAAAGTCAATACACATCACACATGCATTAACACAATGTTTTGTTTTCCAAGCCTTTCTGAAGGCTATTATATATTCTAAAAGTTATTGGCCTGTAAACTGTTTTTGGCTGAATTTTCATCCTTGCCTTGTGAATAATAATAATAATAATAATAATAATAATAATAATAATAATAATAATAAACTTATTTAACTTACTAAAATTACTTTTTTATAATGTAATCTAGTTATCTTGATTCAGTCATATTAAATAACATGTATAATTAAATTCATACCTGGTGATTTAGAAGTTACGACATACAGTATCGCACATTTTTAGATTATCTGACAGAAAATTTTTACAGGGCATGCCAAGTAGCCTCTGAAATTTAGCTGTTTGTGTGTTTTCAATGAATATGTTATTGTGCTAAAGTGTTAATGTGTTCTTGTGTCCCATATATACTTAGATAAATGTATATTAGAAAGATGTATTTCATCAAACATTTTTTACTTTCCATGTAAACCAGAGAATGTTGCACCAACGGAGGAAATCCCTTGTCCAAGTGGATACTCAGGTGGGTGGTGAAGTATTAGACGTCATATGACGTTAATGTAATAATCAGTATCTTGTGGCCTTCTGAGGTTAAAAATCTTTGTTGTACCCAACAGATATGAATCAGGCTTAAAGAAAACCCAACCACTTGAACAGACTGATGAATCGGATGGTGACTCCTCTGTACTGTCTGTCTCTTCTGTTGAACTGCCAAAGAAGCCCAAAGTGCATAAACACATGAGGCAAACCGTGACTACTTGTGTGAGAGGTAATGAAATATCTGTTACAAAGAATATGAAATATCAGGGCAGCCCCAAAATTTCAGTTACCGAAAAATCACTGTTAGTTGTCCAGAACTTGGTTCGTGATGATATCAGATTATCAAAGTGCAAGCAGTGAGCCTGTTTACATGCACATTCTTACACTGAATGTGCTTAATCAGCTGACAACGTTTGTGGTCATGTGAATGCATTAATACAACTTTCTGCATGTAAATTCCAACATTCAAAAGTTCCATGTTGCTTTAATGTTATGGTAATTACAGTGTGTATATCTATTTCTCTGTTTCTTTTCTTTAGTGAAGAACACCAAAAGCATTGTGGCAAGATACATTCTGGCACTAGAGGCTGTCAAAAAGGGGAGCTTTATGAGAGCTGCTTTTCAGAGTGTGGGAATGAACCGATTTACCATTGCCCATACAGCGGTAGTAGCTGAATTGAAATTAGCTGCTCCTGAGGTCTTTGACACCATCAATCCATGGAATGAGCGTGTGGAGAAGCTGCAGTCAGCAGTGACATCAAAGAGACAATTTCCCAGATGAAAACTGATGGCGAACTTTTGCCAATAGCCAGCACCTCCGGAGACACATAGTGTGTCAGCCACTTTTTCTTAATGCACTTGGTCCTCTCAGGCATTTCTTGATGTCAGAAATTTGTTTGTTTGGCTAGAAATTCTGACCTGTTAAAAGCTACAGCTCCTCAGCCTTTTGCATGGCAATGCATAGTACAATTTGAAATTATGCTTCAAAAATAATGTTTTGCGAGTATGTAACATTTAAAAAAATCCTTGCAACTGTTTGGACTAATATGATTTCTGTTTTTCTGTTATTTTATTAAAACCATTATTGTTCAGTAGTTGCATTTTCAAAAAAAAAAAAAAACAATTTTAAAGGCACATATATAATGAGAACATGATAATATTATAATATAATTGCATCCTACGCTTTCACTTTACTTAAAGCCATCAGTGATGCATTTATAAAGGTTAGTAATTGTATTATCACTCATAATAAGTATTTATCAGGCAGCACAACACAGCAATCAACAACAATATAAAATAATTCACTTATTGGACATTGAAATAAATCTGCATTATTAATAAGTCATTATAACTTTGATAGCAATATAAAAACGCTGGCTACATCTTTATAAATACATTCATGGAACCATAACACTGAGTAATTAATACTTGTATATTGTGTGTACATATGGTGTATATGCATTATGAGCATGGACATTGAAAAAGTAAGTGCATCACTTACAACAAGAATATAAATGTAACTGTAACTGTTATTGTAATGAAGCATGGGTCTTGATGTGTCTGTATAAATGTATTTATAGAGCAGTAAGACTTGTTTATTAATAATTATAAATGGGGCCATAATTCATTATGAGCATCTATCTTCACAGAAAGTGGAACCAAATTTTTTTTTGGGGGCTACATATGTTAGTATAAAGAACTTTTTTTTTTTTCGGTGTGACGCCTAAATTATCATTATAAATAACTGAGACACCTCCTCCTCTCCCAGTTAGATGGGGCTGATGTATATAACTGTATCCAGGAGGACTAGCTTCATTTAGTGCTACATACTCATTTGGTTTAATCCATGTTTCTGTTAAAAACAGTACATTAAGTTCCTGATCAGTAATAGTCTCATTAACAATAAGCGCTTTAGATGTAAGACATCTAATATCTATCAGTCCTAGCTTCAGATGAAAGGTGCCAGCTATGCATTCAACATGATCTAATTTTCTGTTAATTAGGTTACTAAAACAAACTTTCTGAGTATTTTTTTTTTTTTTGTTTAGCTCAGGGAACACACTTAATTATCATCAAGGTGGTTCACAAAGTAGTCCTCTGTGCTCTGTAGATCATGGCCTGAGTGAGCCGTCATTAGATGTAAAGCACGTCCCTTTGTAGAATTGCTATTAATGAATGAAAGCATCACATGAATTGGCTTGTGAAAATTTAAGATCACCAGTAGATTCACCAGAGCATTTATTAAATCTTTTGCAACACCACTAAAATTGCTTGTCTCTGCGTTTCTTCATTTGAATAACATTTCCTACTCTCTTTAACCCCAGGGTCTTTAAATGGTTCACCGTAAACTGTTCAGTGGGCACTCCTATCAATAATCAAATACAACGTTCTACTCATGGATTTTTTTCTTTTTTGAGTTTTTCTTCCCTTGCTAAAATCCAGAGTGAATCCATTACCTATATAGAACTGCAAGCAGTATTTTTCTGCAATTACTGAAAATTCTAAAAAAAAAAAAAAAAAAAAAACTGCATGTCATCACAATAACTTGAGTTTAAAATTCTAAAATTGGATAATAATAAAATAATAAAATAATAAAATTGTAACAATTTATTTGTTAATTTTAGTACCATTTTATGCAAACAGAACACTTTTGAGATGGCAGTGGGCATTTATTTAAGTTACCCATAAATAGCAGTGCAAAGGTATCAAAGGTGTCTTTATGGTGAAGCATTGTAAGCAATTTTAACATCATTTAACAACCCTTGACACAATGTTATCTTACTTGTAGGCATCAACAGCCCCTGTAGATATATTGCAGATGTGGTAAAAATTTAAACGTACTACACAAAGTGTAGAGAGGTGGTTCCTGGAGGACTAGTGGTTAGCCAGGCTCTCTGGCCTGGGTTTGATTCCTGGCAAAGGAACCAAAGACAGTGCACTCCCAGTGCTGATCATAAACCCAGATAAAATTGGGGAGGGTTGCATCGGGAAGGGCATCCGTTGTAGAAACTGGGCCAAACTACTATTTGGACCAATGATCCACTGTGGCGACCCCCAGTGGGAGCAGCCGGAAGAAGAAAACACAAAGAGTTGAGAGGAACACAAAGTTTTTGGACAAAAGTCCATCATCAGCTGTGTAAACCAAGAGTTTAATTTGTTAATAGCCATTAAGGCATATAGCAATGCTAACATATCATTTTTATACACAGGAGAGTATTTGATAGCACTTATCTGCCTTTTGGGCCGCTATAATTGGATAACTGCCACATGAGGCAGAGAAGATGTAAAGGCAAAGCAGACTCAAAACATAGAACAGGCACAGCATATAATCAGTAAATAGAATAGAATAACAAATTAGTATCACATAATTCAAATAACAAACCAGGATCACAAACACAGAATAAGCAGCTCAGTGACATCACTAGCAGACTAGCAGCAACACATAATGACTGAATGAAAGTCTGAGTTATGTATAAAAGTGTGTATGACTGTGAACAGGAGAAGCTGATCAGAAGTTCAGTGATTGTGAATGTGAATATGGATCATGTGATGATTCATGTGATGTATTTGTCCTTGACTGAGAATCATGGGAACTAGGGATCAAGCACCGAAGATCACACAATCATGATTTTATTTTCTATCTGTCCTCATCACACCACACCAGTTAATTCACTTAATTTACTTAACTGAAATGTGTACATTGGCTCCACGTGAATGAATTGAGTTGCATTAACATAATTAGTTTTCGTACAGCCAACTTGATTTGATAATGTACAATTGATATAAAAAGTCTACACGTCCCTATTAAAATGGCAGGTTTTTGTGATATATATATATATATATAAAAAAAAAAAGAAACCAAGATAAATCACGTCAGAACTTTTTCCACCCTCAATATGAAATTACAATGTATAAAAAATTAAGTGAAAAACTATCAGAAACATTTTAGGGAAAAATAGGCAAAATAAAAAATGTTACAGTAACCTGTTTGCATAAATGTGCACACTCTTTTATAATTGGGGATGTGGCTGTGCTCAGAATGAACCAATCACATTCACTCTCATGTTCAAAAGTAATTATTATCAATCATTGAATATATCAATATATCATATTATCAATAATATATCAATTATTCTGATTAACCCCAAATAAAGATCAGCTGTTTCTGTAGGATTTTCTTCACATCTTCTTGCTTTCATCAATCAGGAGAGGGATATAAAAGAATTTTCAAAACATTAGATGTACCATGGAACACTGTAAAGGCCATCATCAACAAATGGAGAAAATAGAGCACCACAGTGACATCACCAAGGACAGGATGTCCCTCCAAAATTAGAGACCTAGGCAACATTAAAGGAGCTGCAGAAATATCTCACAAGTACTGACTGCATGTGACAACAATCTCTCATACTCTTCACATGTCTGGCCTATGGGGTAGGGTGGCTTTATGGAAGCTCTTTCTCACAAAAAATATCCAAGCTCAACTAAATGACCCCAAACCCTGTGGCAAAATGTGTTAAGGCCTGATGAGACCAATTCAAAAAGGTATAATAATTCTCTAATTCCAAAAGGTATGCTTGGTGCAACAACAAAAAAAAGAAGCACATCACCAAAAGAACACCGTAAAAGTTTAGCTTGGTGAAGGCAGCATCATGCTTTAGGGCTGCTTTTCTTCTGCCAGAACTGGGGCTTTTATCAAGGTGGAGAGAATCATGAATAGCTACAAATAGTCAAGTCAAGTCAGAGATAGGTTGTTGATTCCGCACTAGTCCGTTATCCACTGCACCTCCTCTCTGTATGCTGACTCGTCATTCTTGCTGATGAGACCCACCACGGTCGTGTCATCAGTGAACTTGATGATGTGGTTCGAGCTTTGCATTGCTACATAGTCGTGAGTCAGCAGGGTGAACAGCAGTGGACTGAGCACACAGCCCTGGGGTGGTGGTGGTGTTCAACATGTTGTTCCCGACCCGCACTGACTGAGGTCTCCCAGTCAGGAAGTCCAGGATCCAGTTGCAGAGGGAGGTGTTCAGGCCCAGCAGGTTCAGCTTTCCAATCAGGTGCTGAGGAATGATTGTGTTGAATGCTGAACTGAAGTCTATGAACAGCATTTGAACATACGTGTCTTTTTTGTCCAGGTGGATGAGGGCCAGATGGAGGGTGGTGGTGATGGGGTCATCCACTAAGTGGTTGGGACGGTATGCGAATTGCAGGTGATCCAGTGAGGGGGCAGCAGGGTCTTCATGTGCCTCATGATGAGCCTCTCAAAACACTTCATGATGATAGGCGTGAGTGCAATACCAGTCGATTTTAGTGCAAAACCTTCAGGTGTCTGCTAGTAAGCTGAAGATAAAAAGTAGTTTCAACTTTCAACACAACAATGACCCAAAGCATACATCCAAATCAACAAAGTAGTGGCTTAACCAAAAGATCAATCCCTAACTAAAAATCTGTGGGGTGACCTGAAGCAGGCTGTTCACAGGAGATGCCCTTACAATTTCATGGATCTAGAATCTTTTTTCAAGAAAGAGTTGGAAAATATTGCCAAGTCAAGATGTGCCATGCTGAGAGACTCTTACCCAAAAAGACAGAGTGGTGTAATAAAATCAATAGGTGCTTCAACAACGTATTAGTCTAGGGGTATGCACACTTATGCAACTAGGATATTGTAAAATTTTTCCTTTTTTCCCTAAAAAAGTTTCTGATTGCTTTTCACTTAATTTTTATACGTTCTACATTTAAATTGAGGGAGGAAAAGTTCTGGCAGTTTATCTTGGTTTCATTTTGTTGTTACATCACAAAACCCTGCTATTTTAACAGGAGTGGGTAGACTTTCATTGTATTTTTAAAACCCTGGAATAAAATCAAATCCTACACACTCCCCTGAGCTGAGGAGCAAAACCAGGACCTTGTTTCTGTGAGGTAGCAATGTTACCCACTACACTACCATGCCCCATAAAAGTTAATCAAGTTAAGTTAATACAAATTTAATACTTATGAGATCTTATAATTGGATCGTGTTAATATTATGTGAATTGATCACTACATAATTCAAACTAGTAGATTAGATACGTGATTTGATAACATTAGTATGAGCAATGAAATCACATTTTGATATGTCAAGCTATTTAAATGTGTCAAGCTACACATATTACTTCAGAGATACCAGTGAATCTGACTCCTTCTGCCCTCCACATGGACAGCCTAAAGATCACCATGAGATTACTGTGGATCAGACACACTAAAGATGGTTGTGGACAAAACCCAACCAATTATAAATAATTTCTCTTCTATAACTCTATTGCTTGGAAAGCCTAAAGACTGCAATAGAGTTATAGAAGAGAAATTATTTATAATCGCACTATCCAGGGTCACCCAGAAGAGGATGGGTTTTGTGAGTCGGTTCTTCTCAAGGTTTCTTCCTCTTGTTGTCTCAGGGAGTTTTTCCTTGCAACCCTTGCCTCTAGCTTGCTCATTAGGGATAAAAATTACAAATTTTATTTAAATTTTATGTCTGGATTTCTGTAAAGCTGCTTTCTGACATTGTCCATTGTTAAAAGTGCTATATAAATATAAAATAGAATTGAATTGAATGAGAAACTTTATATTTTGATGTAAGCTATTAAAAATATTTTCTAGTAAATCTAACTGAACACATATTCCCTTTTTTCAGTGTACTTCACTGGCTTTCACCTCCAAATCTCTGTGTTTATAGTGTAGCTGTCTGGCTAGTCACTTTCAGACAGAAACAAGGAAAACCATGATCCCAATTGCATTCATTAAAACAAATAACTTTAATCAGTAAAACAGCTGTTATCATGAAATAGTGAACATGGCACTTTCCATGAATAGAGTTCAGTTTACAGTAAAAGCAATAATCATTGTTTTTGTGTTTTTGAATTTCTATGAAAACTGAAGGGCTCTATACTTTAACTTAAAATAAAATTATTAAAAAAAACATTTAAATAATCACAAAAACACACAAAATGTCTGTTTTCATATAAATTTTCACACAAAAAATGTGATTTTGGGCTGTCCCACCTCACTGACATTGAACCTCTATGAAATATAGTCATTAAAATCTTCCAGTAAAACTATAATTACAATATTATTTGGTTCATTTCCATGCAATTTCTTTTTAAAAACATAATTTTCCTCTACCAATTTATTTAAGTTTACAAAAACAATTATTTTAACCTGTATCCCACATTTTATGTGTAACCCTGTTACCAAAACCTGTCCCCCCTCTTAAAACAATGGAACAATGGAACATTCCATACATTCTGATATATACAGGAAATTGCATCATCATTTTATTAACTGTACTCTCATTCTATTGTCTCAACAGAAAAAATGTGACGCACTGTGTGTTTTGACACCTTTCTATCATAGACAGCGTTAACTTTTTCAGCAATGTGCGCAATAGGAGCTCTTCTGTGGAGATGCTCTGACCCAGTAGTCTAGCCTTCACATTTTGGCCCTTGTCAAAGTTGATCAGATCCTTGCACTTGCCCAGTTTTCCTGCTTACAACATATCAATGTTGAGAACTGACTCTTCACTTGCTACATAAAATATCCCACCCCTAGCCACTGTAATGAGAGAATCTATGTTATTCAAGTCACCTGTCAGTGGTTTTAATGTTATGGCTGATTATATATTTTTTCTCTCTTTTTTTTGGAAACTTTTTACTAATCATATTATATTAATAGTTAGCATGCAACATGTAGACATTGTCAAGCTAACCACTGAGTGCTACCTTATTGTAGGCTAAGTTCACTACCCTGTTACTTGCAACCCTGTTACTTGCAACCCATCACCAAGGTTGTGATGTAGTAAGAGGGATGTTAGTTAGATGGTTTTCTGAATGAGATAAAATTAATAAAGTAAATACCATGCCTGCAGCCTGCTAGGTTACAACTGAGTGCTGCTGAAAAGCAATCTCTATAGTCCCTGGCATAATGCTGATCCAGAGAGGAGAGCACCGTATCTTCAAAAAGACAGAGAAGAGTGAAGAAGAGACTAAGAGGCAGGCAGGAAGATTTCGATAAAGGACTTGAGTGAAAGAGGACAGTGGATAAAGTGCACAAAATAGAGAGAGGCACATGAAAGGAGTAAAGCAAGGAAGGTTACTTTGAAAAAATTGACCACTCCACCAGAAAGTCCTGAATGCCAGCAAGAGCAGCAGTCACATTGAAATTCATGGTGTCATGTGTCAAGGTCAGTTAGTACCATGAATTATAAACAAAATATAACATAATCATAATGTAATAAGGGAAAAAATTAGGTGATGGTATAGCATATATAGAAATGGTTTATTGGCACACTGACCATTTTAAAGATTATTAAATTGAGTGTTTTGTGTTTTAGGCAGCTCGTACAGGGGAGGAGAATATGATGAAGAAACTTTAAAGGAGATCTGAATTAAAGAAAAAGTTTAAAAAAAACAAAAGCAGTGCACAGCAAAACACAGGAAGAGGCTCCAGCACATGCAAAAAGGGCATGCCTCACCTCAAACTTCTCAGACAAACCTCAAGCACAAATATAAGAACACTTTTGTTTCGCACTGCATTAAAGGCAAATACATAAAAAGAGAGAGAGAAAGAGAGAGGCAAAATATGTCAAAAATAATCACAGGAAATATTAAATGTTACAACAACTTGCACAAGAATGCCTGAGCTTCTCAAAACGGAGGCGGTGTGATGAAAATGTTTGCACATATCAAAGGAAGAGACCAAACAGAATTGCTAGTGCCCTCGAAAGCAGGATTGACTGTTTCTACCTCAATGATGACATCAGTAGAACAGTTACATGTCAACAAATAGTATTGAGCTACAGGAACACCCTCCCATGGATGGCTGTGCAGAAATGAGACATGAAAATAAAATTTTAAACAAAACATATGGCAGGAAGCATACAGTTCTTTATTGATACAAATATTATATTTCATTGGCAAAAAACAAGCTTCCCTTTTGTGAAAGAGGATGATAATAGGCTTAATAATATTATGATGTTATATTACATTACATTATATCCCCTGATTTTTGCAAGAAGTGGGGCCCTATAAACTGTTAAAAGTCATAATATCATGTTTTATTATTATTTAAAGAATTTTATTTGTTCCAGTTTAGGCCCAGCACTACATATTTAAAGGAGCCAAGTGACACACCACAAGAGCACAGTGTAGGTATCTGATATGCTTAATATTTCACAGTACAAAATGCTTCATCAGGCAGCACATCTAATGGACCACACTGCCTTGCAAAAATCAACTCTGTGGTCAAGTGACAACATATCAACATAAGTCATATCCTGGTCTGGAGGACCATGCTGTTATGTGAGTTAGAAGGCCTTATTCAGACAGATTGGGGTGCAAAAACCTGGAGATTTCTCTTAAACCACTCATTTAAGTAACTGTCACATTTATTTATTGTTTTGGAAGGGAGTCCTTGTGTATTTCTCTCTGGGCACCTAATGTTGTGTGAGCACATAGGTATTTAATGAGAAAGCATATTTGATTAATATTAGCTTTCTAAGCATTAATTTTCAAGTTTCTGAAGATTTTATTATGAACCGATCGATTTTTATAAAAACAATCATGTTCGATATAATTTTTAATCATAATCATGCGAAAAACACTCAACAAAAATGCACACTACTGCTTGCATGCGATTGCTTGAAACACCACTTTCCTTAAGCAGTATTGTCTTGAACCCCTCTGTATAGGGTTTCTCACACCTAACGCACACAGCTATACGCTCTAACATACTGCTTTCTCTGTGAATCCCTATGTGAGCTTCTGCCCAGCGTGTCAGTCTGCTGAAAAAAGTGAGAGAAAAGTCAGTAGAATGAAACAGCAGGCCCTCAATCAAGCAGTTCTTCAATGCATGGCATTGGGTATGCATCAAATTTGGACACCGCTTTGACTTTCCTATAATCCACACAAAAATAGACCAACCCATCGGCTTTGGACACCTAGACCACCGGGCTGCTCCAGTCCTTTGTTGCTCCAATGTTCATGTCCCAACCACCATCCCCAGGGCCACAGGAACAACCTGTCTTCATGATTTCAGGAGACTGAGGTGGTACATTTGATGTGCATTGCCTCTATCTGTTCACCTGACCTCATAGTTGACTTCGCCATGTCACCTCAAAGGGCCCTTGCCACTTCTTGAGTAATTTAGAGGTTGATGTTGGTAGTAACACAAGTACCTTATCTTATCTTATCTTCCTGGATGCAGGATCACTGATCCTGGAAATGCCTGGCTTTCCTGCTGCACCAGCAAACCTGCTCAGGCTCTGCCTGGTCCTTGTGGGCATAGAATGTTCCAACTGTGTGGAGAGAGAGGTAGCTGGGGGGAGACATCAGAGAAGGAGGAGAAGGGGGGAGGACAAGCAGGCACCTCAGTTTTGAGGCCCACGGCATATCGAAAAGTGCCTGCTTTTGGGTTTGGTGGAGGCTGGAGAGAGACTTTATGATCTCGCTGAGTGGGGAGGCTTCCATGATGGCGTCTGAGTCGTCCAAATTTCCGGGTTTCGGCACCATTGTAGAACCCAGTGTGTGATGGTGCAAAGGCAGACTTGGGAGGCAGGCAGAATTCTAGCAGAGCTCCAGGCTCACATTTATTCACACAACGATTTCCAGCACACTTTAAAAAACCCAATCAAAAAACCGAACAAACCAAAAAGTCCATCTATTTCAATCCATTCAAGTTCAAATTCACGTTCCTTGGCATTTGTGTGTGTGTGTGTCTGTGTGTGTGTCTTGAACAGTCAACCAGGTTGATCACTCTCTATCTCTCTGGTTACGGCCATCACTGAACACGCAAGAAAGGCAAATAAGCAGACTGGAGACACAGAAGAGAATCATCACACGTTCCCTTTCGCTTCAGACTGCCTCATCTCAGTACTGACGCTCGATGACACCCCACAACCACGGATATAGGTTTCATTTTAATCATGTAAAAACATCACTTAACAGGGTTACAAACTACTGCATGTAAGCATTTGTTTGACAAACCACTTTCCTGAAGCCATAATGCATTGAAACTCTCTGTGTAATATTTTTAGCGCCTAATGCAGACATTTGTGTGAGCAAATAAGGATTTACTGAGAAAGCAGTATTTTAGAGCATATTTGTTAAATCCTAAGTTTTCAGCGTCTAAAGCGCACACTTACATTTGGAATATAGCGGTTTGTTAAGAAAAAAAGTGTTACTGCATATTTGATGAGTAATGTCTTTCTAAACATTTTTTTCACGATTCAGTCTTTTTAATTAATTATTATACAATTTAATATAAACAATCATATTTCGTATAATTTTACATCTTAAACATGTTGTAAATGCCATTGAAAAGTAGTGAAAAATGTGTTCAAAAGTCTAAATCGTGAAAAAATGTTTAGAAAGTCATTAGCTATCAAATATGCGTAATTGGACAATAATTTATTAAAAAGACTGAGTCGTGATTAAAAAATGTTTAGAAAGTAAATACTCAAATCAAATAAACATTGTTCGTTTTTTTTTTTTTTTTTTTTTTTTTTTTTTTTTTTT
>CM040460.1:12940811-12959707 GCA_022758105.1 Pangasianodon gigas | reverse complement strand
TGCTGGCAGCAGTATGCACATAGTAACCACGCTCAAAAACCACGCTCACGTGACAACCATGCTCAAAAACCACACTCAAAACATGAGGTTTAAGAACACAGATGGGTTTATTTAACATAATAGAAATACATATGTGATAATAGAGAATGCTTTAGTCAGTAATGACGCATGGAGGCTCCGGAGGGATAGGGGAAAGGGAAAACTCAATGGGCGGAATGGGTGAAGTGGGAGAATAATCAGTAGGAGAGTGATATCCAGGAGAAGGAGAACGGGATAGTGGAGCCTGGAACACATCAGAGTAAACTTCACCATAAGCAGAATACATCGGCGGGGTGACAGTTTGAGTGCCAACGTTATACATTGGCACCGGCGGTGTAACTTGAGCGGTAGGCACAGTTTGTGTGGGGGGAAGAAATGAGGTCTCTAGGGACCCCGGAGATAGCAGGTGTTCGAAGAAGCGGGCGAGCTCAGCTGCGAGGGTTGCCAGTTGAAAGTAACGGCAATGGCGAAGAATACGCCTAGGGCCTCTTCCTGTGTGTCTACGAGACTGAGCTAAAGTAAAAACAAGAAAATAAAATATAATCACTGTAGATGAGCATTAAAAGATTAGCAACATAAAGTTAAATAAGCTGGAATAGCACTATAGAGTACACAAGCACATGTAGCTTAACTAAAAATGGCAAATAGCAAATAGTTGCTTGGTATAAGCATTTTATTCAAACTCACATAATCCTAATCCTGATAAAAAGAGAATGAAGAAAAACTTACACATGATCAGTGCAGCAGAGTGATTCCCCAGGTAGTTCGATCAATCCGAGGGACGGAAATAAAGTGAAGAGAGTTGAGGAAGTGAGCTCTTTTATACAAGCGCTTATTTTTCAATGTTAAACTAGGCCAGGTTGGGAGCTTGGAAATGACAGAATAAACCCAATATGGAGTCTAATGGGACGGTTGAGCAGTTGGAAAGTAGGAGGAATTCAAAATAAACACCCCAGCTGGTCAGAAAGGTCAGTGGGAGGAGATTTCAGGAACAGTCAGTAGATAATGGGAAATGGAGAAATATATGTAAATTGGGACAGGAGGAGTCAAAAAGGTCTAAACTGAATATAATGGGAAATTGCTGACATATGTAAGTTGAAAGAAGGAGGCGTCAGAAGGCGCCCAGGTATATATGGAGGGGATTTTGAGATGTTCGGGGCACTCAACTCTCCTGCGTGAGATTGCTGTGTCACCTCTGCGGCAGATCACCTTCTTTGAGCTCAATTGAATGTGTTGTGTAACTGTTGCAATAAAGAAGTTTGCTTCTTCTCATCCAAGGACTGAAGACTCGTCATTTAGGTTTATTCTTCAGTAAGTAGAATAAGTAACATATAGGTAATTGGCAGATAATAGAATCCACCTGCGAGAGTGTCAACTCAGAGAGGCTATCTGGGTTCAGACATTTTTGGCGCCCAACGTGGGGCTCGACAGGCCAACGTAGAGTCGACGTCTGACCTGGGACCATTTACTCAACGATTACAGACACCGGCAACAAAATTAAAAGGTAAGCAGACGCCTGTTATATTCAAAAGTCTGTTTTAAAGAATATATCTGTGGTCTCTGGGTGGTGGTCCCGGGGAAGATAGAGATTGTTGACCTCGAGTCAAGAACCTATGTCAGTGGGTGGTTAAAAGACCTGGATGAGAATAAGCAAAATTTAATTATTATTTGAGACAAGTAATTGTTTTAAAATTGTATGATTGACTCGGAGAGTCACTGCACATAGGTTAGGTGCAGGGTGGGACCCGAGAAATTAAGATCGGAGCGTCACTGCATATTAATGCAGGGTGGGACCCGATATAATTAATTGTGTATTGTGTTTTGGCGCGTCACTGCAAAAGACTGCAGGGTGGGACCCAATAGTGTTTAATTGTGTATTGTATCGGAGAGTCACTGTAGGAAGTACAGGGTGGGACCCGATAAGATTTTGTTGTATTGATGTGTGAATGGAGACTGTAATAAATGTATGTTGCATTGGAAACAGTTATAGCAGTGGTTGTAATTGTTGAAATATTACTGGAAGAAATTGAAATACAAATAGATTTTATTGCGTTTATTGTGCGCATCGCGGGTACATTGGCTTATACCTTGATGGTTGCAATGTATACAGATAATTGAAAAAAGAGGGGGAAAAAAGGGTAAGTAGGGTAAGTATATACACTTACACATAAACATCAGAACAACTGACGCCACGTGAAATACACATAGTTCTGTAACACTTCTGAATGATGGAAAAATAGGAAAATAATTTTGAATACACAGTGTACGGTTTTCTGAATTTCAATGTAAAAATAAAGGATATAAAAGGGCAGCTCTGGGCCGACCGAATATATACAAATAGAAGTAAAGTTGAGAAAGTATAATCAGAGTAATAGATAAGGGGTAAATTGTGGACATGGGTTCGACATATTGCAAATTTGGAAGCCTCAGCTGCTAAGCCCAATATTACGTGCCCAGGTGGAAACCCCAATATCCAGATAAATAATTGTATATTTGTTTGATTTTTATAACGACTGTATGATGAATATGATGAATAACCAATTAATTGTAATTGACTTATTCGCCCAACGAGTGCCATAACTTAATTAATGCCCAGGCCTGACAGCAACTGTTGCAGGGGAGCCGAGGGAAGTGTATAATGAATACGATAGAACTACATTGATTTTAGTAAATTCTAAGTATTGCGGTAAGAAGAATAAACACACACCGTCAAAGTTGGCAGACGTTAATAGAAAACAGGGGACACTGAAGTGGGGCTAACGGGCCGAGACACGGGTGCGCCATGAGTGCAGTGAAAGCCACAATTACACCAGTTGGGCTGGTGATATTGAAGCATAAAGAAGCAGAAAAAGAAATTAAGAAATACATGAAAAAATGGAATAGCCGGACAAAGGGAGAGTTGCAATGGCCAGAAAGAGGGACTTTCAGTGAGGAGAAATGTGATAAAATGAAGGATAGATTGGAATGTTGGGGGGAAATGAAAAAGGTAAGCGAGGAAAAGTTGAGAAGAAAGATGGAAATAGTAGAGTGGTTCAAACAGGAAGGAAGGTTGCAGAGAGAGCGCAGGGAGAAAGAGGAAGGAAAGAAAGAGATGGGGAAAAAGGCCAAAGAGAAGGAAATGAGGGAAGAAAAAGAGGCAGTGAAGGGATCAGCCCCACCATACGAAGAACGTGGGGAGCGGAGTCGCCGACCACCACCCTACAGCAAGCCACGGAAACCTGAAATGGCCGGAATATACCCATCACTGGAATGGAAGGAGGGCCATGATGTGCATCTGGAAATAGTGAGTGGACAATTTAAGGGAAAAGTGAGACCCATGTCATCAGAGGACGGCGAGGGGGAACGAGCGGGGCAAACCCACAGGCTACTGTCTGGGCCGAGGGAAGGGAAAAGAGAAGGCCTGAATTTAAAGGCTAAACGAGAAGATAGCTTGGAATGGGACTACGACCTGTACCCAGACCCAAGGGAATGGGAAAAGGAGCAACAAGGACTAGAACCAGATGAGTATCACAATTGTCCACCAGACCAGCATAGATACAAGGGCACCCCGTGGGAAATGCGAGCTACTCCGGTGAGGAGGAGATCTGCGTCGCTCCTGGGACGCACAAACGGGGATCGTCAGTCAGAGAGAAAAGAGAAAGTAGCTCCAGCTCCCTCCTCAGAGTCTGAAGAGGGTGATGAGTCCCTCGTGAGTGAGGAACAACATGTCAGGGGGACCTTGAAGATGATCCCGCTGGTCCCGCGTCAGAATGACCA
Organism: Pangasianodon gigas; assembly: GCA_022758105.1. Classification (NCBI taxonomy): domain Eukaryota; kingdom Metazoa; phylum Chordata; class Actinopteri; order Siluriformes; family Pangasiidae; genus Pangasianodon; species Pangasianodon gigas. Next base: position 12,955,912 of record CM040460.1, on the reverse strand, counting down.
GATGAAAGAGGAACTGTGCCGCCTGCGGAAAGAAGTGGCAATCCAAAGGGAGGGATGTGTGGAAGAAAAAAGAGAAGTGGAAAGTGCTCAAATAAAAATAAGAGAAATGGAACATGAAATGGGTAACACCCAGGAGAAGGTGGGAAAAGTAGAATGAGGCATGGAAGATATGACAAGAGAATGTTCCAGATTACGCCAGGAGTTGTTTAGGCTGAAAGAAGCCCAAGGGGAAGCAGCGGTGCTGACCCGGAGGGGAAGCAGGGAAGGTGAAAGTGATCGAGAGGGGGAATTGTGCCATCAGCAATTGAAGGAACTCCACGATCATCTGATTATATAAAAAAAGCAGTAGTGACCCAGTCGACGCCAATGGCGACCAGAGCATGGTCAAAAATGATAAACCGGGAAACAGGCATGGAAGGAGAAGAGGTAGCGGATAGGGAGGGTACTACAGCCCTCCAATTACCAGTGGTACTGAAAGGAAAAGATGTGATATACACACCCTGGATGTTCATGGACTTAAAAGGACTGATAGACAGATTGCCCAGCTTATGTGAGGGAGCCCAAAAGTGGATAACCAGGTTTGAAAAGCAGACCATGGGTCAGCTGTTGGCCATAGGCGACATTAAAGCCATTCTCTCACAGTCACTGGGGAAGGCCAAAATGATAGAGGTATTTGATACAGCTCAAATAAAAAATATGGCGGAAGACCAAAAGTATGATTCTTACTCATTTGGTCTGCGGAGAAATGCCATCTGGGACGCCCTTCGGATGACCTATCCGACCCAGGCCGATCCAAGCAAAGTGGAGAAGCTTAAGCTTGAGGAGGATGAGGGAGTCACCCACTTTATCCTTAAGTTGCAAAAGGCGTGGAGAGAGGAAATGGGGGCAGCATGGGATGAAACAGCGGCAAGTTAGACTTTGTTCAAAATGATGTTAAAAAAGACCCTTCCAAGTGAAGTCCAAGACCAACTCGAGACGGTGGTAGGACTAAATACAATGCCCTGGTCAACTTTCGAGGCCAACGTGATACATTTCATTGAACTAGACCGAAAAAGGGAGAAAGCAGCCAAGAGGGCTGCCGAGGATTTGCTGACACAACTCCACAAGGCCCAGCTAGGGGAGCTGACCCGTAGCAAACAAGAAAGCCAAGAAAAGAAAAAAGATGAAAAGAATGCAGCACGACAAGCGGCGGTGATGGTGGCACCTGCGACGACCCTGCCAGCCCCTCACACTCAAACAGCCCCACAAGCCACGCCATTAGCACAACCAGTGGTGATGTCGCAGCCACAAATGCCAGTAACGTATCTGGCACCAGCACCACAAATGGTTTATCCCATAAACCAACAATACCCACCACAAAGTAGATGGGGCCAAGGAAGAGGTTGGGGGAGAGGAGGAATGTTCCAACAGATGCCGAGACAAGGTACCGCTCCCATATTAAGAAGAGGAGGGGGATGCTGGAATTGCCAGGATCCCAGCCACCTGATGCGGGACTGCCCGTACCCACCACAGCAGCCACAGAGAAGTATCAACCAGAACCAAGGATGGCAGAACACCAGGAACTGGACAGGACAATGGATGGGATTGAACCAACAGGGCCAAGCCCCGGTTGCACCTGGGGGAAGCCTGTACGGGCCACCCCAGGGCAACATGTGAAGGGGCCCAGAGAAGCCAGAGGGGGAGCTTTCTGGTTGACACTGGAGCAACGTTCACAAGTATTGGAAAAGAAGGCTCTAAGCTCCCCCTCTCTCGGAAAACAATAAAGACAGTAGGCTTCTCGGGTAAAACACAGTCTTTACAATTTACAGAGCCTCAAGAAATAACAGTAGAAGGTATTACTGTCCAAGCACCTTTATTATTTTCCCCCGAAACCCCAGCTAATCTCCTGGGCAGAGATGTGCTCTGCAAATTGGGGGCAAAGATACATTGTGGGCCCACAGGAGTGTGGGTAGAACTTCCAGAATGCCTGGTTCAACAGTGTGTTGTGGTAGAAAGAAAGGCAGAGCAAAGTACGTTGGACAGAGTGTACTGGCTAGAAATCAACATCACCTCAAAGGGCTTACGCAACCTGTACAAGCAGTGGAGCCCGTGGCTTACATACATGCGCCCTGACTGCCAACCTGCCAGGGAACCATGGCACTGTACAATCAAGTATGATGAGGGGGGACACGATGAAGAATATGAAACACTGTGGGATGAGCAAGTGGAAGGAAGCCAACACAGTATCAAAATAACAAACCTGATTGTGGGACCCCGAGGGGCAGCAGCAACAGTTCAACTGCCCAGTCAGATTGCTCAATGGTATCAGGTCGAAAATTCCGCTCCACATTTTTCCTTGATGGTCGGGCAAGGTTTTGAATCAAAGGACTTAGGCCCCGTGGTAAGGGAAGCCAGTCATGTGCCCAACTGGACGCCCATAGGTGAGGGAATGAGTGTGTCATCAGACAGGAAATACCTGAAGATAGGACAGGCAACAGTAGACGTCATGGAAGCCAAAACATTACTGATCAGCAAACAGATAAGCAATAGGACGCGAGGAGGAAGAATAGGGCAATTGTCCCAATGGGCAGAAGGCCAAGAACTGACTGAGCAAGAAACCGAACAGGCACTAAAACAAGTCCCAGATCATCTGTGGACCAAACATCCCACGGATGTGGGATTGGTGAAATCATCAGGGCTAGTGAAAATTCAACTCAGACCTAACACAAAATTACCCTATCAGAGGCAATATCCATTGTCAAAACAAGCAGTGGAGGAAATAAGACCAACGATCAATGGGCTAGTTGAAGCAGGAGTGTTGATCCCAACCAGAAGTCCTTGCAACACCCCCATTTTTCCGGTTAGAAAGCCAAACTCAGACAAATGGAGATTGGTCCATGATCTATGACCAATAAACTGCATAGTGATAGCAGAAAACCCGGTAGTGCCGGACCCACACACATTGTTGTCAAATATACCTGAAGGAACCAAGTAGTACACGGTGATTGATCTGTGCTCAGCATTTTTTAGTGTACCATTGCACCCAGAGTCTCAGTTCCTGTTCGCTTTCATGTACGGTGGACAACAGTACACCAGGCTACCGCAGGGATACTGTGAGAGCCCCTCCGTATTTAACCAAGTGCTGGCCCGAGATTTGGCGAATTTGGACGTCCCTAGTATGACTTTGCAGTATGTAGACGATCTTCTGATTTGTAGCCAAACGAAGGAACAGTGTTTGCAGGACTCGCTAAAAGTGTTGAAAACACTGGCTCAAAATGGGCATAAGGTAAGCAGAGACAAGTTGCAGTTCTGCCGACAAAAGGTGGAATATCTAGGTAGAGTGCTCGAAGGCACTACACGAAAAATTTCACCAACACACGTGGAAGCAATTTAGAAGGCGCCGCGGCCTCAAACTGTGCAGCAGATGCTGTCTTTCCTGGGCCTAGCAGGATTTAGCAGACCTTGGATTTGTGATTTTGCTCTAAAGACACATCCTCTTAGAGATATGATGAGGGCAGCTGGCCAACCAAAACCATGCGCCCACCTAGTCTGGACAGAAGAGGGCAGTGCAGAGAGGCGCGGGTTTGCGTCAGCCATTTTGGCACAACTGCACCAAGGTATGGGAAGGAAACCAACTGCATATTTCAGTACGGCGCTTGATAACGTGGAGAAGGGCATGCCACCATGTTATCGGGGATTGGCGGCGGCAGCATTCGCTTACCAAAAGGTGTCCACAATCACAATGGGGCACCCGGTAACTCTTTACACTTCCCATGCATTACATGCACTGCTAAACAGTCAGAAGTTTGTAATAACTAACGCCCGCCGAACAGGATATGATGTGATCCTGTCGGCGCCTGAGTTGACAATTGAAAGGTGCCCCACAATGAACCCGGCCAACAGAATAGTGTTGCCCGATGAAGGGACCCCCCACGAATGCACTGAAGAGGCAGAAAAGTTTCTGAAAGCTAGACCAGATTTAGAGGCTCAGCCTTTGGTAGAAGCTCAACACATGTTCTTCGTTGATGGGTCGTGTTACCGCGCAAGCGATGGCAATAAAGCAGGGTATGCTGTGATTCAATACAACAAAATTGCAGATTCGTTTGAAGTAATATTAAGCACTGGTGTACCACAACCATGCTCTGCCCAATTAGCGGAGATTAAGGCAATAACCGCAGCATGCAAACTAGGTGCAGGACATTCCTGCACAATTTATACTGACTCGGCGTATGCGTACGGGGTTTGCCATGTGTTCGGGCCAATATGGGCACAAAGGGGCTTCCAGAGAGCTGATGGTTCTTCCATTATACATGGGCCAGCAATTTCAGACTTGCTTGAAGCAATGATGTTGCCACAAGCACTAGCTATCGTAAAATGTAAAGCCCACAAAACAGATGGGGAATGGGTTAACAAGGGTAACTGGGCGGCAGATGAGGCAGCCAAAAAAGCGGCCGTAGGAGAAAATTGTGCAAAAGTGATGATGCAGGCAGGAGAATTAGAGGAGGCAGGCACCCAGGTATCCAAGAATGACATTAGGGAATATCAAGAGGTAGCAAGCGGAGAGGAGAAAGAAATGTGGAAGAAGCGAGGTGCAGTGCAGGACCCCAATACTGGGACATGGAGGAGTGTGGACGGTATGTGGGTAGCGCCGCTACAGTTATTACCAATGCTCATCAAGGAAGCACATGGTATGGATCATTGTAATCGTCGTGAGATTATAAGTACGGTAAGGCGGGATTGGTGGTCACCGTACCTGGCCAATACGGTGGACAACTTCCTAAGATCTTGCGAGCTGTGCGCGCAGAGGAATGTGAGAAAACACTTCACAGCACCCATTAGCCACATACCCATACCTAGAGGACCGTTCAGGCACCTTGTGATGGACTTTGTAGACATGTTGGACAAAAAAGAAGGAAAAAGGTATATCTTGGTCTTGATAGACCGCTTTAGTAGATGGGTAGAGGCGATAGCAACGGCTAAATGTGATGCCAAGACAGTGGCAAAGTTCCTGTGCAGAGAAGTTATTCCACGCTTTGGTATCCCTGACCAGTTGAGCTCAGATAATGGTACACATTTTGTAAATGAAATAATCAAAGCAATTTCAGAGGCACTTGGCATTAAACAACGGATGGGATGTGTGTATCACCCACAGTCGCAGGGAATAGTTGAAAGGGCAAATGGTGTACTGAAGGAAAAGATAGCAAAAATTTGTGCTAGTACAAAATTGAACTGGGTTCAGGCACTGCCCTTAGCACTAATGAAAATGCGTTCACAGACCAATCGTAACACACATCTGACCCCACACGAAATGCTCACAGGTCGTCCGATGCCAGTTGCTTTCCCTCGGGGGCCTTATAAAGGCCCCTCGTTGGAACAACTGGAGAGTGAAATGTCTAGTTATGTCAAGCATTTAACGCAGATACACAGAACTTTGTATTCACAGGTTTGTGAAGCTACACACGGCACACGTGTGGAACAGCCCCTCCGACAGGTTGAGCCCGGTGATTACGTGTACATCCGGGTGTTCAGAAAGAAGCACTGGAAGCAGCCGAGAAGAGAGGGACCTTTCAAAGTGGTACTGGCATCTCCTACTGCAGTTAAGGTCGAAGGTAAGGAGCATTGGTATCATCTGAACCATTGTTGCAGGGCTGCGGTTAGAGGGCTGGACTGGGAAAAGTCCAAGTCACGTCTGGAGCAGCTCACAATTCCGGATGACTCAGGCGAGAAGGACGACGCCCCCGCGGTAGAACCGCCACAGACTCTGGGCCCAGCGCACCGGACACGGGCCAAAGTGCCTCGTGGGGTATCACAAGCCGGGCCCCTTGATATAGTGGAACCCACGTCAGGTCACTCGGAGCAGGAACATCGGACAACACCGGACGGGCCGTTCGGAGACACGGCAGATGAAAGAATCATACAGTTTTTCAGAAACTCCGGCCGCCCGCAATCTCGATACACTCCATTTGCGACGAATAACCTAGAGGACTTAGCAGAGCAGGATGATCTCAATAATGGGACGTAAAGGGCAGAAAGTCCCACACCCCAGGCCATTCCGCCCAACGTGCCTGGAATGGGTATTAGTGGTTATTCTAGGGCTAATATGGCTAGCTTTTGTTCGAAGGCTAATTAAAGGGAGCACCATCGTCCCAGGAGATCCAGAATCCACCACCCCCACTAGTGTAAATAGCATAAGTAATCGGAGTCTCCCTGTCGCATTAAATGTCAATGCCATCTCCTTTCACAGACGGCAGAAACGTCAAACAGGCCAAGGTAGTGCTTATATAGGCGGAAAGCAAGTCTATGGTAAGATACGCGTAGCTAAGACACAGAGCGTCTCTGAAAATGAAGCCAAAACTATCCTTACTGATCAGACTCTATGCGCCATGGGTATGGTAGCATCTGGTATCGGCAAAGGAGTGGTGCCGCCAGGCCGTAGGCTGTTTGTGATGTACTCATATTCGTACACAGGTCAGGGATTGAGGGGAGTGTCTTTAGAGAACTATACATTAACAGTGGAAGTCAGACTTAGGCGGCCCGGAGGCACTGACCCTGAGAACACACCTAGTAGTGCAGTAATCTCGGGCAAACCATCAAGTCTCGGTCAGTGCACTAATGTTACGCCTCTGTGGTCTTACAGTTTGTATAATAACTACACCCTGCCGGGCAACCTGCAGAAGCGAGTAGTCCTGGAAACTGGCATTGGAATTCTGGTCCAAGTGTATGTTCCCGGATGGCAACCTGGCCTGGACCTCCGCCAGGTGGGCATTGATTTTTGGTGGGAGCCCAAATTAATTAACGAAACAGCCGCTAGTAAAAATTTTGTACACATCGAGACCTACACACATTATAATGCTACACATCGTGACCTCCCCATGCATAACCTGTACCGTCAGTGGCTTCATGATTCAGCACGCTCTGTAGCCCCAAACAGCACCTGTATTGTCTGTGACAGACGGTCTAGTCGGCCACCCTTAGTAATGCCTACGGTAGGACTGAACAACTGTGCCAACCCTCCATATAATGCGACGCATTTGTGTCCTGTCATTTGCCTGCTTGGCTCCGCGGCCATAACCCACGGTGCAGACTGGATGCGAAGGCTGAGCTCAGCATGTACATACCGCCCAATCTCCATACAAAGCTCAGATGATTTACGCGCTCACACGTACCCCGGACAGACCTTCCCTCTGTGCATACGTGCACGGGGTTCTGAGTATGTGGGGATGTTACACAAATGCTCATGTCTAGAGACCATAGAGGCAGCTCACCCTATTGTCAATGTTAGACCTTCATGCAACGTCTCAGAATATGGGTGTGAGCCAGATTCGGTAGTACAACTGGACATACCTAGTTTAAGACTAGGGACCCTTCCCCTCGCAGACATCTTCTGGTACTGTGGAGAACCCGAGGTCTTGCAGGTTCTCCCATGCTTGTGGCATGGCCTATGCGCCCCGGTCCTGCTCGAAGGGTGCCTTACGGTGCTTGCCATAGATGAAACCAGCCTGAATAAGCACCTCCATCCAGCGCATAACGGAAAGACCCGCACATCATGAAGCGTGGTGGACACCAAGGAGTGACTCCTTACAAGGCTCTGGGGTCAGTATAAAGACCAATATCTGTCCATCTCCAATAAATCAGTACTTCCAGACTGGGGCCCTGACCCCGAAATCTATATTAACTGGGCTGGGGAGCCTGTAGGAGTCCCAGAAGGACATTATGCCCAGCGACTTGGCTCGTCATCGGCGTGGGCCGTAATCCTCCCAGCGGTGCAGGTCCACCGCAACCTGGCATGGATAACTACATTTGGTATAATCAGCAGCGTTTTATTAACCATACCATCGCAGCTTTGTCACTGTTCCAAGAGCAGCTACATGCTACCACCCTTATGACAGTCCAGAACTGCTTTGTCATTGACATGATGCGTGGACCAGACCAAGGTGTCTGTGATGTTATTGGCACGGACTGTTGCACGGTTGTCCCCTTACACACGGGCCCAGCAGGCCCACTAAGTATACTATTGGAACGAATGAGCAGGGCAAGGGATGAAATGGTCTCAAATAACGCCACACCTGAACAGAGTTGGTTTAACTGGTTGTTTTCCACAGATTGGCTAGCCGGTTTAATGCGTCTCGGAACCATACTCCTGGTGACTCTCCTTGTTATCGGCCTTATCGTGTGCTGTGGAATCCCCTTCCTACGCAGCCTAATAGACAAGACTGTACATACATTGTTTGGACAATACTTGCTGCTCCCTCTGGAGGAAGTAGTGGAACAAGACTCAATTAATGAGGAGCTGGCAGATTGCCCCTGGTTCCTTGGGGAAATGGACAGCAATGCGCCTTAGAGGAGCATATACCCGTTTCAACTCATGTACATATGTAAAATGTAAGAATGTAAAGTTTTCAATCAACGTGTAAACGATTCTGGTATCCCGTGTATCTGCTATCTGGTTTGCATGTTCTGTTTGTGTTATCTGTCTTGTCTGGTCTCGTCCGTGGTGTCAATTGTTGTGTGCAGGTCCAGATGGCACAAGCGCAGGTCCAGGTGGTGCAGGCTGAACAATCGCGGCTTCGACTTCCTGACTGTTGCTGGCGGGGCATCTGCGCTATTGGGCAACAATGTGGACAAGGCCTATGCTACGATTTCCTATCCCATCTATACCACTGCCTGGCTTGCCTGGAATTACAGTACAGCTGTTTCAATCACTGCCTATGGTGTCGGGCACGACCCGTTGGTGCATGTCCAGCAGATGACCGCTGCACCTCGGGGCCGCAAGTTTGGTATTCATTTCTCCCCTGTGGAGAGTGCCACCCGTGGGTGTTGGATCCTGACCCTAACCGGCCAGTGCAGATTATCCTCCAGAACGCCAATATGTTTTCTCCAGAAGGGGCCTGGTTTCACTCAGTACAGAACTCCGTCTACGACTTGGGCAGAGGTCTTCAAATATCGGTCCAGGTTTTCCGCCTCAACAGAGCTATAACTGTTGCCCAGGCTTTTGGCTCCGCGGACAGACATGGTTTCCTCCTTACAGAATATGTGAGGCAACAAGCCCTCCTGTACCGTTACACGATACTTTTCTGTGGATTCATTCTGTGGTCCACTATGACGCCGGCCTTCACACAACAATTGGCTAGCATGGCCAAGCCTCCACCCTCATGGCACCCACCTGTTGGCGCAGACTCCACTGTGATTGCGGTTCCACGCCACCCTACTCGCCCCTCTGCCAGGGTGATTACGCGCCAGAACATATGGATGTCTTTACGCCGTCGACAGTCTGTTTCGGCGCACTTGCCCATGTGAGTGCGCGACCTCCATGTGCACCACTGCTGGTGGTGGCACCAGTATAGTTAGGAATGAACACGCGCCGCCGTGATGACACTAAGCTGGACATTTTCATACTGGTGACATTGTCGTTGTTTCTGTATGCTTTTCATGCTTCTGGTCACGACATGGGGCAACCTTGGTGGTGATGCCACTGTCGCGCTAAGAGCGGGCAGAGTGGGAATTTTCCCTGTATATTTGGCCATCTGCAGGGTTTTTCGCCCACTCCTCGTTTGTCATGTCGTGATGCCCATTTGGGTCTGATGTAAATATTGGGGGAGTGATGGGGGAGTGATGTGATTGGGTGATGGACTTTGTGATGTGATTTTATATGTATGTAAATATTTTGGGGAGGAAATATTGGGAATAGGTTCAGGGCACCTGGTGACGTGCTAGTAACCTCTCCCAGGGCTCCAACGGACCCTCAACGATATGCAAAGTATCTGGGTCAGAAGAGAACAGAGTAAAACAGCGAAGACTATAGTAATGTATGCACCATTGTATCATTGTAAAGTGCAGCGTTAGTAATGTATGCACCATTGTATCAGTGTAAAGTGCAGCGTTGAATCCATGGGTAACAATCATGAAGTTGACCACATAAGTGAAGTACCTGACCTACAGATAGCAACACAACAGCATAGACTGACTAAGGGGGTGACGAGGACAAGTAAGGAGTAAAGGAGTGGTTGGACAAAGGATAGGGACAAGATGATAATGGTAGGTCATGAAAAGACGGACGGACTGACTGACGGGACTGACAAGCGGGAAGGTAGAGGAATGGGGAGCAGTTGAGAGGGTTATTAAGGTGTGAGACTTACAAAGTCTCAGAGGGGGGAGTGATGTCGAAAAATTCATCTGTTAATGTTAAACATCTTACAAATCGTGTAAAGATACATTTCTGCATCTGAGAAATCCATAATATGTTACTGAAGGATTCAAAACTTACTAGATTCCACTTATGAAAGTTTCTTTGCTAAATATGATCTTGTTCACTCCACTAGTATTCACCCAGAGATAAACTCCATATCAAATACTCCTGAGAGACATCCACCACCCTGTGCAGCTCTTCCACGTAATGAGGTTGAGGCAAGTCATAAAAATAAAATAAATTTACAAAAATAAATAATAATAGTAATGCTTAAAGTAGTTTAGGAGCAGTTTGACATATAAGTTGGCTTTTAGTAAGCATATAATACCTACGCTGAAAGCCCGTAATGATTACGCTGGCAGCAGTATGCACATAGTAACCACGCTCAAAAACCACGCTCACGTGACAACCATGCTCAAAAACCACACTCAAAACATGAGGTTTAAGAACACAGATGGGTTTATTTAACATAATAGAAATACATATGTGATAATAGAGAATGCTTTAGTCAGTAATGACGCATGGAGGCTCCGGAGGGATAGGGGAAAGGGAAAACTCAATGGGCGGAATGGGTGAAGTGGGAGAATAATCAGTAGGAGAGTGATATCCAGGAGAAGGAGAACGGGATAGTGGAGCCTGGAACACATCAGAGTAAACTTCACCATAAGCAGAATACATCGGCGGGGTGACAGTTTGAGTGCCAACGTTATACGTTGGCACCGGCGGTGTAACTTGAGCGGTAGGCACAGTTTGTGTGGTTTTATCAGAAGTAGGAACTTGATGCACAATGCGGGGAGGAAGAAATGAGGTCTCTAGGCACGCCGGAGATAGCAGGTGTTCGAAGAAGCGGGCGAGCTCAGCTGCGAGGGTTGACAGTTGAAAGTAACGGCAATGGCGAAGAATACGCCTAGGGCCTCTTCCTGTGTGTCTACGAGACTGAGCTAAAGTAAAAACAAGAAAATAAAATATAATCACTGTAGATGAGCATTAAAAGATTAGCAACATAAAGTTAAATAAGCTGAAATAGCACTATAGAGTACGCAAGCACATGCAGCTTAACTAAAAATGGCAAATAGCAAATAGTTGCTTGGTATAAGCATTTTATTCAAACTCACATAATCCTAATCCTGATAAAAAGAGAATGAAGAAAAACTTACACATGATCAGTGCAGCAGAGTGATTCCCCAGGTAGTTCGATCAATCCGAGGGACGGAAATAAAGTGAAGAGAGTTGAGGAAGTGAGCTCTTTTATACAAGCGCTTATTTTTCAATGTTAAACTAGGCCAGGTTGGGAGCTTGGAAATGACAGAATAAACCCAATATGGAGTCTAATGGGACGGTTGAGCAGTTGGAAAGTAGGGAGAATTCAAAATAAACAGACAGCTGGTCAGAAAGGTCAGTGGGAGGAGATTCCAGGAACAGTCAGTAGATAATGGGAAATGGAGAAATATATGAAAATTGGGACAGGAGGAGTCAAAAAGGTCTAAACTGAATATAATGGGAAATTGCTGACATATGTAAGTTGAAAGAAGGAGGTGTCAGAAGGCGCCCAGGTAGATATGGAGGGGATTTTGAGATGTTCGGGGCACTCAACTCTCCTGCGTGAGATTGCTGTGTCACCGCTGCGGCAGATCACCTTCTTTGAGCTCAATTGAACGTGTTGTGTAACTGTTGCAATAAAGAAGTTTGCTTCTTCTCATCCAAGGACTGAAGACTCATCATTTAGGTTTATTCTTCAGTAAGTAGAATAAGTAACATATAGGTAATTGGCAGATAATAGAATCCACCCGCGAGAGTCTCAACTCAGAGAGGCTATCTGGGTTCCAACAGAATAGCGCAACGGTAATGTCCTTGTTGTAGCATGCCGGCAACCTGGGTTTGACCCTCAGCTTTGGTGAGAGCATGGGTTCAGGCAGGTTTTTTCAGTGTAGAAAGTCAATTCGTGTGTGCCTGTGTAAATATGAAGATCCTTCTTCAAACTAGAATTGAATTCCATTCTGTAACAACACACTTGGTAATGTTGACACGTGTAAATTAATACTTAAAATGTTTGAATATTTGGTTTAATTTTGCACTTTCTTGTCAGCTAAAATGTTATTTTCGACCAAAAGTAGATGCCATTTAAGTTAGAGCAAAATTGACAAAAATTAATGAATATGTTATAAATATGGCATGACGAGATATATATGTGTATATATATATATATATATATATACACACACACACACACATATATACATGCATATATATATATATATATATATATATATATATATATATATATATATATACACACACACACACACACATATATATATATATATATATATATATATATATATATATATATATATATATATATATATATATATATATATATATTTTAGACTATCATTTAGGTTTATTCTTCAGTAAGTAGAATAAGTAACATATAGGTAATTGGCAGATAATAGAATCCACCCACGAGAGTGTCAACTCAGAGAGGCTATCTTGGTTCCGACAGAATAGCGCAACGGTAATGTCCTTGTTGTACAAGGCATTCATTGACAAAAGAGTGTGCATATTTAATGAAAAGTACCTTTCTACACAAGATTTTTTAAACATTTTGACTTTTTAACACATTATGATCAAAATATGAATTTTAACATAAACAATCATGTTTCATATCATTTTCTACCATAACACTGTGAAAAACCTCTATTAAAAATATGACACAGAAATGCATGTATGTACAGAAACACAGCTTTCCTGAAGCCCTAGTGCCTTGAAACATGCTAAAACATATTTGCAGTGCCTTATTCACACTTTTGTGTAATCACAAAGGAATTCACTGAGAAAAAAGTGAGTTAGTGCATATTTGATGAAAAGTACCTTTCTACACATGATTTTTCATATTTTTGACTTTTTAACACAGTATGATCAACATACAAATTTTAATGTAAACAATAATGTTTCATATCATTTTCTGTCATAACACTGAAAAACCTCTATTAAAGTATGACACGGACATGCATGTCTGTGTTTGCATGAAAAACAGCTTTCCTGAAGGCTTAGTGCCTTGAAACTTGCTATAACACATTTTCAGCCCCTTATTTACACTCTTGTGTAATCAAATAGGCATTCATTGAGATGAGTGAGTTAGTGCATATTTGATGAAAAGTATCTTTCTACACATGACTTTTCACATTTTGACACAGACATGCATGTATGTGTTTACTTGGGAAAAAACAGCTTTCCTGAATATAAACAATCATTTTTCATTACAATGTGAAAATCCTCTAGTAATAGTATGACACGGATGCGCATGTACAGTCAGGTCCATAAGTATTTGGACAGTGACACAATTTTGCCTCTGTACACCACCACAATGAATTTGAAATGAAGTAATGTGATTGAAGTGTAGATTTTCAGCTTTAATTCAGGGGCATAACAGAAATATTGCATTAACCGTTTAGGAATTATAGCCATTTTTTACATGTTCCCTACATTTTCACAGGCTCAAAAATATTTGGACAACTGACTGATAAGAAGTTTCATGGCCAGGTGTGGCCTGTTTCCTTGTTATTTAATGACAAATTAAGTAGATAAAAGGTCTGGAGTTTCAAGTGTTGAATTTACATTTGGTAGCTGTCCATGGGAACTTTCACTATGCAGTCCAAAGAGGTGTTGATGCAAGTGAAGGAGGCCATCATTAGGCTGAAAAAACAAAACAGACCTATCAGAGAGCCACGGAAGACAATTAAATTGGATGATCACAGAATTCTTTCCTTGGTGAAGAAAAACCTGCTCACAATATCTAACCAAGTCAAGAACACTCTGGAGGAGGTAGGCGTATCACTGTAAAAGTCTACAATCAAGAGACACCTTCATGAATGTAAATACATATGGTTTACCTCAAGATGCAACCCACTGGTAACACTCAAGAACAGAAAGGCCAGAATAGACATTGTTAAAAAAAAAAAAAAAAACCTCTAAAAATGCATGACCAATTCGGTTGCAAGATTAACTTGTACCAGAATGATGGTAAGAGAAGAGTATGGAGAAGGAAAGGAATGGCTCATGATCCAAAGCATACCACATCATCTGTCAAACATTTGGAGGCAGTGTTATGGCATGGGCATGTATGGCTGCTAATGGAACTGGGTCATTGGTGTTTAATGATGATGTGAATTAGCAGGATGAATTCTGCCATGTATAGAGCTATTTTTTCTGCTCAGATTCAGTCAAATGCTGCAAAACTGATAGGCCAGCTCTTCATCCATAGTCCACCACTTAAGTGGATCTTCTGAGAGAGGTACAGGTGTAACTTCCCTGTACTTGATGACTTCTTCTTGTGCCCTGTCTGCAGCATTAGGCCCCTGTAGCCACTGGTGCACAGGCTGCCCCAAGCATATCCAACAGTGCACAAGATTCTTTTGACCTCTTTGGTGGGGAGAGGTCATCACCAAGGGATTTTTGCTCCTGTACAGGTAAACTGCCTCCAATACCAGCACTATCAGATCCTTGCTGCTGATAGTTAGAAACAAGAAAAACGTAAATTACTCACAATGGAATTCAATGGTGTTGCCCATTTCTACCATACAGAAAATGGATTTAATTTAATTTACTATACTTTAATTTACTATATTGATGTGCAATTAATAAAGATTTGTTTTGTTTACATTTTCAATTTTAAAACTTTATACAACTTACATCATGTGTCTTAACTTGCTCCAGCGTGACTATCTCTCTAATCAGGTTCACTCAGGTTTGTCGACGGTGGAGTGGCTGGCTGCCTTATGTCCCAGGGTGCCCTCATGTCTGTGTTAGCTTCTGGCTCTCCCTTTCAGTTATGCTGTCATAGCTAGTCTTGCCGGAGTCCCTGCTTGCACTCTGCATGCAAAGTACATCGTGCTTAACCATTAGAGGACAAAAGCTCACCTAACAATCTCTTCCT
>CM040460.1:12809638-12897030 GCA_022758105.1 Pangasianodon gigas | reverse complement strand
ACACCACCACAATGGATTTGAAATAAAACAATCAAGATGTGATCGAAGTGTAGACTTTCAGCTTTATTTTAAGAGGTTCCACAAAAATATGGCATTTACCATTTAGGAATTACAGCCATTTTAAGCAAAGTACTTCCATTTTCAGGGGCTCAAAGGTATTTGGACAAAGTGACATAATTGTAAATATAACCATAATTTTCATCAGTCCAAAGAATCTTATTCCAGAACATGGGAGGCTTTTTTAGATGTTTTCTGACAAAGTCTAATCTGGCTTTCCTGTACTTGAATGTTACCAGTTTGCACCTTGTTGTAAACCCTCTGTATTTACATTCATGAAGGCATCTCTTGATTGTAGATTTTGACAATGATACGCCTACCTTCTCCAGAGTATTCTTGACTTCTGTTGATGTTGTGAAGGGGTTTTTCTTCACCAAGGAAAGGATTCTGCGATCATCCACTTTGCTGTCTTCCGTGGTCTTCCAGGCCTTTCGATGTTGTTGAGCTCACCAGTGCTTTCTTTCTTTTTAAGAATGTATCCAACTGTTGATTTGGCCACACCTAAGGTTTTTGCTATCTCTCTTACAGATTTATGTGTTTTTTCAGCCTAATGATGGCCTCCTTCACTTGCATTGAGATCTCCTTAGACTTCATTTTGGTAGCTCCAGTCGAACAGCTGCTAAATGCCAACTCAATACCTGATATCAACTCCAGACCTTTTATCTGCTTCATTTGTCTTGAAG
Source organism: Pangasianodon gigas (assembly GCA_022758105.1). NCBI lineage: Eukaryota > Metazoa > Chordata > Actinopteri > Siluriformes > Pangasiidae > Pangasianodon > Pangasianodon gigas. The sequence continues at coordinate 12,896,290 of CM040460.1, read as the reverse complement.
TAATGAGGGAATGGACCACACCTGGTCAATTAACTTCTTGTCAGTCAATTGTCCAAATACCTTTGAGCCCCTGAAAATGGAAGTACTTTGCTTAAAATGGCTGTAATTCCTAAATGGTAAAGGCCATATTTTTGTGGAACCTCTTAAAATAAAGCTGAAAGTCTACACTTCGATCACATCTTGATTGTTTTATTTCAAATCCATTGTGGTGGTGTATAAAGGCAAAATCACAAAAACTGTCATTGTCCAAATTCTTCTGGACCTGACTGTAATATATATACACACACACACATATATATATATATATATATATATATATATGTATATATACACACGCAGTACCAGTCAAAAGTTTGGACACACCTTCTCCTTCAGTGGTTTTTCTTTATTTCTATTATTTTCAACATTGTACATTAATCCTGAAGACATCCAAACTATCAAAGAACATGTATGGAGTTATGTAGTAAACAAAAAAAAAAAGTGTTAAACAGCCCAGAATATGTTTTATATTTTAGATTGTCCAAAATAGCTACATTTAGCTTTGATGACAGCTTGGCACACTCATGGCATTCTCTCATCAGATTCATGAGGTAGTCACCTGGAATGGTTTTCAATTCACAGGTGTGCCAAAAGAGTTAATTTGTGACATTTCTTGCCTTCTTAATGTGCTTTAGACCATCAGTTGTCTTGTGCAGAGGAAGGGTGGGTACAGAGTCAATAGCCCTATTAGTGCTACTACAACTACTGTACAAATCCATATTATTGCAATAAACACTCAGTTAAGTAAAGAGAAAAGACAGTCCATCATTACTTTAAGAAATGAAGGTCAGTCAATCCGAAAAATCTGAAGAACTTTGAATGTATCCCCAAGTGCAGTCGCCAAAACCATCAAACATTATGATGAAACTGGCTCTCATGAACACCGTCCCAGGAAAGGAGGACCAAGAGCTACCTCTGCTGCAGAGGATAGGTTTTTTAGAATTACCAGTCTCAGAAACGGACGATTTACAGCACCTCAGATTACAGCCCACATAAATGTTCAAGTGGCAGACATATTTCAACATCCACTGTTCAGAGGAGACTGAACTGCGTGAGTCAGGCCTTCATGGTCGAATTGCGGCAAAGAAAACATTACTTCGGAAGAACAACAAGCAGAAGAGACTTGCTTGGGCCAAGAAACACAAGGAATGGATACTAGATCAGTGGAAAACTGTCCTTTGGTCTGATGAGTCCAAATTTGAGATTTTTGGTTCTAACTGCCGTGTCTTTGTTAGACGTACAGAGGGTAAACAGACAGTTCCTGAATGTGTGGTTCCCACTGTGAAGCATGGAGGAGGAGGTGTGATGGTGTGGGGGTGCTTTGCTGGTGACACTGTTGGTGACTTAGTCAAAATTGAGGGCACACTTAACCAGCATGGCTACCACAGCATTTTGCAGAGACATGCCATCCCATCTGGTTTGCACTTAGTGGGGCCATCATTTGTTTTCCACCAGGACAATGACCCCAAACACACCTCTAGGTTATGTAAGAGCTATTTGTCCAAGAAGGAGAGTGATGGAGTACTGCATCAGATGACCTGGCCTCCACAATCACCTGATCTAAATCCAATTGAGATGGTTTGGGATGAGTTGGACCAGGGAGTGAAGAAAAAGCAGCCAACAAGTACTCAACACCTCTGCGAACTCCTTCAAGAATGTTGGAAAACCATTTTAGGTGACTACCTCATGAGACTGACTGAGAGAATACCAAGAGTGTGCAAAGCTGTCATCAAAGCAAAAGGTGGCTACTTTGAAGAATCGAAAATATAAAACATATTCTGGGTTATTTAACACGTTTTTGTTTACTGCATAATTCCATACGTGTTCTTTCATATTTTGGATGTCTTCAGTATTAATATACAATGTTGAAAACAATAAAAATAAAGAAAAACCACTGAAGGAGAAGGTGTGTCCAAACTTTTGACTGGTACTATATATATATATATATATATATATATATATATATATATATATATATATATATATATATATATATATAATGTGTGTGTGTGTGTATATAATATAATGTATTTTAAATATGCACAAGCTAATCTGTATAACCCAGGGAAAAAGGATGGTTCAAGGTGACTTCTTGACATCTGACAATGAAAAATGTATGTTTGTCAAGAATGACAATTTGTTTCCATTTTGTTTTAATTTTGCCTCTGTACACCACCACAATGGATTTGAAATGAAGCGATAGATTGAAGTATAGACTTTCAGCTTTAATTCAAGGGGTTTAACAAAAATATTGCATTAACTGTTTAGGAAATACAGCCATTTAAATGGAGTCCCTCCATTTTTACAGGCTCAAAAGTAATTGGACAAACTAACATAATCACAAATATTAAGCTTATTTTTAATACTTTTATTGACTGCCTGAAGTCTGTTTCACCTCCTATAACAAACTTTTTGGACCAAGGGCCACATTGATTAAAGTAGAGTAACCTAGGGGCCACATATGCTGATACTAAATATGACTGCTCTCTTAATGTAAATCTATAATTCAGAATAGCAACATGACAACATTTAATTATATACAGGCCCCTGTTAGCTATCTATATTGATATCTAGATGTGGTAAAGAACTTAGAATATGGCACCTTTGGTGGCAGACCACCCAATTTTAGGTGAGCTAAAGTATAGGAACCGATAGTCTTGAAGTAAATAACACTTAATATTTAGTTGCATATAACTGCATCAAGCTGGTGACCCGCTGAAATCACCAAAACTGTTGCATTCTTCTTTTGTGATGCTTTTCCAGTCTACACTTCAGTCACATCTTGATTGCTTCATTTCAAATCCATTGTGGTGGTATGCAGAGGCAAAATTATGAAAATGGTCACTGTCCAAATACTTATGGACCTCACTGTATTTTTATTAGCATAGATTAGAAGTATGTCAAAATAACTTCCACTTCTGTCTTTCAGCCTTTACCCTGATCGTTCATTTCATGCTCCCAGTTGTCTTTTCCCTTTGAACTTTTTTTGTGAGTATCACTACATGCAAATGTAAATCTGGCAGAAGATTTTAGTTCGGTTTGGCTTACACAAACATTTTCCTTTCCAGCAATGGATATAACATTAATTACATCTCTGATTGTATTGCTAGTTGTTGTTATGGGAACAGTGAAGTGATGAAGTTGAATGAAATTGAGCTCATCTACATTCTCAGAACTGTGGAACCACACAGAATAAAGGTCATGTTTTGACATCAGCATAACTGTTTAGGATATCCACATGGGAACAGTGGCTTAGTGGTTAGCACCTTTGCCTCACACACGGGGTTTGAATCCCGCCTCCGCCCTGCATGCATGGAGTTTGCATGTTCTCCCCATGCTGCGGGGGTTTCCTCCCTCAGTCCAAAGACATGCATCATAGGCTGATTGCCATCTCAAAATTGTCTGTAGTGAGTGAAGGGGTGTGTGAGTGTGTGTGCGATTGTGCCCTGTATTGGGTTGCCACCCCACCCAGGGTGTCCCCCGCCTTGTGCCCCGAGTCCCCTGGGATAGGCTCCGGGCTCCCTCACAACCCTTTGTAGGATAAGCAGTGCAAAAATTGGATGGATGAATGGGATATCCACATGTTTCACCTCCTATAACAAACTTTTTGGACCAAGGGCCACATTGATTAAAGTAGAGTAACCTAGGGGCCACATATGCTGATACTAAATATGACCGCTCTCTTAATGTGGGCGGGGGGGGGGGGGGGGGGGGGGGTCAACATGATAAGTATATTGGACTTTAATGATTGTAAGACAGTCTTATGGTTATGACTAATAACAGCAATATTATAATAAAAACAATAACAGCAACAGCAATATTGTAAATTAAAAAAGCAGAAATAATATTGTAAAATCTATAATTCAGAATAGCAACATGACAACATTTAATTATATACAGGCCCCTGTTAGCTATCTATATTGACATCTAGATGTGGTAAAGAACTTAGAATTTGGCACCTTTGGTGGCAGACCACCCAATTTTAGGTGAGCTAAAGTATAGGAACCGATAGTCTTGAAGTAAATAACACTTAATATTTAGTTGCATATAACTGCATCAAGCTGGTGACCCGCTGAAATCACCAAAACTGTTGCATTCTTCTTTTGTGATGCTTTTCCAGTCTTGTACCACACACTCTTTCAGTTGTTATTTGTTTTTTTTTGGGGGGGGGTTTCTCCCTCCAGTCTCCTCTTCAGGAGGTGAAATGCATACTCAATTAGTTTAAGGTCTGGTGATTGACTTGGCCAGTCTAAAACCTTCCACTTTGTTCCCCTGATGAATTTCTTTGTTGTGTTGGCAATGTGTTTTGGGTTATTGTCTGGATACATGATGAAGTTCCTCCCAATTAGACTTGATGCATTTCTCTGTGAAAATTGGCAGGCAGAATGTTTCTACAGACTTCTGAATTCATTCTTCTGCTACCTTCATGAGTTACATCATCAATAATATTAGTGAGCCCATTCCAGAAGCAGCCATGCAAGCCCAAGCCATGACACTATCTCCATCGTGCTTGACCGATGAGCTTGTATGTTGTTCAGACGTGGACAAATTTGTTGGTACCCTTCCACGAAAAAAGAAGAACCCACAATTTTCTCTGAGATAACTTGAAACTGGCAAAAGTAATTGGCATCCATCATTGATTATTCCATATTTAATAAAAATCAGACTTTGTTTTTGATTTTTGATTCAACAGAATATTTTAAACGATAAAACAAATGAAAATGGCATGGACAAAAATGATGGGACCCTTAACCTAATATTTTGTTGCACAACGTTTAGAGTATCTGTAGCTCTCAATGAGACTTCTGCACCTGTCAACAGGTAATTTGTCCCAGCTGTCTCAGGTTTGAAGTGTGCCTTCTTCAGACTGCATGTTTCAGCATGATCAGCCCTTCAGATCAGGGCTCATAAAAGGCCACTTCAGAATAGTCCAATGTTTTGTTCTTAGACCTTCTTGGATGCTTTTAGCTTTCTGACACTGGGCAGTATGTTTCACTCCAGAATGCCTTGATAGTCTTGAGATTTCATCCAGACGCAGCAAAGTAGCCCCATAACATAACTGAGACTCCTCCATGTTTCATAGTAGTTATGGTGTTCTTTTCTTTGAAAGCTTCATTTTTCATCTGTGAACACAGAGCTGATGTGACTTGCCAAAAAGCTCCAGTTTTGTCTCATCTGTACAAAGGACATTCTCCCAGAAGCATTGTGGCTTGTCAAAATAAAATTCCAGTCTGGCTTTTTTGTTTTTCTGTCAACAGTAGAGTCCTCCTGGGTCTTCTTCCATTGAGCCCACTGTCGCTCAAAAAGCGGCGGATGGTGCGATCAGACACTGATGTACCTTGACCTTGGAGTTTAGCTTGCATCTCTTTGGAAGTTTTCCTTGGCTCTTTGTCTACCTTTTGCACTATCCTTCTGTTCAATCTGGGGATGATTTTCCTCTTGCAGCCACATCCAGGGAGATTGGCTACAGTCTCATGGACTGTAAACTTCTTAATAATATTTGCAACTGTAGTCACAGGAACATCAAGCTGCTTGGAGATGGTCTTATAGCCTATACCTTTAACATGCTTGTCTATAATTTTCTTTCTGATCTCCTCAGACAACAGTCTCCTTTGCTTTCTCTGGTCCATGTTCAATGTGGTGCACACGATGATACCAAACAGCAGAGTGGCTACTTTTCTCCATTTAATTAGGCTGAATGACTGATTACAAGATTGAAGGCATGTGTGATACTAATTAAAGAAAACAGTTAGTTTGAAATATGACTATAATCTGAATATTTATAATCTTTTCTAGGGGTACCAACAAATCTGTCCAGGCCATTTTAGAATATCTTTTGTAGAATAAGCAATAATTTATCTCTTTTCACAGTTTCTTTGCTTTACTCTATGACATACCAAAGGCATGCAGGTATACATGAGATAATTGCTTTTAATTTCATCACTTTTCAGGAGGAATGAAACATCGTTTCATCGTTTCAATATTTCTGCTCTCAAAGTGTTCCTCAAATTGTGGATTGTGATAACTTCACCCCTACCCTGTGGAAGTTGTTGGTGATGTCACTTGTTTTTGGGTTTTTCTTCACAGCTCTCACAATGGTTTTGTCCTCAACTGCTGTTGTTTTCCTTGGCCAACCTGATCAATGTCTGGTTGTTAGTTCACCATTGGTCTTTTTCAGGACATTCCAAATAGTACTATTGGCTATATTCAATGCTTGTGCAGTGGCTCTGATCGATTTTCCCTCTTTTCTCAGCTTCAGAATAGCTTGCATTTCTTCCATAGTCTTCCTGTTGGTTTATCCTTTTTAACAATAAATGCAGTCTTCACAGGTGAAACCCAGGGCTCAAACCAAGAGTAGACATTCAGAACTATTAATTGTTTAAACAATTAAACAATTTAAATCAATCTAACAGGGCACACCTAGCAACAAGAAACACCTGACAGTGTTAGTTGCACTTTTCAGCACATGTTCAAAAACTCAACGCAAATAAACCAACTGAAAAGGTGCCGTCACTAGCTCGTGGCTTTTGCCCCATTCAAGTTCAATGTTCAAGTTCACGCTCTGCGCATATATGTTTGTGTTGTGTGTGTTGTATGCTCTGCCAGCTATGCCACTCTCTCTCTGGTTACAGCAGTTACTGATAGAGCAAAGAAACTCACATAAGTAGACTGGCAGTAATAAGACACTGTGAGAATCATTACGTGTTACCTGCCAGTTCAGCCAACCTCCTCTCCATCTGCAGCTGACATTTGACCATACCCCCACTGCCACAGTCTCATATTCATTTTTGTTCTCAAACCCAAATGTCTTCATTATACACTGATCAGCTATAGCATTAAAACCACCTGCCTAATATTGTGAAGGGACCTACACTATATTAGGTAGGTGGTTTTAATGCTGTGGCTCATCAGTGTATAATGAAGACATTTGTGCCTTTGTGGCACCAAAACAGCTCTGACGAGGCATGGACTGCACAAGACCTCTAAAGGTGTGCTGTGGTATCTGGCACCAAGATGTTAGCAGCAGATCCTTTGAGTCCTGTAAGTTGCGATCTCTTCCCCAGGTAAGCGACACACATGTACCCGGCTTTCCAAATGACGTAAAAGAAATCGTGATTCATCAGACCAGGCCACCTTCTTCCATTGCTCCATGGTCCAGTTCTGATGCTCATGTGCCCATTGTAGGTGCTTTCGGTGGTGGACAGGGGTCAGCATGGGCAGTCTGAAGGGTCTGCAGCTATGCATCCCCATACGATGCACTGTGTGCTCTGACCTTTCTGTTATAGCCAGCATTAACGTTTTCAGCAATTTGTGCTACAGTAGACCAGATGGTAGAGTAGATAGCCTTCACTCCCCATGTGCATCAGTGAACCTTGGGGGCCCATGAACCTGTCGCGGCTTCACCGTTTGTTCTTCTTAAACCCCTTTTGATGGGTACTAACCACTGCATACCGGGAACACCCCACAAGACCTGCCATTTTGGAGATGCTCTGACCCAGTCGTCTAGTCATCACTATTTGGCCCTTGCCAAAGTCGCTCATCCTTACGCTTTTTTCCTGCTTCTAACACATCAACTTCGAGATCTGACTGTTCACCTGCTTCCTAATATATCCCACCCCTTGCCAGGTGCCATTGTAATGAGGTAATCAGTGTTATGTACTTCACCTGTCAGTAGTTTTAATGTTATGGCTGATTGGTGTATAGCACAAACAAAACAATTGGCCTTGTTGTTCCAATACTTTTGGAGGGGACTGTACATGGAATTAGATTGACCATGAACCACTGTAATTTAAGTAATTACATACAAATTACTAGTAGTTTAAACAAAAGTGAGTCAAAAATGCCTGCACCATTCTCAGTCATTTTTTAGGATGATATGAATAACAAAGCTGGTCACCTGTTTTTGCAAGAGCAGTAAACTGTTTTTGGAAACTGTTTGATTCAACACAGTGAAAAGAGCAGGTCTAGCGTCACAGTGCCATCTATCTGACATATGTAAATTAGCAGATTTAACGCAATCAATGGGTTAACGAAAATTTTCTTAATGAGCTGGCAGACCAGATGAAAATCAAGACACTATGAGGCCAAAAGTTTGTGTACATCTGACCATCAATCCCATATGTGCTTTTTGAACTTCCCATTACAGATTTAGTCCAGACTTTGCAGTTATAATAACCTCCATTCCTGTGGGAACGCTTTCCACTAGATTATGGAGCTTGATTGTGGGAATTTGCCAATTCGGCCACAATAGCAACAGTGAGGTTGGGCACTGATGTCGGGTAATAAAACCTGGGGTGCAGTTTGTGTTCCTATTCATCCCAAAGGGGTTCAGTGGGGTTGGGTTCTTCCTTGAGTTTTTCCACTCAAACCTTCACAAACCATGTCTTCATGGATCTTGCTTTGTACACATGGGCATTGTCAGGTTTGAGCTAGGCTCCTTCATTCCAGTAAATGAAAATCTCAATATGTAGAAATTAAATAAATAATTCTGAAGATTTGTTAGGGTCATTATTATTTCATAAAAATAATTTATTATACAGGATGATTTTATGACACTACAACAATGTAACTCAATCCGGTAGTTATTTCACCAAAAACTACAACGGTACTGCAAAGAGAAGAAAACTGTAAAGAAAAATGTTGCCAGTAAGTGTTTTAACAACAGTATATAATTGTTATTTATAAGGGACCTTTCTGTGACCCAAGGGTGCTTGTTTCTAAAAATATGCAGGGATGAAAGAAATAATTCTGAAGATTTATATCAGCAGTTAGATTTACATTTTACTGTTATGTACAGTGCAGTGAAAAATATTTGCCTCCTCTTGATTATCTATTTTTGTGTATTTGTCACACTAAATAGTTTCAGAGCCTCATACTAAATGTGAAACACACAACAGTTTTTAAATGATTGTTTCATTTATTGAAGGAAAAAGGTTATGCAACATCTATATCATGTGAAAATGTAATTGCCACTAAATGTAATAACTGATTGTGCCACATTTAGCAACAGCAACTGCAACCAAATGCTTCTGATAACTGGAGATCAGTCTCTCACATTGCTGTAGAAGAATTTTGGCCCACTCTTTTATGCAGAATTGCTTTAATTCAGCACATTGGAGAGCTTTTGGGCATGAACTGCCTGTTTAAGGTCCTGCTACATAACCCAATTGCAAAGGAGCCTCAGATCTCAGACCGATAACCACACATTCACCTTCAGGATTTTAGAAAGCAGAATTCATGGTTCTGTCGATTATGGCAAAGCATCCCCACACCATCACACTACCACCACCATGTTTGACTAGCTAAGTTAGCTAAGGCATTCTACAAACAGAGGATAGAAAAATCACTTCAACAATGCAGACCCCCATCGTGTTTGGCAAAGCACCCAGACCAACACGTACACCTGCAGTAACGACCATCTCACCAGCAGCAGCACCTCACTGGCCAAGGAGCTCAATTGCTTCTTTGCACTTTTTGAAGTGGGAAAACACTTAACAGCCTCCAATATTCAGTCACTTACTCTACAGATCGCGAATGTCACAAGCACACTGCATGGTGTCAGTTCAAGGAAAGCCCCCGGCCCAGACGGAATACCCCGGCCCAGACGGAATACCCAGACAAAATACTTCAGAGACTGTGCCACTTAGTTGGCAAAGGTATTCACCACAATCTTCAACCTCTCTCTGTCCCAGTTTATTGTCCCAAAATTCCTGCACCATAGTGCCAATCCCAAAGAAGACAGCCGTAAGCTGCCTGAATGATTACAGGACAGTCACACTCAGACCTATAATTATGAAGTGCCTGGAGAGACTGGACCTAAGGCACATTAAGTCTACCCTACCACCCACACTAGACCAGCACCAGTATGCCACACAGGGCCAACAGGTCTACTGAAAATGCCATTGCCACTGTCCTCCACACTACGCTGCTCCATGAACAGTGAGGAACACATACTCACATTCCACTTTATTAGGAACATGTACACCTGCACATTCATGCAGTTATCTAACCAGCCAATCACGTGGCAGCAGCACAATGCAAAAAATCATGTAGTTACAGGTCAAAAGCTTTGGGTAATGTTCCCTTCAAACATCAGAATGAAGAAAAAATGTGATCTCTGTGACTCTAGCTGTGGCATGGTTGTTGATGCCAGATGTGCTGGTTTGAATATTTCAGAACCTGCTGATCTCCTTGGAATTTTACACACAACAGGTTCTAGAGTTTACACAGAATGGTGCGAAAAACAACTGTGTTTTTTGCAATTGCCACGGTTCCTGACTGTATAGCTGGTAATATTACACCTGCTTTATTCTTCCTAAACCAGAAATGCTTGTCTTCCTGTAATTTTTAGGCTAACGTGATTAAATGGTTTATCATGGAATTCACGATTTCCTCTGAGTGGCCTCAGAGACATTTTGGCTTTTGACACTTTTGTGTCCCAGTTATGAAGTCCACCCATATATACAGTCATTAGTATATGCTACCACTTGGTAATACAATCAGTTGACACAATATGTCTTTTCACTTTTATGTTGATGAGACCCAACTTTATCTTTCAGAGCTGCATAAGTTGTCCAGATACTTTTTACACCTGAGCACATACAAAACTAAAGTCCTTTTCATTGGTCCAGCAAAGTTCTTGAACTTCTCACACCTAATGTTAGGTCTGCCTCTAGAAACCTAAGAGTAATTTTTAATCAGGTCTGAGTTTTACAGCAAATCTAATTTCAATTCAGATCAATTTTTATTTGTATAGTGCTTTTAACAATGGGCATTGTCACAAAGCAGCTTTACAGAAATAAATACATTCAGGATATAAATTTTAAACGTATGAATCCCTAATGTATGTATACCTAATGAGCAAACCAGAGGCGATGGTGGCAAGGACAAACTGAGACGATATGACGGCATCCAAACATCCCAGATCACCACAAAACTCTATGCCCGTGAATACTCCAGATCTGCTCCTTTACCAAAGAAAAAAACTATTCACAAAAGGCTTGATTAAACAAATATGTTTTCAGCCTAGACTTAAACACAGGGACTGAAGTTTTCCAGACTTAATTCCTCCATCTTAGGAAATCTAAAAAATTACATCAATTCTGTCTTTTTCTGACACAATGAAAGGTTTCATTACTGTAATGCCCATTTCTCATGTAATGCCCATACAGAACTCGGCTACCAGGCTTCTGACGTGAACAAAGCGCTCTGCTCATATGACTCCAATTTCTTTACATTGGCTAACTGTGAGCTACAGAATCGATTTTAAACTTCTTTTAATAGCTTACACAGCATTATATGGTCTTGGCCCTAAATACATTAGTGAGCTTTTAACTCTGCACTCTCCTGCTAGACCTCTCAGGTCATCTATCCTAGTTCTGTTGGCTATCCCATCTGGTGACTAAAGGTGACTGTTGCATTGCAGTCAGGGCCCCAAAACTCTGGAACAGCTTCAGTCTCAGTGTAAGAGCCACTACTTCAGTCTCTGCTTTTAAATGTAATCTGAAAATGTTCCCGGATGATTAACCTTTGACTCGCTTTTATGGCACCTCAGCTTTGCTTTTTAGCACATTCTACTATTCAGCTTTAAGCTGTTTTAATTCTGTTTTTATTTGCTTATTTTTAGTTCTTTTGTTTTCTTATTTTTATTACATTTTTCTGCTTATTCTCTATATTTTATAAATTAATTTATCTCATTTAGATCTTGTGTGTGCATATCTTCTCCTATACACGATGCAGCCAAACGTTTATGGACACCTGACCATCACACCCATATGTGGGCCTTCCCCATACTGTTGCCACAAAGTTGGAAGCACACAGTTGTCTAGAATGTCAAGACTTCCCCTTTGCTGGAACTAAGGGGCCTAGCCCAAACCTGTTCCAGCATGACAATGCCCTTGTGCACAAAGTGAGGTCCATAAAGACATGGTTTGCTAATGTTGGGGTGAAAGAACTCCAGTGGCCTGCACAGAGTCCTGGCCTCAACCCCACTGAACACCTTGGGGATGAATTGGAATGCTGACTGCACACCAGGCCTTCTCGTCCAACAGTGCCTGACTTCACTAATACCTTTGTGGCTGAATGGGCGCATCTCCACAGCCCCGGTCCAAAATCTAGTGGAAAGCCTTCCCAGAAGAGTGGAGGTTATTATAACAGCAAAGGGGTGATTAAATCTGTAATGGTTCAGCAAGCACATATGTCTGGGATTAGTCAGGTGTCATCATAATTTTTGCAATTACAGTGTATTTCATGCTCAGTTTTATTAACTTTGTTTTATTTAATCAGATGTGCTTATTTTAGGTTATTATTATTATTATTATTATTATTATTGTTATTATTATTACTTTCTGTGTGAAAACATGCTGGTGGGTTGCTCTAAAATGGCCCCTAGGTATGAATGCATGTGCAAGTGTGTACATAGTGTCTATTGTGTATTCCCATCTTGTCCCCCAATGTTCCTGGGATAGGCTCTGAAACCACAATGACCCTGACCAGAACAAACAGCTCCTGCCAGTAGAGCCAGTATGCTGTTCAGTCTTTGCTGTTCATGTAGTAATTTTTGTACGTTGTCTATGCTGATGCAATTGCACTGTGTTTCTCTGAATTGGACCTCATATTCTTCAGAAAGGACGTCAGGTTTTTGATCTTTTTCAAATTCAGTTTGCTCTTTTCCAGTAAACAATTTGATCTGAATAATAAAGAATAACGCTTTGAAAATTATTAATAAATGTAACATTAACAGGGCTTGGAGCAAGAAAAATATTCACTGCAGAGAGAAGTGGAGCTAAAGAGCCGCATGCTGGACAGCCTTAATTCAGAATTTGATGATGTTAAAAACCAACAGAAACATCTGTTGGAACAGCAGCAAACAATGTTGGAGAGGAATCATGCAGTGGAATGCAGTGAACTCAAGAACAAGGTCAGAATATAATCTTGCAACATAATCCTTTGTCTTTTCTAAGTACAGTTTCAGTAAAAATTTAGAACACTTACATAACTTGACACTATTAAGTATACTATACTATACTATATTACCCCTATACTATACTATATTATATTACTTACATAACTTGACACTATTAAGTATACTATACTATACTATATTACCCCGAAGACCACTGGTCGGAAGGGGTTAGACACTTCCTTTCAAGCTTTTATTTGTTTTAGGTTTCTACAGATTAATGCTTGACCAAAACATGATGTCTAGATCACAGGTTTCAAACTCAAGGCCCGTGGGCAAAATACAGCCCTCTGCCCAAAATTCAATTGAATAATATTGAAATGGCCCATAATACAGTACTACTCAACATTATCTAGAATTCCCACCGTACAGTAACCACAACTGGTCACGTTTGATGAAGCCAGATCTGCATGTTAAAAATGCATTGGGTGTTGGCCTGTAGCACGATTCAGTAATTGACTCCAGATCCTGAAATTCATTACCCAGTGTAGAAACATATTGATATGTTGAAAAAGAAAAAAAATGTTTTGTCCATGCTAGTTGAATATTTGGATAGTACACAGAAACATCTGTTCAAGGCAAAAAATGTAATGACGATGTATGTTCATCATGTTCTAAAATACTTCACTCTCAGAAAAAAAGTCTAACTTTCACTGGGATCTGTTGTACCTTTAGTGTGTCTTTTTAGTAAAAGATATTAGTAATCTAATACCTAGAACGGTGCAAAACTGAATAAATCTTAAACAAAACTGAATAAAAGGGAAAGTCTGTTTTCACAAAGTATAATACAGTGTAATACACTCAATAAGAAGATATTTTACTGTAGATTTTTAAATAAACTTGCGTGGAGTTGTGCTGGGTATTGTATGTTGTTTTAGTCAAAACATTTAAAAGTTATTTAAAAAATAAATATGCCTATGATATAAATAATAAAATGAATAAATGCAGCAGTAAATATATAGGTGAGTTAATTTATTGTAAAACAATTCAATAAGTAAATTATACTGATAAAATATTTCATCAAACTTATTTTCACAATATCATTGTCTGATTTCAGTTTGTTTTTATGTGATAACAGGATTTATTTCAAAGTGGCTTTTTTTAAAGTCTATTTTTAGTTCATAATGGCCTTTTTCATTTCATAATGAAACTTATATTTCATAATAAGACTTTTGTTTCCTAATGCCACATTTATTTCATAATGACTCTCTTATTTCATTTAGTTGTAATCTGTCAGTGTACACCACTGGGGCTGAACCTATTCAGTGATTGGCCAATCCTTTGTTATTAACTATTTTTGGCTAGAGTGTTTACACCACCATAATGGATTTGAAATGAAGCAATTAAGATGTGATTGAAATGTAGAATTTCTGCTTCAAGGGGTTTAACAAAAATATTGCATTAACCATTTAGGAATTACAGCCATTTTTACATAGTCCCTCCATTTTGACAGGCTCAAAAGTACAATTGACTGACAATTGACTGATAAGCAGTTTCAGGTGTGGCCTGTTTCCTCTTTATTTCATTACAAATTAAGGAGATAAAAGGTCTGTAGTTGATTCCAAGCATTGAATTTGCATTTGTTAGCTGTTCATGGGAGCTCTCAGTATGTGGTCCAAAGAGATGTCGATTCAAGCGAAGGAGGCCATCTTTAGGCTGAAAAACCAAAACAGACCTATCAGAGAGATAGCAGAAACTTTAGGAGTGACCAAATCAACAATTTGGTACATTCTTAGAAAGAAGGAACGTGCCGGCAAGGTCAACAACACCAAAAGGCCTGGAAAGCCTCGGAAGACAACTAAAGTGGATGATTACAGAATTATTTCCTTGGTAAAGAAAAACCTGTTTACCACAACATCTAGCCAAGTCAAGAACACTCTGGAGGAGGTAGGCGTATCACTGTCAAAGTCTACAATCAAGAGACGCCTTCATGAATGTAAATACAGATGGTTTACCTCAAGATGCAAACCACTGATAACATTCAAGAACAGACAGGTCAGATTAGACAGATTAGACTAAATAACCTCTAAAAAAAAAAAAAAGGCTGACCAGTTCTGATGCAAGATTAACTTGTACCAGAATGATGGGAAGAGAAGAGTTTAGAAAAGGAATGGAAGGGCTCATGATCCAAAGCATAGCACATCATCTGTAAAATATGTGAAGGCAGTGTTATGGCATGGGCATGTATGACTGCCAGTGGAACTGGGTCACAGGTGTTTATTGACGATGTGACTGCTGATAGACGTAGCAGGATGAATTCTGAAGTGTATGGAGCGATACTTTCTGCTCAGATTCAGGTAATTGCTCCAAAACTGATAGGCCAGCTCTTCACAGTACAAATGGATAATGACCCAAAACGTACGGCGAAAGCAATCCAAGATCTATTTAAGGCAAAGAAATGGAATTTTCTTAAATGGCAGAGTCATTCACTTGACCGCAACCCAATTGAGCATGCTTTTCACTTACTAAAGACAAAACTAAAAGCAGAAAGACCCACAAACAAGCATCAACTGAAGGCGGCTGCAGTAAAGGCCTGGCAAGGCATCTCAAGGGAGGAAATTCAGCATTTGATGATGTCTATGGGTTCCAGACTTCAGCCAGTCATGGACTGCAAAGGATTTGCATCCAAGTATTAAATATAATCCTAATATTTATGATTATTAGTTTGTCCAATTACTTTTGAGCCTGTGAAAATTGAGGGACTACGTAAAAAATGGCTGTAATTCCTAAATAGTTAATGCAATATTTTTGTTAAACCCAATGAATTAAAGCTGAAAGTCTACACTTCAATCACACCATGATTGCTGCATTTCAAATTCATTGTGGTGGTGTACAGGGGCAAAATTACGAGAATTGTGTCACTGTCTAAGTTGTTATTATTGTTAATATTATTGTTAAACTTATGGTCCTGACTGTATATTGATTTAATAATTTAATAATTTAATTATTTAATCATTTAATAATTTTTTTTTTTTTTTTATATCATAGGAGCATTTATTTATTTAATTTTAACAGCATTCCATGGCCGAGTAGCACAGTTTTGTGCTTTTGGGTTGTTCAGTTTCATGTAATTATGTCCTGCTCAAGCAACACGCCGAATCAAATAGTGCGGCAAAGAGTGAGACAACTTCACTGCACTTATTCTCAATAGGATGCTTTATTTTAAGGGAGGTTGATAAAATTACACAAAACATGTTGCATAGTTAAACTCATGTTCATGCAGTTATGCAGTTCCTGCAGGGGGAGCAAAACTGTATTGCTTGTTTACATTTATGTGGAAAACTTTTGCTTAGCAAGATGTGTAATATGATTCACATAGGGAAAACAATGACAGAATTGAAATAAAGAACTGAAATTAGTGAAAATGAAACCATTTTTCATGTTTTAGAATAGAAAAAGTACAGAAATGTCCTATTCTACTTTCAGAGACTAGTTTATTAATCATGAGAATAGATATTAATCCCTAGAATAGAATATGTTTTAAAAATTAATAGCCTTATTTTATGGCCCTTCAAAAGCTTATAAAAAATGCTGACCTGGCCCCGGCAGAATGAGTTTGACACCGTGGTCTAGATTTTTCCAACAGTTATAAAATGATCGAGCTTTTAGATGAACATCTAAAATATTCTTTCCCTTTAATGTAGCATAATGTTAAATTGTACATAATCCATGCTTTATATATTCCAATGCAGTAGTTACAAACTCATCAGCCCCCCTTGCCCCCCCCTTATCCACTCTGTAGGTGGATAAAATGAAAGGGGATCTAGAAAAGGCTCAGCTTCTTGAGAAACAGCTGAGACATAAGTTGGAGTTGCAGTCTCAAACTTTAACCAACAAAACTGAGGAGCTTCGCAAAATATCCGAACGTGCCCATGAAACTGTGTCTTCAGAGATCTTGGAGCTACAAATCCAGAAGATGGACCTGGAATCATCTATGGTAAAGTTGTTTTTTTTATCTTGCATATTTTTAGCAAAGTGTTCATTACTTTACTGAAAGCATTTTGAATGGTTCTTGAAAATTCAGTGCATGTAATGAAAGTTTGTAATTTATATAGACATGTAAATACACACATATAGTGATAATCCCACAATAGAAAATATGGCTATGATAGCATCCAATGAGTGAAATCATAACTACATTTTACTTATAATGCACTTTTCTAGACCCAAAGTGCTACAGGATTAACAAGTAAAAAAGCAAGAATATCAACTTATAAAAAGAATATAGATTAGTTACAACATAAAAACACATGTCAAAGCAATAGCACATAACATGACAGATGATGGTAGTAACAGCAACCAGAGCAGACTAACTGCTGATTTTAAAAGCATTTCTAAAAAGATGGGTTGTAAAACTGAAGAGACTAGGTGCATTTTTTTGCTCTTCAGGTAGATCGCTCCAAAGTTCCCACAACTGGATCTGTTGCTGATTGTTTTTGCCCTGTCATAGACACAGTGGATTTTTAAAAAGTCTACACAGCCCTGTTAAAATTGCAGGTTTTTGTGATGTAAAAAATGAAACCAACATAAATCATGTCAGATCTTTTTCCACCTTTAATGTGATATAGCAACCAATACAATTCAAGTTAAAAACAAATAGAAATATTTTAGGGAAAAAAAGAAAAAAAAATTACAATAACCTGGTTGAAGAAGTGTGCACATAATTGGCCATGTAACTGTGCTCAATCACATTCAAAGTCATGCTCAAAAGTACTTATCATACACCTGTCATCAGTGATGTGATTCTGATTAACCCCAAATACAGATTAGCTGTTTCTGTAGGATTTTGTTGACATCATCTTGGTTTCATCTGGTGTTTGAAGCCATTGCCTGCAGAAAGCTTACAAAGCATGTATGGGATCTCACTGTTGAAAGGTATTGATAAGGAGAGGGGTACAAAATAATTTCCAAAACATTTTATGTACCATGGAACACCATGGAGGCTATCACCAGGTGGAGAAAATGGGGCACCACAGCAGAGGTTGCATCACAATAAATCATTATCCGTCACGTTAATGGACAGGGTTGTAAAAATTCCATACACAGAAAACAAAAGGAAAAATAAAGTCATACAAGGGATGCCTGAGTCTGATGAAACAGATTAACACAAATGCAGAATGTCTCCTAGCTACTGTCCAAAGTCTATATTATCCAAAATCCTAACAGGACCCCCACCCTCCTAGGAAAGGCTCCTGACATTCCTCTGGGGAGGATCAGGACGGCGTTGATGGAAATCCCAAATTAAGTCCAGGCCGAGAATGTTCCAGGCAGGAACCCAGGAGCGTTCTTCTGAGCCATAACCCTCCCAGTCCACCAAGTACTGGATGAGCTTACGGACTGAACGAGAGTCCAGCAGGTAGTGGACAGTGAAGGCAGGCTGGCCCTTGTTGAGACGAGGGGGAGGGCAGGTCGCAGGGGAAAAGGGGCTGGCGACCAAAGGCTTGAGATGGGAAACATGGAAGGTGGGAATGATATGCATGGACTGGGGAAGAAGGAAATGTTATGCCACTGGATTGACCATTTGCAGCACCTTGAAAGGGCCGAACCAGAGGACCAGTTTATGGGACTCTACCCGCAGGGGAGGGTCCCGGGTTGAGAGCCAATCCCTCTGTCCAGGACAAAGAGTTGAGGCAGGTCTGCGCTGGCGGTTGGCCTGAAGCTATTGGTGCAGAGTGGCCCGTTGTAGAGCCCGCTGCACCTTCTTCCAGGTGTGCCAACAGCGATAGACGAACCTCTGTGCTGATGGGATCCCGATCTCAGGCTGCAAAGGGAACAGCGAGGTCTCGTACCTGAACTGTCACTGTGGGGACATCCCGGTAGAAGAGCAGCATAGAGTGTTGTGTGCATGTTCTGCCCACAGGTGGTAGTTGCTCCAGGAGCTTCGGTTAGAGGATGCCAGGCAGTGCAGTGTCATCTCCAGGTCCTGGTTCAACCTCTCTGTCTGGTCATTGCACTCAGGAGGGAAACCAGAGGAGAGGATGACTGATGCCCCAATCAGCCGAAAGAATGCTCACAGAACTGGGAGGTAAACTGCGGCCCCCAATCAGACACCAGGTCCTGTGGGAGACCATAGATTGGAACACACATGTATACATTAATTCACCAGTAACTTGAGCAGAGGTGAGTTTAGGTAAAGGGATCAAATGGCATGCCTAGGAGGATCTATCATTTATCACTAGAATGACTGAATTACCTTGAGAGGTGGGTAGTTCTGTTATAAAATCTAGCGATACTTGGGACCACAGTCGTTTGGGGATGGGTAGTGGATGGAGTAGTCCCTGAGAATGTTGTCAGGGATCTTTGCTCTGGGCACAGGCATTGCACCTGGGTGCCCAGCGAGGTGTGAACCATGCCCCAATTGCAGTACCTGGGTGTGTACGGAAGCAGGGACAAAAAGTCGGTTGGGAGGACCTCCTGGCTCTGGTTCTCCCCGTTGTGTCTGTCAGACAACTGTCTCAATTCCCCAGTGAACTGGGGCTATAATGATGGAACTAGGGACAATGGGTTCAGGCTTTCAGGTTAGCTGTGGTGTCCGAAACAGTCCGGAAAATGCCATCCAGTTTGAGGTTCTTGGAACCAGGACAGTAGGAGAGGGTAGACTGAAATCTGTTGAAAAAGATTTTCAGCCCACCTGGCCCGACGGGGGTTTAGTCTCTCTCTTGGCCTGCTTGATATATTCAAGATTCTTGTGGTCAGTCCACACAGTGAATGGTTGTTGGGCCCCCTCCAACCAGTGCCTCCATTCCTCCAAGGCCAACCTGATGGCCAGCATTTTTCTGTTACTAATGTCGTAATTCCGTTCCGTGAGGGACAGCTGGTGTGAAAAGACGACACATGGGTGGAGTTTGTTGTCAGATGACTGCTGAGACAGCACCTCTCCAACACCCACCTCTGAAGCATCCACCTCTACGGTGAAGGGGAGGGCTGGGTCAGGCAGGACTAGGACTGGAGCTGAAGTGAATTGACTCGAGCTCAGAGAAGGCCTCCTCCACTTCGGCGGTCCAGACGAACCGGGAAGTTGTTAACGTACAAGTGATTCCTCAGGAGGTGTTGCAAGACTTTCTGGACTTGACTGACGTGTTCATGGAACAACTTGGAAAATATGAGGATGTCATCTAAGTAAATGAAGACAAAGTGGTTGAGCATGCCAAGCAGGACATCATTGATGAGGGCCTGGAAGACCACTGGGGCATTTAACAAGCCGAACGGCATGACCAGGTCCTGGTATTGACCTGTTGGGGTGCTGATTGCAGTCTTCCACTCATCTCTGTCCTTGATGCGGACCAGGTTCTAGGCATTCCTGAGGTCCAAATTTGTTTACACAGTGGCTTCTTGCAGTAGCTCAAAAGCAGTGGAGATGAGTGGAAGAGGGTAGCGGTTCTTGATAGTCACCTTGTTGAAGTCCCGGTAATCTGTGCAAGGGCCTGCTGGGGAGGTGGAAGGGTGAATGATTCCAGCAGCCAGAGAGTCACTGATGTGTTCTTCCATGGCTTTGGTCTCAGGACCAGAGACAGAAAAGATTCTTCCTCTAGGGAGGCTAGTGTCTGGGCAGCTCATTGGAGCAGTTGTAGGAGTGGTGAGGAGGGAGCCTGGTTGCTTTCGAAGCTGCGGAGGCATGGCAGGTGGGACTCAACTCAAGCACTAACCCAGTGGACCAGTCTATGTGAGGGTTATGGCGGCTTAGCCACAGGAAGTCTGGGACAATGGGAAACTCAGGAGAATGAGTAACTTCTCTTGGTGGTTACTGATTTACAGGTGTATAGGAGTGGTGAGGTGGTGAACACTACCATTGCCCAGGAGACTTCCATCCAGGGCAGTAACTGTTAAGGGCGACTCAAGGTTGACTGGGGGATATAGAGGTGTGGAGCATGGACAAGTCCATAAAGTTGCTGGCGGCAACTCATGCGTCCACCAGAGACTGAAGGATGTGCTGTTGCCCACTCCAATAAATGGAGGTGGAAAGGAGGACCCCAAGTGGAGGAGACTTTGGGGTGATGGTGGGTTCATCAGAGTCCTCCCTCCTCTGGACAGGACTGGGCTTTTCCTGGTTGTCCAGTAGAATTGAGAGGTCGAGCAATGTGTTCAGGTCCCTCTCTGTGTCCCTTGAGAAACCGTTCTGGAATGCCACGATGAGTGCCTCCTGGTTCCAATGGTTCTCAGAAGCCAGTGTATGGAAAGCAATGGTGTACTCTTGTTGTACTCTGTACTTTTGACGGAGCTGGCAGCCTCCCGGCCAATGACTAGATGGTCAAAGACCCTTCTCATCTCCTCTGTGAGAGCTTGGTAGTTGAAGCACTGGGGACCCTGCCCCTGTGACCCAGGATAGTGTTTTTTTTTCCAGGGGGATCTGCTCTTTTGGATCCATCTTGTTGGCTTAGTCCTACTGTAAGGGTTGGTTAACTTGGATGGGAATTGAACCCAGCTCATATTGGTGATGACCCAACAACTTAACGACTGCTTCACAAGCTAGTGTAAGAAAAATTGAAGAGGCGTCGAAGATCTTGATGAAGAAAATGTTTATTTACAGCACAGCAGTAACATGAAGCACCTTGTATCCACCAGAGTAGGAATGTATGCTGATCATTTACTCAAGCGTTTTATACTAGTTCATCCTAATCTTCCTGCTTACAATGTAAATGAGGTTTCGTCTTAATATAAATTAAGATCAACACCCAAGGTGATACCCTTCCGTTTCCAACCCATTACTATTGTTCCAGATGTGCTCTCCCAAATGGTAAGGTGATAGGATTATCTAGTGTCAGAAAGACGTCTGTCTTTCTGACCGGCAATCACGATTGAATACTCTTTGTTCAAGTGATGGTTCTCGATGTCCCACTGCCACTCCCATTCTACAATTGGTTTTGTGTCATTCAGATGACACTATTCTCACATTGTTGATATCAAAATACACTGCCTCTATCTTAATTAAGCCGTTTTGGGAATGAGCTTTGTTCTCTTACTTACTTTGGAGTGGAAGCTGGGTCGGGGCAGACCACATTTCTTACACTAGGCTGGACTCAGTTGCAGAGAAACTCCAAGAGACAGAGATAGGGGAAGAAACAGAAAAATCTTTACTTCAAAAAGTCCCACCAAAAGCGCAAACAGAGATCCAAAAACATTCCAACCATTAAACAGATGAAGTCCAAAACAACAAGTAATCAGGCAAAATTTGCAAATGATCCAGAGGCCAAAAATAATAGAAGACTCCAAAAAAAGTGAAAATCACAAAATATCCCAAAAAGACAAAAATCATAAAAGATTTCAAAAGTCAAAAGGCATGCAGCAAAAGATAAAACACTAGTAACAAATGGCAAAGACAGTGCCTTGGTACTCACATGAGGAACACAAGGACTGAGCAAAGAACAAAGAAAAGGGAAAGTTTAAATAGTCTAATAAATTAGAGACAGGTGAAATGTCTCCATCTAGTGTCCAAAGTCTATTTTGTCCAAAATCCTAACAAACAATATTTACTAATTGATCAAACTATCAAAAACATTAAAACGTATTTGAAACACCAGTCTCGGAACTGTGCATTAATAATGACTTTGCTGCTGTCTTCGTTCTTCAATCTATCATATGACAGAGTTAAATTTTCATCCTTGCTCGGAATGCCCTGAAGCGTTCACTTCAACATGCATAATCAAACACATCTAGTTGAACTCTTGCTGAAGCAATTGTCCTGAGATTCTGCATCATCTTCTCAGTCAGGTGACTTCTGAGTAGGGTTTTAATGTTATTTTCTAGGCTGAAACTGCACTCACCTGCCACACTGGAAACAGGTACAATGAGTGCCACATCTGCAACAGTTCTAAAATCTGGCAACATTTTGCTGTGAACAGTAATCAGAAATTGGCAGTACTGGTCTTTCTGATTCCGCAAGCAAGTGCTTTACCAGCAGAAAGTCCCTCTGCATGTCCTTTTTTGCAGCAGCAGCAGTGGCAGAACTCCGTCCTTTGGTGTACCATAATATTTGCTGATGTACTCCAACGCCTCAAACTTAGTGTTGTCATGCGTTACCACAATCAGGATAATGAGAAGCACTGAGTAATGTGTCGAGGTCTGCAATGATGACTACATCTTTGGCAGAGAATCTTAAGGGCAGGGGCTTAAGGTTTTTTTCCTCTCCTCATTCAGTGGTGCTAATTTGTTTTCCTGGGGTGGAATTCCAATTCACAGTCCCCCACGGACTGCACTCAGGACTGGGACAAATTTTGCATGTTTATAAAATGGCTAGATCATGAACCTGTACTCCAAAGTATGATTTTACAAAGAATGATTTTACAATGAATTTGACACCAAACATGACCTAGTTGTTCTGTTCCCGGTGCCTTTGAGAAAAACATGGGGATAACACATTCATGAAGCATGCAATTATCACACAAACAACACAGTGTATGAAAAATGAGCTTATGAACATTCTGTGCAATTTTCAGATTTGATGTCTTTCAAAGAAAAGTGTGTTTGGTGATCTAACCCCAGAGGTTTGGATGACTTTCTCTCCCATTGTCTGCGTGGAGAAACAGTCTTTAATGACTCTGCCACCCAGCAGTCCCCCCCACACCTCACCGCCCCCGGAGTCTTAGGTGTGGTGGCTATCCTGGTCATTGGTCTTGCAGATAACCTCATGTGGGCTTCAAATGGGAATTTATGAGCATCCCAGGTAGGCAGAAAGTGGAGTTTATATAAACAAGAAGTGTCCAGGTAATATAAAGGTAAAGGTAATATTTAGCAGTTATATCGCTGACACAGTTCCTACAGTGGGCATATTACAGATGAGCATTTTTTTAAGAAGTGGTATAGGGATGTATTCAAGTCAAGGTCCTAGTCTTGGAAATGTGTTTGGAAATGTAAATAATGTAAAAACAGAAGTAAGTGTCACGAAGCTAGATAAACAAGTAGACGGAGAAGAAAGTATGGTTAAGTCAGTGGTGTCAGAGGCAGCAGCAGAGCTAATGCTACTATTAGTCCCCTTAATGTTGTTAGTGAAAAAGTTCATTAATCTATTACAATGTTCAATGAATATTTACTGTATACTGAGGGACTAATGATAGGCTTTAAGAGCTTTTGGTTGTGAAAAACAGTCTTAGGGTTATTGGAGCAATCATTTTTCTAAACTAAGAATAATATGATGACTTAGCAGCTTTAAAAGCATTGTTATAGTCTATAGATTCATGTTTAGGTAACCAATACAGACAGTTTCAGGGAAATGGTTCCTTGGAGTTGACGCCAGTTTTTGCAGAGGTCGCAAGATCTTATTATTTATTCCTTGAGAAGTGATCAGACTGGCACAGATTCAAACAGAAAGATATAATTCCATCACCATGTATCGAGAAATGGCAGAGTGAGCCCCTGTGGATATTTATCCATTTTGGATGTCATATCAGTTTTAAAATGCATACTATTTATAACGCAAGTGTACCTTCCATGCAAGTGTACCTTAAGAATATAAAACCATTTCCAATGGAGGCCTGTGTTCCAAGTATACCAAAGATGGATGAGTATCCCCCAAGGCAGATGAAAAACAGAATGGCACATAGAATTAGAGCCCATCACAACATCAAACATTGTCAATCAAGTTAGTCCATAAACTCCAGGAGAGGCGGTAGCAATCACTCATTCAAGCCAAAAACAAGCAAGCACAAAATAGCTTAACAAGCAAACCAGAGGACTGCGAGTCTGTGATCCACAAGCTGGTTGTCTGTCCTTTGTCATTTGGCATTTACAGATTAATTTTAAGCTTAAGATCTTGACTAACCCAAGAAAAGTGCATTATGAACTATAAAATGAGGTGATCCAGTGATTGATGTTAAGGCAGATTGTCTTTATATATACATGTCTGATTTAAAGGCTTCCGTGGTTTAAGGCAAAGGTGTCGAACTCATTTTAAGGTAATGAGCCACATTACAATTTGTCCAATGTCATATAGGCCAGACCAAAAAAAAAACCCCATCAGTTAATTAGATCAATTACACACCAACAACTCCTCTTAAATGTGTTCATTTATCAGCATTTTCTGCAAGGTACATTCTGGATGTGCGACTGGATTGAACATATAAACCTATAACATAGATGAACAGATTGCAATTCATTACAAAGAAAACAAATTGGGGGTTGATGTGGACTTCAACAGGGGTGAATGCCATGATTTTTTTTAACTACTTTTTATTTCCACAAAATGTTTACACACAATAAATAACAATAAATATAGCCACAAGTGGCATTCTGCGGGGTCCAAGCAACCTTTGCAAATAGTGCCCTGAGTGTGAAGTTCATGCCAAGTTATATAGAACAATAAAGCAACCATATATGAATATACTTATCAAGTTCTATGACAATAGCTCATGCCTACTGAAATCTAAAATATTTCGTTGACCATTTAGGAATTACAGCCATTTTTTACAGAGCCCTTCCATTTTTACCGGCTAAAAAGTAATTGGACAAACTAACATAATTATAAATACAAGGATTATTTTTAATACTTGGATGCAAATCCTTTGCAGTGAATGACTTCCTGAACTCTGGAACCCATGGACATCACCAAATGCTGAGTGCCTTCCCTTGAGATGCTTTGCCAGGCCTTGTAATTGGGTTGAGGTTAGGTGACTGACTTGGCCATTTAAGAACATTTCATTTCTTTGCATTAAGAAGCTCTTTGATTGCTTTCACTATATGTTTTGGGTCATTATCCATTTGTACTCTGAAGCACTATGCTATCAGTTTTGCAGCACTTGAATCTGAGCAGAAAGTATGGCTCTATACACTTCAGAATTCATCCTGCTACTTCTATCAGCAGTCATATCATCAATAAACACCAGTGACCCAATTCTACTGACAGGCGTACATGCCCATTCCATAACACTGTCTCCACCATGTTTGACAGATGATATGGTATGTTTGGATCGGGAGCCCTTCTATTTCTTCTCCATACTTTTCTCTTCACATCATTTTGGTACAAGCTAATCTTTGTTTCATCTGTCCAAAGAATCTTCTTCCAGAATTGGGCAGGCTTTTGTAGATGTTTTCTAGCAAAGTCTAATCTGGCCTTTCTGTTCTTGAGTGTTACCAGTGGTTTGCATCTTGAGGCAAACCCTCTGTATTTTTACATTCATGAAGGCGTCTCTTGATTGTAAACTTTGACAATGATACACCTACCTCCTCGAGGGTGTTTTTGACTTGGCTAGATCTTGTGAAGTGGTTTTTCTTCACCAAGGAAAAACATTCTGCAATCATCCACTTTAATTGTCTTTCATGGTCTTCAAGGCCTTTTGGTGTTGCTGAGTTTGCCAGTGTATTCCTTCTTTTTAAGAATTTTTTCTTTTTTTTGTTGATTTGGCCACTCCTAACATTTCTGCTATTTCTCTGATAGATCTGATTAGTTGTTTCAGCCTAATGATGGCCTCCTTCACTTGCATCAAGACTGCACATTGGACTATGTATTGAGGACCACATATTGAGAGTTCCCATGAACAGCTACCAAATGTAAATTCAACACTTGGAATCAACCCAAACCTTTTATCTCCTTAATTTGTCATGAAATACTGAGGAAACAGGCCACACCTGGCCATGAAACTGCTTATCAGTCAATTGTCCAATTACTTTTGAGTCTGTCAAAATGGAGGGACTATGTAATAAATGGCTGTAATTCCTAAAGGGTTAATGCAATATTTTTGTTAAACCCACTGAATTAAAGCTGAAAGTCTACACTTCAATCACATCTTGATTACATAATTTCAAATCCATTGTGATAGTGTACAGGGGCAAAATTACGGAAATTGTGTCACTGTCCAAATGCCTGACTGTATGACTTAGCTACTGCATCAGTAACTATGTTTAGCATGATCAGGCTAACAATTCCCAAGAAACCATTGTCTAAAGTTAGCTCCACTTCCTCAGAATCTTGTACCGTATATGCCTTTGAAATTTCACAAATCTGTGCAAACAAATGGGTTACAGCTGTTTGAGTAAATAAGGCTTCACCTCCCTAGATGTTCTCAACATGTTTTTGAAAATTATTGAGGTTCACACACTCCTGAGTAGTTTGATACCAACTTTGTGAGGATATGCTAAAAATCCAAGGACTATTTTGGAAAAGTAGGTTTTGCATACTTTGCCCTCCGAAAGTATTGAAATGGCAAGGCCAATTCTTTTTTTCTTGCTATACACTGAAGACATTTGGGTTTGAGATCAAAAGATGAACATGAGATGATAGTTCAGAATTTCAGCTTTCATCTTCTGATATTTACATCTAGATATGTTAAACTACTTAGAACATTGCATCTTTGGTGGCAGACCACCCAATTTTTAGGTAAGTAAAAATATATGAATAGTCTTAAAGTAAATTAAAGTAGATAACATTTACTATTTGGTTGCATATCCTTTGCTTGCAATAAATGCATCAACGTGGCAACCCACTGACATCAACAAACTGTTGGATTCTTCTTTTGTGATGCTTTTCCAAGCTTGTAGCTCAGTTTCTTTTAGTTGTTTGCTTTGGGGGTTTCTCCCTTAAGTTTTCTCTTCAGGATGTTAAATGCATGCTCAATTGAGTTAAGGTCTGGTGATTACCTTGGTCAGTCTAAAACCTTCCACTTTTTTCCCTGATGAAATCCTTTGTGTAGGCAATATGTTTTGCATCATTGTCTTTCTGCATGATGAAGTTCCTTCCAATTAGATTGGATGCATTTCTCTGTAAATTGGCATACAGAATGTTTATGTAGACTTCTGAATTCATTCTGCTGCTACCATCATGAGTTACATCATCAATAAAGATTAGTGAGCCCATTCAAGAAGCAGCCATGCAAGCCCAAGCCATGACAAGTGGAAGGTTTTAGACTGGCTCCACTGTGCTTAACTGATGAGCTTGTTTTGGATCATGAGCAGATCCTTTCTTTCTCCACACTTTGGCCTTTCCTTCACTTTGGTAGAGATGGTTTCAAAACTTTTGTGGCTCACCTCTGTATTTCTTTGTAAATTCCAATCTGGCCTTTCGATTCTTAGTGCTGATGAATGGATTGCATCTTGTGTTATGACTTCTATATTTCTGCACTCAAAGTGTTCTTTGAATGGTGGATTGTGATACCTTCACCCCTGCCCACTGGAGGTTTTTGGTGATGTTACTGACTGTTGTTGTTGGGTTTTTCTTCACAGCTCTGTTTGCAATGTTTGTCATCAACTGCTGCTGTTTTTCCTTGGCTGACCTGTTCAATGTCTGGTTGTTAGTACACCAGCGGTTTCTTTCTTTTACAGGACATTCTAAATTGTTGTATTGGATATGCCCAATGATTATGCAAGGGGTCTGATAGATTTTCCCTCTTTTCTGAGCTTCAGAATGACTTGCTCTTCTCCCATAGACAGCTCTCTGTTCTTCATGTTGGTTTATGATTATTAACAACAAATACAGTCTTCACAGGCCAAATCAAGGGCTCAAACCAAGTACACATTCAGAGCTATTAATTGTTGTTTTTTTTTTTTTTTTTTAAACAATCTAACAGGGCATACCTGGACAACAAGAAAAACCTGTCAGTCACATGATCCAATATTTTTGATCACTTGAAAAATGGGTGGGTTCAAGAAGAAGGTGCCATGTTTTAAGATGTTGTTTATCACATCTAGATGTAAATATCAGGAAATGAAAGCTGAAATTCTGATCTATTGTCTCATTTTAATCTTTTGATGTCAAATCCAAATGTCTTCAGGGTACAGCAAAAACAAAAGAATTGGCCTTGCCATTCCAATACTTTCAGAGGGGACTGTATAATGCAAATTAGCTTAAAATCTGAGTGGGCAGAGCTGAAGGCCTTGTTTTTGGGAGAACCCAAAAAATCAGAAGAAAAAAAACAATTTGTTTTTTAAAGGATTTATGGTGAATGAGATATGGGCCAAAATGTAAACCTGTGCACTATAGTGTTGCCATTGGGCCAATCAGGTCCATCTCACTTGCCTTAGTAGCGGGAGGTTTCATGGTTTGGTATGCATGATTCATTTTAGAAAGAAATGAAAGTGAAAGAAGAATTAGAAAAACTGGAACAAACGCAATAGAATTTTTTTTGCACGGACCCCTAAATAAGAAAAACCTGAACAAAAAAATCCTTCTTATGTTTTTCCCTCTAATAAGCAGACAAAGCCTTACAATTCCAGCAGGGTTACAGGCACTTGTGTTTGGATGCCTAATAACTTGAGAAAAAAAAACAATACCTTCAGTGTTTGGACCACTATAAACTTTTAAGTGTGTTTAGGAGTTATGCTGCAAGTTTAAAAGGCTAAGCTATAGAACCAACTTAAAGCAACTACTAGTGTGCCAAAAAAGACCAGTAGTGGGTGCCTGAATCATAGGTGTATCTGTCAAAAACTGGAAAATCATTTAATCTTTCAAGGGGAACTGTCTCAAAAGTCATGGGAGTGTATGGCAAATGTACAAACATCAGTAGTAAAGTGGTCACATGCTAAAACTCACTGACTGACCGGTGGACATTTTACAGTACAGTTGCTAAATAACCCAAATGTACAACCACAAAAATTAAATATTAAATCTTTTTTTTTTTAAATCTGGACCTTTAAAAAAGTAGTATGCTCTGATGAGTCACCTTTAACCATAGTTTTTGCATCAGATGGATTTATCTTTAGAGGAAGCCATAATGTCTATTGCCAACTGTACAGTGGGTACAGTGGGGGATCAGTAATATTATGGGCAGCCATCTCGTGTAAATCATTAGGCCCAGTGATTGCTTTGCATGGTCTTATCACGAATATGATGCAACAAATATGAAGCATTCTTACAGGACCAGGTGTACTCTGTGCAATCGAACACATTTTCCTGATGATGTCATATTCTGATGATAATGACCCTGTACATACTGCTAGAATTATTCAAGTGCTTGAAATCAAGTGCCTTCCATGGCCTTCCCAATCATCATACATCTTTGAATCTTTGGTCATTTCTGGGGCACTGACTGTGAAGTGGCTATCTACCTCCATTGTTCCTCAAAGAACTGGAACATTCTTCTTGATGAATGGTCCAACATCCCAGCACAAAAGATTCGGCACTTGTATGTAGCCCTGTCATGATAATTACGTTATCGACTTATCGTATGATATATGGACATGACCTTGATCACTTTTACTGACGTCGATATTGCCCATTGTGTTTACATGCGTGTTTGTTTACATAAGAATGAATGTCACCATTTCGTGTTCGGCGAGTAAAGACGGATGCAAATGCAATTTAAGTGTTTTATTTGAGAGGCAAGCAGACAAATCCAAATCGTGAATCAAAATTAGTAAACAGAACACAGGCACAGGTCAGGCAATCAGCGTACAGCAAAAGCAGGGATAATCCAAAATACACAAATGAGAAAATGGAACTAGGTCAATAACTTGGAGAATAACACCATGAAACAAAAGGGTCGGCAAAGTCAGGCGGCAAAAGCCTGAACTGCATGCAGCACTCGGCGTGAGGGAGAGAATCGTGACACACCAACATTTTAGCCATTCGCATTGCTTCTGTCCTCTCCTCTGCTATATGACTGTCAAATTAAAATTGGAACTTGTAATATTTGTTGAATTTATGATAAAAATGCACCTGCAAATGCAAAAACTGTATGCATTTGAATTTAAGATGTGTAGCAAGCAGTAGCACAGATTTTAATTAAAACATACTGTTGAAAAAATGACACGCAAGATATTAACAATGCACTAACAATGTTTTTTGAAGAAGAAAAATCTAGAAAGAATTGTTGTAGTGTTATAAATAATCCAGTCATAGGCAATAATGTCGGGAATTGACCCGCTTAAGCTGCGTGAGCTGAAGCTGAACAGTGAATGAACACCGGTAAACTGAAGCGCTTTAGTAGCGGGTTAATTAACTCATCCAAATGTGTCAGAAGACAAAAACTATGCTATTATATTATCATTATATTAGTGGCATAAAATGGTCTTAAAATGACAATATTGTTTATCACAATTATTTCTGGGACAGTATATTGTCCAACAAAATTAGTTATCGTGACAGGCCTACTTGTATACTTGAGGTGGAATTATACCCTGGGACTTCCCTTTGAAAAATAACCAATCAGCACTGAATGAGGATATGCAGAAATACTGTGCTACCTCATCACACCTCAGTATAAATCCCAGAAACTAACAGACTTCTGCGAGTTGGACATTAATTTCCATCCACCTGGATTTCTGATCATCAAGTTTAGAGTCGTGTTTTTGACTATGCACCTTCTTCAATGTTGGCAATGCTGGTAGTTTAGTTAGAATTAGTACATTAAATACTTCCACTCTTTTTCCTGCTTCACATTAGATCCAATCAGCTGCTTGTACTCTTTTAAACTTCATTTCATTTGCTTCATTAGTTTCAAGTTTGTCATGTGCACATGTCAGTGACAATTGTATGTTGGAAATGTTTGTTGTGAGGCTCAGGTACTCTACAGCTGTGCAATATAAAAAAAATACACATCAGAAGATAAATGGGGGGAGGAGAGAGGAAAGAGGGGAAAAGAGATTATTTACACACTGCAGCAGCAGTATAAGGTAGCATTTAAAAAAAAAAAAAATTACAGTTAGATGTAGTAGTATGTGTAGTGTGTAATGAATATGTACAATATATCAATATATGGCTCAGAGACAGGACTTAGTCCTTAGCAGTAAAGTGGTAATAGTGCCCTTAGAAATATTGCAACATGCCCACAAGTGAAGACATTGCCCATGAGTGTTCTTGAGCTGTCAGTGAGGTGACCAGTGTGTGGGAAGTAGTGGAGACAAGATGACTGGATTACAGTTTATTCAGGATCCTGATGGCCTGCAGGTAGAAACTTTTCTTCAGCCTGCTGGTTCTGGATTGAATGCTGTGGTGCCAGCTGCCTGATGGCAGTCTGGTAAATAGTCTTTGTGCTGGGTGATTGCGGTCCATGGTGATTTTGCGAGCCCTCCTCAGACAACATGTGTGGAAGATAGGACATCTCACAGCTCTCTGGAGGGCATTGCCATTGTCGGAGGGAGCACAGATGTGGTTTTTCACTAGTCACTCAAAGTACGTCATGACTGTAGCAGTCAGAGCCACAGGGCGGTAGTCAGACATCTTAGGGACAGGGACAATGGTGGTCTTCTTGAAGCATGTGGGGAATCACAGACAGTCTTAGGGAAAGATTAAAGATATTTGTGAAAACCTCCGCTAGCTGGCTGGCACATGCTTTGAGGACACGGCCATGGACACATGGAACCAAACATAGAAGGTGTTCAACTCATCCGGTAGTGAGGCAGATAGTCTGCCATCACAGATTTTCCCACTTTTCTAGTCTGTCAGAGGTCAGATCTTTGATAGTTTGACACAACCTTGTCTCTGTAGCCTCTCTTTGCAGGCCTGATGGCCCTCCGAAGGTTGTACCTGGCTTTCCTGTATGCCACCAGGTCCCCGGAGTTGTAGGCTGAAGTTCGAGCTCTAAGTTTGGCCCTGACATCAGCATTAACCCAGGATTTTTGGTTCAGGAAAGATTTGATACAGATTTTTGGAACAATGTTTTCAGTGCACATACTGATGTATTTGATGACAGAGTTTGCATTTTTATTAACGTTTGTGTCTGCTGCATGCCGGTTTTTCCTGTTAGAGCTTTTGTTTGTATGCAAGCAGAAGAAGGTTGGAGGTGTGATCAGCTTTACCAAAGGCAGGGTGGGGGAGGGTTTTGTAGCTGTCCGTGAGTGCTATGTAGCAGTGATCCAGCGTCTGCTCAGCTTGAGTGGGAAAAATTATTTGCTAGATGTATTTGGGCAGAACCTTTTTCAGATTTGCCTTGTTGAAATACCCAACAACAATAAAAACAGCATCTGGATGCGAGTTCTCTAGACCATTAATAGTCTCATTCAAATTGTCCAATGCACAACCTTTGCCTGAGGTGAGATGTAAGTCACTGTTAAAATGACCGAACTGGATTCGCGAGGGATGAAAAAAGGTCGGACTTTAACTGTAATGAATTCAATGTCAGGAGAGTAGTGTTTAGCAGCAACTGATATATCCATTCCCCAATGAGAGTTCACCAAAACGCAAACTCCGCTGCCTCTGTGCTTACCAGAGTCTGTTGTTCTGTCCTGGTGGTGAATAGTGAAACTGGGCAGTGTGTTGTCCAGAACAGTAGCATCCGGCCATGTTTCAGTGAAGGCTGAAACCCAGGAGTTCCTGATGTCCCGTTGGAACTAAATACGAGCGTTAAGTTCATCCATTTTGCTGCACATTTGAGAGAGGAATACTCAGAAGAGGGGATTGAAGCACTTTTTCAGATTTTTGCACAGAATCCCGGCACATCTGCCTCTTTTGCGCGTCTTCCTCCTATACTGACGCGAGTGTAAACAAAGAGGCAGATGCACAGTGAAGGGGCTTCTGCCACTCAATCTCGTGTGCGAATCGCTCTCAAAGTCTGGTTTGAGCACTGATCTGATGTCTAGTAGTGTTTGGCGATCAGTGTTTGTATGACCGAGGAAGAGACATTTACAAAAACACTTAGAAATAAAATAATAAAGCACAAAAAACTGTAGAGTTTGCCCTGAGCTCTTACCAGTGCAGCCATCTTGTGGTGAACCAGAACAATTTTTTATCATTATCCAATTGTCTATCAGTTCTTTTCACTGCATTTGTATATATTTTCGTGCCTTGTGTATATTCTGCATTATAATGATGCATACCTTTCTTCTTATTAAATTTTGCTTCTCTCTTGCCACAAATGAGTTGTACAGACTATCACTGGATGCACCTAATTTAATGCCAATCAAATATCCTTCAGATAATAAGCAAATTATTACTATTTCTTATCTTGATGATGCACCCATCAAGTCATATCTCATGCTGAGAATATTTTGTCTATTGTACTGATGCCCCATTTAAAAGAAGAATGAATATTATTATTATTAATAATAATTAATAATATTTAATTGCAATAACTAACCTACCTCAAATACCCTACATCAATCACCAGGTACTCAATAACATTAGATAGGAACAATAGGTTCAGCCACAAGGTCACCCCAGTATCCTCCAATCGTGGTTGCATGCACGGCAGGCTTCTTGCTAAGGCATGCAGTTCTCCTCTGTGTTGAGGCGCTCCTTTTAGAAACACTGCTATAAGCTTAAAGGTTCTCAGTGTACAAGGCACTCATGCTAGGGTTCTAGCACTCAAGTGCTATGACATAGTCATCAATCTGCCCACCGTATCATTGGGCCAAACCCATAGGTGCAGAGAGTCGGAAATTGTGCCTTCATTGGTACAACGATATGTTCCTGTCTGTGGTAGTTGGGATATCTATTTCAGGATGCCTACTTCAGAGAATTCCTTAAAGGTGGATTAGGCAAGATTAGTCTAAATTAGTCAGGATTGCCACTAGGCTTTAAGTAGGTGGAGTTCAAAACCTGATTTTTTTTGTATCCCTTGAGCCCACCCCATTCCCACCCATGTACACAAAGCTTCACCCCTAGTACATATGGTGGCTTGTAGAGTTCATCTAGAATTCACTATATGACTTTCAAGTAATGAGGTAGGCACATAAATATAGGTGATATAACTACTATGCCTGAAGGGTGCATCTCATAGATTCACTGATGTGACCCAGTCTAAAAGATGGTCTTTAAAGACTCAGATGAGGACTGTTGTCCTTCTTCTGGAAGCATGTGTAGTAGAATCCCTTGTTCTATCTTTCCGATTGTGCTTCTTTTCAGGGGGAAAAAACAACTTTCTTGGGATAGACGGTTTCTCGATAGGTTTGGAATTTGTCTGGGCCCCAGCCCCAAACGCTGGGCTGATGGCAAAATTTTAAGTTAATACTCCTGTAGTTTAGTCATCAGAATCCCTGCCTAATGCACACTTTAAATATCCTATCAGCAGCTCTGGTCCTTCATATAGTGGCTCAGCTGTCGGTTCTCAGTCACCTGGGAAAGGTCTCCCAGGCATAGCCGTTGAGAAAGCCTTTGACCATTTTATGTGTAATTAGTGCAAGGAATGTCCAGACTGAAGACTGTTGCTCGGCTGC
Source organism: Pangasianodon gigas (assembly GCA_022758105.1). Classification (NCBI taxonomy): domain Eukaryota; kingdom Metazoa; phylum Chordata; class Actinopteri; order Siluriformes; family Pangasiidae; genus Pangasianodon; species Pangasianodon gigas. The sequence continues at coordinate 12,861,276 of CM040460.1, read as the reverse complement.
TGTCTGTCCCCAGCCTCTAGCGAGGCTAAACGTATGTTGGCTGCCTGAGCACAAATCCTGTAGCTGTGTATATAATTGAAACCAGCTTACGTAACCACAAAAAGCATGCATGCTGGGAAAACCCACTGCGCTAGTATAATGGCCCAGCAGAGAAAGAATGGGTGAGAAGTGGGAAGAAAACCTGGCTCCTGCTATAGCACGAGCTCTCGCAGTATTGTTATATACTGTTTTATAGAGCTTCTGCTCTAACATCATTTCTCACACAAGGACACCCATCTCCACATTGACGGCTGTGGCTCGGCCAGCAACTATCCAGAGGACAACATGTTCAGCTACTATGGCCTATGTAGGGCCTTTTTCTTTAGCCTATAAGCTAAATTACAACTGTGCCTTCGATGCTTCGAGCCGGTGATTCACCATCAGACACACAGAGCTTACCAGATGCAACCAAAGATATAGCATCCTATACAGATGAGTAACAGGAGGAGAAATCACTGTTTAATAATGAATAGTGTGGCAGAATGTGAAAAATGTTATAAAAAACTGTTATAGCACAGTTAACACAGAGGGGGTGACTTGTACAGTTGTGCATCTGATAGTGGTGGGTATGAAGGACCTACTGTACTGCTCTTTGCTGCATAGTGGCTGGTAGTCTGGAGCCGAAAGTGTGCGGCTGCATGATTAGGTGTTCATGTAGGGGGTGAGAGACATTGTTCTTGACGAACAGCAGTTAAGCCAGAATCCTGTCTGATTCCAAAAACTGATTCCAGGGAGTCCAGACTGGTCCCAATGACCTGTCCAGGTTTCCTTATCAGTTTGTTTAGTCTGTTGTCATCTCCTGCTTTGACACCACTGCCCCAGCATACTGCTGAGTAAAATATGGTGCCCGCTACAACCAACTGGTAGAACAAACATAGCATCCTACTGCATACACTGAAGGACCTGAGCTTCCTCAAAAAAATAGAGTCTACTCTTTCCCGTCTTGTAGACTACCTCAGTGTTGCATGTCCAATCCAGTCTGTTGTCTAGGTACACTCCAAGGTACTTTTAGGATTCTACCACTACCATGTCCTCCCCAAGGATAGAGACAGGGGTTGGCAGGGACGATCTTCTAAAGTCCACCACCATCTCCTTTGTTTTGGCCAAGTTGAGCTGTAGGATGTTCCTTCCACACCACACAACGAAGCTTTAGATCACAGCTCTATACTCTGACTCCTGCCCTTCATTTACACACCCCACTATCACAGAGTCATCAGAAAATTTCTGTAGATGGAACACACTCAAGTTGTACTTTGAGGTGTATATTGTGAACAAGAAAGGAAATAGAACTGTTCCTTGTGGAGCTCCTGTGTTGCACACCACTTTGTCCAACAGACAGTTCCTCAAAGGCCCAAACTGGGGTCTAGCTGTCAGGTAATCAGTAATCCAGTAGGTTGTGGTGGTGTCCACCTGCGTTGTCTTAAGTTTTCACCAAGCGAGTAGGGTTGCATGGTGTTAAAGGCACTGGAAAAGTCAAAGAACATGACCCTCACAGAGACCCAGTGTTGCAGGCTACATGGCATTTTTAATGTATGCTTCTGCAGTAATCACTGAGGATAAGTGTGACAGTCACAGTATCACTGTGACTCTTACGCTATCTTTGAAAGAGGGCTAATCATGTGTCAATAGTGCAAGTGGAACAGAGGGAGGACTCCGTTTTCTTCTCTCTCTCTTGCTCTGCTTTTGTTCTGCATATGTGCACAACATATCATTTTCTGTTTGTGAGGTGAGCTTGGCAACTGCACACATTCTCCAGCAAGGAAGAACGATGATGGCAAGGTGACAAAAAGGAAACCTGTTTAAAAAAAAAAAAGGTTAAAAAAAAGGATTAAAAAATAAATAAATGGCACAGAGCAGGTTATTGTGGTTGCATTTTACAGTGAAATTGTGAAATAATTATAATAATCCAAATATGATAAATATAACAACAAAAATAATAATTTGGGGGGAAATTCATATATTTCAAATAAGGTAATTTTTAACCCTGCTATAGAAGCAAGAAAGAAAAAGTGAAGGACAGGCACAGAGAAAGATAATTATAAATCAAAAATAACAAACAATAACAAAAATTAGAAATGAGTAATTGGTGTAGTACACAGTCGGGACTGTGATATATGAAGTAGGTCACATTTCTGCAATGCAGACCTCACTAAAATTTTGATTCTGATTATGGACCTGGGTACATAGAACAAATCACGAAAGTCCACAAAATGACATGAACACATTCTGCGTTTGGCAAAATGGTAACATTCACTGTCATCTATACAAACATGAATTAGCCTGGCACAACTTGCCTGAGCACCAAAAGAGGAAACAGTTGTGCCCATGGTCGTTCCATATAAGCAAGTAGTTGATTAATTGTACTACGCAGCATTACTAAAACCATACTGTAAGTAGCAAAACTACTCATATGAAATATGTGTTGCTATTTTTGAGCTATGTTTGGGACATCTCATTTAAGGCAACAAAACCATCTTAATTTCAGGTGCAATCTGAACAAGTTTCCTTTCCTTTACGGAGACTGCATAGTTTAGCGTGTGTGAAAAATGAGGGTGTATTATTTATCCTTATGTTTTGTTGCTCATTGTTTATCATTAACACCAAAAATTGTCATTAACATGAAATGTAGTTACCGAATAAGTGTGGAAGTAACAAATATCCTTTGATAAGGCAGTAAAAAATGTCATTCAAAATGTAGTTACCCCTGTGTCACTTGCATTTAAGCAAGCAATGTGATCTGCCTCACTTATTGTTTGGCGCAGAAACTTTTGTTAATTCAGCCTCACTCTGCCTCTGTCAGGTATTTCAAATTATAGAAGTGATTAAAATCTGGGGCATGAACGTTACACAGATCTTAGTCCTCAAAGAGGAATGAGAAAAGAGATGGGAAAGAAAATATACAGTCAACTTTCAATTACTTTTGAGCCTGTGAAAATGGAGGGACTATGTAAAAAATGGCTATAATACCTAAACGGTTAATGCAATATTTTTGTTAAATCCCTTGAATTAAAGCTGAAAGTCTACACTTCAATCACATCTTGATTGCTTCATTTCAAATTCATTGTGGTGGTGTACAGAGGCAAAATTATGAAAATTGTGTCACTGTTTTATATATATATATATATAAATTGATAGTTGCATCCCTAATTGTGATCTCAAGATATAACTAATTTAGATTTCAATGAACATCAGCAGCCTTATGGTTTGGCATGTCTGAATTCTTTTTGCCTGTGTTCTCTGTATGATTCATGCCAAATTTTGCTAGATTTGGAGTACCTGATAAGAAGCAGTTAAAAAGATAGGTTATAAAGAAAGTTGTTAAAAATGGTAGACAAACCAATTTTGGGAAATCAGAACAAACAAAAATATCAGAATGCTTCATAAGAAAAAAGAATCATATAGGCCAAAATATAAAAACTTGCACTACAGGCTGGGTAGTTGTCTTTGTCACTCACATTTTTTTCTGTTCAGTTTCTGTTCTTTTTTCAGTTTTTGTTCCCCACTGTGTTTTGTACAGCATAAATGTCTTTTCAAACAGGCGTACGTGAAAGGACTGTCAAGGGAAATGCTTTTAATCTAAATGTCCTTTTTTTTCCTCTTTAAGGCTGCCTTAGAACAGAAGCATCAGGAATTGGTATACAGAGAACAGCAGCTGGAGCTGGCTAATTGTATCCTTCAGAGGCAACTAGAGACACTTGCAAATACAAAGGAAGAAAAAGAAAAAGAGGTCGTGTCACTCTACAGTGCTTTGGAGGTAATTTATTAACAAGTTTTGCATTAGATTTTAATCTTTCTCCTTACACGTATATGTTCCTGTATATACATTGAGCCAAGCTGAGTTTGCACCCATTGGAAGGTGGCTCTGGTTAAAAAAAAAAAAAAAAAAAAAATCTAAAAATACAATTTGTCTAAAAGCACAATAAGATGGAATGCTTGATGGTTATTATAACATAAAATCAATAGCAATATAAAGTTAAAATACAATTGTAGCCAGTAAAGAGAAAATAATGATAAGTATTAGTGCCAGTTTCAGAAGTCTGCCAGGTGCCAGATGGCCAGGTCTGCCATCCTCTTCTGGGTGACACTGGATAGTGTGTTTATAAATAATTTCTCTTCTATAACTGTATACCATAGTTAAAAAATGCTAACTGTGTTAACAGGAACCTGTGAATATTATTAGAGTTTTAAATTTAAGTCTATTGCATCAAACTGAAGTTATTAACTGTTCAGTGATGAAGACTTGCGTGTAAACTGTTCTTAGCAATTGTAGTCTTTAGGCTATTCAAAGAAGAACATCCACAGCCATCTTTAGGGTGTCTGTGTGGCACCAGCCACAGTAATCGCATGGTGATCTTTAGGCTATCCATAGACAATGGTGCACACTGCAAAACTGTCTGATAACCAGCTTTTATAGCAAGCATGGCACTTATACACAATGATTTTATAGACTGGCAATTTATTTTTATGAATGATTCTTTATTTTTATAAAGAAAACATCCCTAGATGTCATACCAGGCATGACACCTAACTGACATTGCTGTGGATTATGATTAACTTCATAGTATATATAAAGTAAAAGTTAGTGTGATTTTTTTTTTTTTTTTTTTGAGTAAAAAAATAAAAGAGCTGAGGCAAATATAATTTGTTGTGTTGCTAGTGTGCAGAAAATATGGGGTAATCTGAAGCACTTATATATCTTTCTCAGTACTGCAATCTTTTGCTGGTTTTAGCAGTTTCCTTTGATGAATGTTAAGGGTGACAACATAAACAAAATATAATATAACATATAATTCAATACTTAAAATGTGAAATAATTTTTACTGGACAAATAATTCAACATTTGGAATATATTTGTTTATGTACACATTTATTTATTTATTTATATATTTAATTATTTATTTTGCTATTAATTGATTTCATGTTGTGGCCTTGGTACATGCCAAGAGAACTAATTAAATCTGTCAGCATCATTCATTAAAACCAGTGGGAAGAATCTAATATCAGATTGAATCAAATAAACAGCAGTCATGACTAAAGCATGACTAAAGTAAAGCTGTTCCTTTAAGTTTTCCAACATGGGTCTTCAGGATTCTTTGGGGCTTCAGGGGCAGCTTGCCATTTCTTGATAATAAGCTGCAGTTTTTTTTTTTATTAACTTTATGAGAGAGGGCAAAAAGAGTTGATAGAGTTGCTATCACTTACGTTGTATAAGCTATAATGTAAGTGATAAAATGAACTTATTTTGCAAGTGTTCCACAACATTGAATATAATTCTAAACATGACATGTCATTTTTTTTAATTAATAAAAAGTTAATAAAAGTGGCAGTTTGCTGTGGGATATGATGAATAAAACACTTCAGGATGTGCTGTTATTGGAAAATAATCAGCTTCCGGTGGGTAACGGTCCTCCACATTGCATCGTCCATGTCACACCCGCCTTTGATTATTTTCCTATAATAGCAGAGCCTGTCATGATTCATTCCTTATATATTAACTAACAGTGCTTTGCACATAGCAGTTGCCATTGTAAAGCTCATATGGGCTCACATCTCACAGTGCTGAAATGCGGGTTAAAATCAATGACTGTATGCTGCGCTTGATGTAAGTCACACTCGTCTAAAAAATGATTCAGAAGCCCATTGTGTGTTATGCTGGCAGTGGAGTAATCAGGAATTCATTTTGGTGGCATGAGGAAATATGATTATTTTTCTGATCTGTGAAGCAAGCTGCCTCACTGGCTCTCACCTCGATATCTCTGTGCTTCTAGTGTAACTAGCATTCATAAAAAAATATTTATTATAAACAGTAGGCCTATAATAAGTGTTATTACCTGATAGTGCTAACTTTAATAGATTCTGTTAGTCCTTGTTTTCCTAGAAACATCATATTCTAATTTCAGAGCCTAGGTCATTGGTATTAATTGATACAGTATGTTCAATAAGTAAAGGAAATAAAAATTGTAGACTTTGATTATGGCACTTCGGGGTCTCACAAAATGCTGAAGTGGTCTGGGCAGAATTTGCATTTGACACCCCTGCTATAATGGAATGTGATTCACTTTGATATCGCTTTGTATAAAGTGTACTGCATTAATCAGTTTTTGATTTAACTATAGAGAAGATGACAAGTCAGCAGTATCAACAGTAATATATTGCAAAGCACTGAGCAAGAGAAAATTAAAGCTCACATAATACCTGAGCCAACCAGCAAGAAGATATGATATAACAAAACCTTTGCATCATACAACCCTCAACAGTTGCAACCCCATGGCAAGACCTCAGGCCACATTCTAGACCAGGGCAGATACAGATTAATGTTTTGTCATAAAACTGCTTTTGAACTAGGCCTGTTTAAGCTTGGGTGCCTGGAGAAGGGCATATCTCACTAACAGTGGACAGTGTGGCAGTGTGTTCATGGTCAAATGGTGGCTGTGAATGGATGGAGGAGTCATGGAGAAAGAGCGGCTAATGAATGAAGGTCTACAACTGGGTGTGGTTTACAGCATTCTCTTTATCTGCCACTTTTACTCCTCATTTGGTGCCAGAGAGAGACAAAGCTGACTGTCTACACCCTGACCTGACCTGAGCTGAAATTGTTTCGAACAGCTCAGTGCTGAGATTGATTTTTTTTCATTTTGATTTTCTTTTGTATGAGCACACACAAGCTGTTCATAAGGATTGACAATTGATACACAGCCTTATAGCCCCCCCCTATTCACAGAGTGTTCAATTCCCTCTTCAGCCTCCACCAAACCCATCATCAAGCCATCTTTGACTTACAAGCCTAACACCAAGAGCAATTTGAGGCACTGGTGCAGGGGCAGGCTGAGGACCGACAGATTTTCCGAACCTTCCGCTTGGAGGCAGCAGTCCTCATCCATCCACCAATTCTAGTGACTGGGCCAAAAAATTTTAAGAGCTGTTAAGGGGAGTGCTTGTGGTTAGAACCTGCATTAGTGTAGCATGGTGTGGGATGTGTGTGGCTCTCACTAGGGGAGACAATCATTAACTGCTCCTAGATGGGAAGAGCCAGGGATTGTGGAGGGGCCTGCCCATGAGGACTCCCCTTGGAGATTTTCTTCTGTAGAAGTGGCGAGGCAAGATGCTCACACACACCTTTGACCACGTGAAAGTAATCATTGGTCAGTTAGTACAGCTGGAGGTTGCACTAACCTACCCATATTGTTCAGTAATTAGGGGTAGGTTATATCAAGTGACTATCAAGAGAAGCTCAAACAAAGAAAGAAATCACCCAGTTTCTGGTGCCAAAGAGCCACAGGTCCCCTTTGAATTATTTATCATGAACCATCAGGCCATTGGTATGTTTGCACTTGGGCATCACTTTTAGTTCTGGCAGATTATGCAAGATGATAACTGGTAGCATCTCTGGACACAGTGTTGTGGAGGTGATCTCCTGAGTCAGAATCCCAAAAGAGAGTCTGACTAATCCGGGCACTAGCTTTGTCATGCACACTTTGTGAATTATTGGGGATTAAACTGAGTTGTACCAGCCTTTACCATCCCAAATGAATTGGCTGGCCTATTCATGTAATCAAACACTTTCTTAGATAATTAGCTCAAATTCTGTCATTTGCAGTCTGTGATCTTAGAAGCCTTGTTTTACTGCCCACATCAATTTCCAAATTACTTGCCAAGGGACAAGGACCATTTGTGGTGACCTTGGTTCAGGGAAGTCTACTATGAAATGAGGCAAACAGACAGGGGCAATGCACTGCAAACATACTACCTCAATCTTCTGAAACTGTAGAGAGAGGTGGTCCCTGTTGATCTGGTGATGGTGGTTCCTGAGAAATTCTCCCAGGGATGCTTGTGCACAGCTATTCTACCATTTACCCAAACACAAAAAAAAAGAGGTGATTTGGGATGTGGGGTTGTCAGCTGCAGGCCGGGCAGCTCCTCAGCCTGAGTCGGCTGGTTGGGGGTATGTGGCAGCGGGGGCATGGTCAAGAGCTGGTTGTGAACGGGAGGAGGAGTCCTGGGGAATAAGCAGGTAAAGAGTGATGTGTGGTTTATGGCAGCAGATGTTCTTCTTTTCCTCCTCGGTAGGCTGCCAGAAGCCAAAATGAGAAGGAGCTGATGTTAACTTTTGCCATATTGGATTTTTGGCCATTATTTCGGAATTATTTCAAAAACAGTTTTTGTTCCAATTTTTTTCCCCAAACTTTGTTCAGTCATCACCAAATTTGAATTACAGCATCAAGAGACTATCCTGAAAAAAAAAAAAGTTGTTTCTTTGATTTTTGATATATGGGATGGGTCATCCAAACACAATGGTGTGACGTATTCTGACCAAAGTTTGGAGAGAACCGAAAGACGTCACTCTAAGGATCTCCAAGAAAGTTTGTCTAAATTCACCTCTAGGTAGCACTATAATGAACAGATTTGTAAAATTACTCGTAACTTTTGAACCACTCAACATTAAATCAAAATTCTAATTCCTCTTGATTCCCTTGAACTTGTTGATGTGGATGAAACGATTTGTGATTTCTCAAACAGTTGGCCATTTAAAAATTTTTCAGAAACAGTTGTTATGCTTCTTCTCCTACAAATTTTGTCCAATCATTAACAAATTTGGCAGGCAACAAACTTTCTCTCATTTTTGATATATGGGATGGTTCAACCATAATTGACAAACGAAATTGATGGCAGAGCCACCAAACAGGAAATGAAGGCATACCTCAGCAACCATATGACGGATTTTGACCAAACTAGGTAAACCTCCAGAGTACCTCACCCTAAGGGTCTCCAAGACATTTTGTTTAATTCACCTCTAGGTGGCTCTATAATTTGTCAAATTTGTAAAACTTTATAACTTTTGAAGTGCTTAACATAAAATCAAGATTCTTGTTTCTCTTGATTCCATTGAAGGTGTTGAGTGTTGCTTTGTGATTGTGTTGAATTTTTGTTTTCTCAAACAGGAAGTTGACTATTTTGAATTTTATCAAAAAAAATTTTTTTTTGCTTCTTCTCCTGCAAATTTTGTCGAATAATCATGAAAGTTTGAAGAGAGCATCAGGAGACCAACACAAACAAAAGCAGACTTTTGATACAATGGACGGTTCATCTATAACATGTGAATGGATTTGACGCTCATGTTGCCAAACAGGAAGTGAGGGCATATCTCAGAAGGGGGGATGCCATTTGACCAAATGTTGTAATGTAAATGACCTTGTCCTAAGGGACTCCAAAAAGTTTTGTCTGAACCCCAAGTCACAAAGTAGTAAAACTGCTCATAACTTTTCAACCATTTAACCTGCAATCATGATTCTTTTTTCTTTTGATTCCTTGTTAGGTGCAGAGAATTTGTGATCTGCCAAACAGAAATTTGACCATGTTGAAATTCAATAAAAGCTGTTTTTTTGCTTCTTCTTTTAGAAATTTTGTCCAATGATCATGAAATTTGGATGACAGCATCGTGAGATCACTCTGGTGAAAAAAAAAAGTTTCTCAGATTTTTGATAACTGTGATGTTTCATTCATATTCTGCAAATTAATTTGTTGGCTAAGCCACCAGTGGCTTCTAGTCTTCTTCTGTTGCTAAGGGGTGGGGACAGGAAGTGCTTAGGGGCATGCACATTAAACAAACAAAAAAAATTCACTGTACACCTTATTTTCCAAGATATATATTTGTTTTTGTGAACATAAACATGAATAACACCCCCAGTGGCCAAAATGAGTGAGATTGCATTAGACAGTAGTGGGTCCCTACCCTAACCTACCATTCAAATTTCATGATAATAACTCAGTGGTAACCCTGTCAAATGCCTCTGGAATTCTGATTTGTAGATGGTGGCAATGTCTTTCACCAATTAAGTCATTATCAAAAATTCAGGATAAGATCCACTTACAAATTACCATATAGATGCACCATACCAGCTTTCAGCTTGATTGGACTTACGATTCTTGAGAAACAGCTATCTGACCTTAGCTCTGCCCCCTTTGTATGATCACGACCTGAACTTGGCCTGTACATGCCTTTCAAGTTTCGTGTAAATGCATGTAACCACTTATGAGTTACAACCGTTTGAGTAAATTAGGCTCGGCCTCACTAGAATTGATTGACATGTGGCAGCCATATTGTTTAGGCATGTCGAGATAATTTTTGATAATTATTGAAGGTTTTGCATAATAGGCAAATTAGCAAAAAAAATCTATCATGGTGGAAATTAGTGGACAGGGTCTACATCAATTCGTCTTAATCCGAGGAAAAAGGAGTTTTGACTCCATGTCTCACGGTTCTCGAGATATAGGCATAAACATTAGCACATGCGCTGAAGCTCCACCAAGAGGTGCAATTTGGTCATTTCATTTTGCTGAGTATCAGTTGACATGCTGCATCTACTTATCAAATTTCATTTTGATATGATTTATGATTTAGGCTGCCAGATTCATTTTAGCAGAGGAGGAGGAGAAGAAGAAGAAGAAAAAGAAGAAGAAGAAAAATAAATATAGCTGCAAGCAGCCATATACGGGGTCCAAGAACTCCTCATAAAGAGCGCCCTAGTGGCCACTTCTTGCATGATACATAGAACTGTAAAGAGACCATACATGAACGTACTTATCAAGCTTATCATAGCTCAATGCTAGTTGTTTAAAATGCCTGTTGAAAGCTGAATGGCTGAAAGTGGCCATGGTTTTGATGTAATTCAGTGATGATTAAAATCCAGTTATAGATTAGCCGGTCGATGCAGCACACCAAATTTCAGCTCAATTGGACTTTTGGTTCCTGAAAAACAGCTATTTGAACTTAACTCCAACCCCTATGAATATGAATAGCCCCAGTGGCCAATGTGAGTGAGACTGCATCAGCTACTAGTAGGTCCTTCCCTAAAACTACCATTCAAGTTTCATGACAATAGCTTAATGGGAACATTGTCAAATGCCTGGAATACATAAAATGCCTAAATGCCTAAAACCTGATTGGCCGATGCAGCCATGTTTTTTCAGTAATTAGGGATCCTGAAATATCCACTTTCAGATTAGCACGTAGATGCACCCTACCAAATTCCAGATTGATCAGCCTTACGGTTTTTCCGAAACAGCTATTTGAGCTTAAATTCCACTCCCTATGTATGAACATACCCCAACCTTTGCAGACGTCCTCAGAACCTTGTACTGAACATGTATTTCCAGTTTGGCTCAAATCCATGTGACCAATCATGAATTACAGCTATTTGTTTAAACCAGCTCCACCTCCTTGGAACTGATTGATGTGTGCAGCCCATATTGTTTATAAATGTCAACAAGTTTTTGATAATTATTGAGTTTCACACTCTCCCGAGTTGGTTGACATCAATATTGAGAAGATTGGTCAAAAATCCTAGGATTTTTTAAAAGTAGTTTTTGCATATCATGCAACTTATCATAAATTTGAGTGGGTGTGGCTAAACAGTCCAAAAAGGCAATTTTCTATTGATCCAGCAATAGAGTGAAAGAAATTTCTTTCTACACCTTATTTTCTAAGTGCAAAAAATATTTTTGTAAAAATATTAATAGCAGGTAGTTCTGCCTAACTTGTATAGAACACTAAAGGAATCACAGGTGAACATACTATTAAATTTTTGTGATGGTAGCTTAATGCAAAAACTGTCAAGTATTTGCTGAAATGTGTTTGGCTGATGGCCACTATGTTTTTAAAGTAACCTAGTCAAAAGTAAAAGTCCTTTCACAGATTATCACAACTATGCAGTACAACAGATTTTAGCTTGATTGGATTTATGGCCTGAGAAAAAGGCATTTGAATCTAATCCCATCCCCTATTAAAATCTGTAAGATGAACTGTGTTTTCTTATACAACTACTACATTGTAGGAGTGCATCATCACTCAAACACACATGTGCAAGACACACATGCTGATTGGGACTATGAATAGTATTTGATGCAGTTTTAGATGCCTGTCTGTTTAATAATCACATTTCATGAGATGGGTAATTATTTTGAAACTCTTTAAACTTAGTTATGGTTTAAAAGCTGAACTCACTGGACTTATGCAGAATAGGCACTATTTGCCCTTCTTTTTCTTAGAATCATCCTATTTGACTTTCAGAGTGGGTTATTGGTCTTAATCAATTCAAGTAAAAAGGTCCCTAAACCTCGCTCTACATATTCACATAATTTTGGATAGGTTTACATACAAAAAAATAGATTTTTACACAGAATATCTAGATCAGTGGTCTCCAACATGGTGCCCGCATGGAGTCTGTGGGTCACCTGCCAAGCACATTCTATAAATAGCCTAAATTTTAATCCTTAATTTTCTTTATTTTTTCATAGTACTTACATAAAATGAGAAAAAGAACTGTTATTTCATATAACATTAAAACATTACATATAATCATCATTTAATCATTTAAAATATTTTGAAGTTTACGTACTTTACGTTTTCTCATAGCCTATAAGCGAATGTAATGTACGTTAACGTATGTAAACTTATGAGCCTATGAGTCATAGGCTATTCTGTGAGTTGAGGCTACGGTGGCATAACTATGAAATCAAGTACAACAGAAATACAAAGGATTAATTATGGCTGATGGTTCACCAGGTCATGCAAAAAGAAAGACGTATTACTTTAATGAGGAGTAGGAGACAGAATTCATTTTCACAAATGTCAATGCATATAAAAGTATATGCCTCATCTGTGGGGCTAGCATAGCATTGGCCAAGAGACCCAATGGGGAAAGACGTTTTACCACAACCCACAAGAACTTCAATGGCAGCTATCCTCCAGGTACATCACTGAGAAAAGGAAAATTTCATGAGTTAAAAGTAAAGTAACATTAAGCAGACAGCAATCATTTTTACCAGACCCACTAAAAAGTCGCAAGCTGCAACTGAAGCTTCATTTAGGGTTGCTCAATTTTTGACAAAACACAAAAAATCCTTCTCGGATGGTGACATTGTCAAGGGAGCAATGACTATTATGGTGAACACTCTGTTTAAGGATCAGAAGAATGGGAATGAAAATCATGTCTGCACTCTCCAATGTTCAACTGGGGCTAACACAATTGCAAGGTGAGTCACGGCTATGTCAGCAAACATAACGGAGCAGCTGGAAAAAGACTTGGGCTTGTGCAAATGGTTCTCCATCCAGTGTGATGAGTATGTGGATTCCAGTAGTACAGCGCAGCTGATTGTTTTCATCGGAATGGTTTTCACTGATTTTTTCCATGAAAGAGGAATTCCTGCCCAGCAACATTACTGCCGCTGAAGACAACAACGAGGGGTGTTGATATTTATGATGTGGTGAAGAATTATTCCATGAAAAAGAATGTGCCATTTGAAAAGTTGGTATCAGTGACAACTGATGGAGCCCCTGCGTTGACTGGCTGTCATACAGACTTTGTTGCATGATGCAGAGGGGACCCAGATTTTCCAAAGTTTCTACATTACCAATGCATTATACACCAGCAGGGAATGTGTGCTAAAGTGATGGGATTTGATCATGTCATAACTCCGGTCTTTAAAATCATTAACAGCATCTGGTCCAAAGAGAAACAGCACAGGTCATGCAAGTTACTTTTGGAGGAGCTGTCAGCCGAATATGGTGACCTGTTGCTTCACACTGAAATCCGATGGCTGAGCAGGAGAAGGATTTTGCAGCGTTTTTCATCACTTTTGTGTGAAATCAAGTGTTCATGGAATCCAGAGGGGAGGACACCTCCCTGCTTTAGGATACTGAGTGGCTGTTGGACCTTGCCTTCCTAACTGACATCACTGGGAAACTGAATTATTTGAACTGCGAACTGCAAGGCAAAGGTAAGACCATCAGTGACATGACCAGTACTGTAAATGCATTCAAAGCCAGGATCAACCTTTTCTCTGTGTATTTACAGAAGAAGAAATTACAGCAATTTCCATCCATTCAATCAATGCTAAATAACAATGCTTCTGCATCTGGGGTTTTTGACAGAGCTTTAAATAAGTACTCTGACCTCTTGACTAGGCTTGGACAAGAATTTGAGGACAGAGTCAATGACTTTGATAAGCTGGAACCATGCATGTCATTAATTTCAAATCCTTTCATGCAAGTGAACATTTTGTACATTTCTGAGAAACTAGGTGATACATTTTACCTGGATTCTAGTGAGGTTGAGATGGAGATTCTCGCTCTGCAAAATGACATTAACCTCAAAGCCCATCAGTGACCCCCAAACCTTTGGAAACTTGTTGACCCAGAGAAGTACAGAAATATTTGCACAGCAGCCATGAAAATTGCCTGTATTTTTGGTTCAACTTACCTATGTGAATTGTCCTATTCAGATATGAATTTCGTTAAGAACAAACACTGAACGTGTCTTACTGATGCACATCTGGAGGACTCAAGTAGAGTTGCAGTGTCAGGTTATACTCCTGATTATAGGGCACCTGTGGACATTATACAATGCCAAGCTTCCCATTAAAAGGCCATTAGAGAAAAATTGGACAAATACAAAACAAAATACAGTCACTGTAAAATCAAAGACTTACTGTTGCAACTGTGGCAAATGACTCTTGAAATTGTATTGCATTTAAATATTCAAGGAAAGTGTAATGTGATTTACATAGAGAAAATTATAAATGTACATATTTCAATATAATTTCATGATTTTCCAGGATTGATTGTTGAATAAAAAAAAATTTTTTTTTAATGTGCTTGTGAGAAATCATTAATATTTATTGAGCCAGAATGTCAAGATATTTCATTATCCCTTTGACATATGATGGTGATTAAAAGTGAAGTAAAAGTAAAAAAAAAAAAAAAACCCACCATGTTTATATTTATTTTTATAATAAATTATATTTTTTTGAGTGTATCAAACAAGTTGTCCTCTAAATTATTTTATCCCTTCCGAGAGCCCTCACTCACAAAAAGGTTGGAGACCCCTGATCTAGATTGACTATGTATTGTAAAGCTTGTTCTTTTAGTACATACATGCAATGGTTTAAAATTTCATTGACCTGTAGCGGCCAGACTGTGGTCAATCAAAATTGTTTTGGTATGTTTTTGTCATCAAACTCTCTACTTGCTACATTTCTTATTTTATGCTGAACAGAGGAACAGCCTAGGACTGGTTTGAAAAGGAAGGTTTTTTCAGAAAATATAAAATAGCAAAACTTTTATTTTATTCTTTTATGATTTAATTAAAAAGTAATTAAAACTATAGGGCAAAAAGGACTCAGGATGCAGGAGGACCCAGGGATTTTGCTATTCATGTTTTTGCACATAAAAACAAGCATATCTTTTGTAAAATAATTGATACAGTGAAACTTTTTTCCCCATGCTTTGCCTCCTTTCCCCTGTAAATTTGTTTGATTATTTTTTCAAAATAATAATAATAATAATAATAATAATAATAATAATAATCCAGGCCATATCCGCATGTTTGTGAACTTCTGAGGTGCCATAATAAGGTTATTCATTTTTCAACATATTTTTTTAATTGATTAACCCACTCTCAAATTTGAATGGAATGTTTCTAGGAAAAAGAAGGGCTCATAGTGTCTATTCTGTATGGACTATTAGGTGATACCATTTGTTATGTTATTTTTAAATAAATGTTTTTTCTAAATATTGAAAATATATAACATTCAAAAACAGTTTCATGAGTAACTCACCCACAGAAAAATATGTTTGTAAAGCTGCTGGTTCAGAGTAGATTGAATCACTGCAGGGAGTCCACACAGAAATCTGTAATGTCAATAAGTGAGGTAGGGTTTATGAAATAACCAGCCAGATCTCCAGTCGAAATTCTTTAATAAGGTTTAATAATTGTGGCACAACCATACTAACACCAGAAGCATAACTGCATGTATCACCTTAACATTACTATTTTCTGCATTCAGCTTAATTAAAGTCAACAACAATGGAAAAAGCACAGTCGTACATACTTAATAAACTTAGAACTCAGTGGTTCTTGAAAAATGTGTGAGTCTATTACTCCTCTCACAGTGCATGAGTCCTTAACAAACATGTCCTTAGACTCCCATCTCTCGCTTTTTCCTGGTTATGCACACACAAACACTCAGCCACTCAAGGGTCCAAAGGTTTGCCATTATCAAAGTATGCAGTTTTTGGTAGGCCATATTTTTTAACCCAAATGTATTAATTAGAAAAATAACTGGGGAAGTTTTCAATTTTCACCAAGAAAAAGCCTAATAAATATCACCTTCCTATGTAAAATGGTTGAGGAGATGTATGCATTTTTTTTAGTTATAGATATGAATATATGATATTTGGTATTTGAGCAGTGGCCAGAGAGTTTCCTACTGACTATGTATTGGAAAGTTTGTTTAAATTAGACTTTGCATTCAGAAGATGCAGCCATACATGCAATGTCCTAAAAATTAAATGACCTGTAGTGGCCAAATGATTTGGCCCATCAAAATTGTTTTAGTATTTTTTTTTATCAGCAAACTCTCAACTCCCTATATTTCATATTTTATGCTGACCAGACTAGGACTAGTTGGAAAAAGAAGTTTTGTCAGAAAATTTAAAATAGCAGAAAGGATGTCAGAGGTAATTAAACCATATGGCATAAAGATGCAGGAGGACTCGGGTATTCTGCTGATATAATACATTTTACTCTACTCCCTACAGTTTAAAGATACAAACCAAAAGGTAATTTTATTTATTATTGCACCCACTTCTGGTAGGTATGGGTCATTTCATTTGCCTGAGTACGGGTGGGATATTTGCCTTAGCTACCAAATTTGGTGGCAATATTTCAATGACCCTGTAAAAATAACCCTGTTTTATAGCTGTTTGAGTAAATTAGACTCTGCTTTGAGCAAAGTGGTGCAGCGTGACATTCCGCTTAATATTCCTCTCTATGCGTGTGCGCTCCTCTCAATCGCTCATGGCCCATGCGAACGCTCCACTCATGTACCACTCACGCTCACCGGTAAAACAAAGTTTGCTCAAATCCCACTCCAACATGAAATTTCTCTGGAGTATACTTGTTTCTGTTTGTAATACATTGCTTGAATAAATGCCTCTATTACAGTAGTAGAGATAATAATTATGATATTTGTGGGTGACATTCTGTTACAGGCTGTGCCATTTATTAATTTTAATTGGGTTGAGTGAGACTGTATCGATTATTAGGGGTTCCTTAGAGGGACCATACTTTTATGTTTTGTGATAATAACTCAATGTTTTGCCTATCAAGCACCTGCTGAAAACTGATTGGCCAATGGCAGACATGCTTTTAAATAACTCGGTGATCATCAAACATCCACGTGCAGATTAGCAAAGAGATGCAGTATACCAAGTTTCAGCTTGATTGGGCATACAGTTCTTGAGAAACCATTATCTGACCCTAGCTCTGCCCCTTATGCATGACCATGCCCCAAACTTTGCAGATGACCTCAGAATATTGTCCTGTATATATGTTTTAAGCTTGGTGCAAATCCATGCAAACAGTCAGTTACAGCTGTTTGAGTAAATTAGCCTCCACCTTATTAAAATTGATTCACATGTGGTGGCCATATTGTTTACAAATGTCAACATGTTTTTGAGTAGTTTGACACCAAAATTGTGAAGATAGGACAAAAATCCTAGGTTCTGAAAAAGTAGGTTTTGTATATTATACAAATTAGCTAAAAATCTAAGCAGGCATAGCTAAATGGTTCTTGCAGCTTAGGAACCACAACTAAGGAATAAGTCACAACTGCAACTAAGGAATAAGTTGCAAAAAGAATTTTCACTGTAGGACTTGCAGTATTCAAGATATGAGCCAAAATATATGGCACCACCATTAGGCTGATTGTCCCCACCAAGAAGGTCTACTGCTTCCCCAACAAGAAGCCTTGGAACAACAGGGACATAAAAGCCCCACTGAACAGGAAGAAGAGAGTCTTCATGGCAAGGGACACTGAAGCTGTCAAGAAGGGAATACAGAAAGAACTGAGGAGGGAGCTGAGGAGGGCTAAAGACTGCTATAAGAACAGGATTGAGGGGAAGCTGCAATAGAACAATCCGAGAGAGGTGTGGGGGTATGAGGAGCATTACTGGTATGAAAAGGTCAGAAGGAACAGTTGAGGGGACAAAGGGTCCTGCCAACGAGTTAAACCATTTTTTCAACAGGTTTGACTCACCAATGCAGGCTGAACTACCCTCCACTTCCTCAAATGTCTCCATTCACACCTTGGCTACCCCCTCCTCCGCAGGCCTCCCTGCGTCACAGCAAGATTGGGGCATGACAACCATAGCCCGCCTCTTTTCACCAGCAGACAACACAACGACAGAGAACATCACAACACCTCCCACACCCAGGAAGACATCATCACCACCACCACCCCCTCCCCAGATCCTCACTCTCACCGTATCCCCAACCACCCCAGTCATCACGATCATGACCAGCCAGGTGAGACGGCAGCTCACTAAGACCCAGATTAACAAAGGCAGAGGACCTAACATCAACCCGAAGGTGCTTAAAATGTGTGCGGAGCAGCTGGCAGGAGAGTTTCGGCATCTTTTTTGACCTCTACTTGAGGCTGAAGAAGGTGCCTAAGATCTGGAAGACATCTGGCATAGTTCCCGTGCCCAAGAAAGGATGTTCCAGCTCTCTTAATGACTTCAGGCCTGTGGCCTTAATGTCACATGTAATGAAGACCTTTGAGAGGCTGGTTCTGCAGCACCTCAAGGCCCCTGGTATGTGACTGACTGGATCCGTTGCCGTTTGCATACCAGGCTGATATCGGTGTGGAGGATGCATCATCTATCTGCTTCACAGAGCTTACACATACCTGGAGAGGCCACAAAGCACTGTGAGGATCATGTTTTTTGACTTCTCAAATGCTTTTAACGTGGTCCAGCCATTCCAGCTGGCTGAAAAGCTCACTGTGATACAGGTGGAACAGGACCTCATGGTCTGGATTACAGACTACTTCATCAACAGGCCGCAGTATGTCAGGCTGCAAGGCTGCTTGTCAGACATGGTGATGAGCAACACTGGTGCACCCCAGGGAACTGTGGTTGAACTGGTGTGACAACAACTACCTTCAACTCAACACCGGGAAAACTAAGGAGCTGGTGGTGGACTTTGGGTGCAACAAGACACCCCCACCCCTGTCACTGTAAGGGGGGAGAGAGTCGAGATAGTGGACACCTACAAGTTCCTAGGGGTGCAACTCAACAACAAACTGGACTGTTCAGACTACACTGAGGCCCTTTATAGGAAAGGACAGAACAGGATGTTCTTTCTGAGGAGGCTCAGGTCGTTTAATGTGTGCACTAGGCTGTTATGGATGTTTTATCAGTCTGTAGTGACCAGCATTATCTTCTTTGCTGTGGTGTTCTGGGGAGGTGGCATTGGGACTTGTGGTGTCAACAAACTGGGCAAGCTGGTGAGGAAGGCCAGCTCTGTGGTGGGGATGGAACTGGACAGTGTGGAGGCAGTGATTGAGTGAAGAGGATGACAGGGAAGCTATAAGCTATCATGAACAATCCTTCTAATCCTCTCTATGCTGAGCTGAGGCATTGTATACAAATAGAACTCTAACATATGTACATACACACTGATCTATTTTATTGTTTCTATTCATAGAGAAACGTGTATTGTTTTAATAACATTATTACCATCAACTGAACTGTCTGCACATGCTAATCTCATATTTCGTAACAGAAATCCAGGGAAGCCAACCAGGACCTTCAAATACAATTGGACGAGGTGTTGCAGCATGCACAGGATCCAAACAGCAAAGGCAATTCATTATTCTCTGAGGTATAGATTTTAATATTATTAAAATATTTATGTTCATGTGATATTATGGTGACAATTTAAAAAATTCTTTTTTCACAGGTAGAGGACAAGCGTGCAGAAATAGAGAGACAGTTGATCAGTGTAAAAGTACAGTACCAGTCTCTTCAAAAGCAGCATGCTTTTACCAAACAGCAGATGCTTCGCATGAAGGTAAAAGTCAGCAGAATTGTTGTTAAGAAGAGAGCAAGAACTGCAGTTTCTTTTTGCCATAATTTTTGTACTTTTTTTCATCATAGGTGCAGATATCTAACGTGATGCAGCTTCAGGGTATTAGAGCTGACCCAGCCCAGCTTGAGCGACTACAGTTCATGTTGTCAGAGAAGAACAGTGAGATAGAAACCTTAATGAAGAAAGTGCAACAGTTGGAGAAAGTGGAGGTAAAGTTTCATACAAGTCACTGAACACTCAGAGACTGGACTGAAAACGTGCACACACACACAGACACACACACGCACAACTGAACATCACCCCATACTCCTTGCAATTTTTGCACATCTCCGTATTCAATTCCTACTGCTACAAATATTTATTATATACTGTATATAATCTTTATACTCTCTACCCGGCTGCTATTCCTTATGTTTACATTTACAGCAACTTATATTGTTACTCTCTTGCACTAGTGTCATCTAATTCACTTTATACTAGAACCGTGTACTAGTCGGCGCTGCACTGTAACATACTGTGCCCATTGTCTTGGTTGGTTGTTTTGTACTGTCTTGTGCTGTTTGCACATGTTTGCACTGTGCACTTTATGTAATTATAGTAAAAACCCACAAACAAGCAGCAACTGAAGGTGGCTGCAGTGAAGGCCTGGCAAAGCATCTCCAGGGAGGAAACTCAGAATTTGAGTTTTGAGAACATGGGCTCCAGACTTCAGGCAGTCATTGACTGCAAAGGATTTTCATCCAAGTATTAAAATTATAGTTATATTTACAATTATGTCACTTTGTCCAAATACCTTTGAGCCCCTGAAAATGGAAGTACTTTGCTTAAAATGGCTGTAATTCCTAAATGGTAAATGCCATATTTTTGTGGAACCTCTTAAAATAAAGCTGAAAGTCTACACTTTGATCACATCTTGATTGTTTTATTTCAAATCCATTGTGGTGGTGTATAAAGGCAAAATCAGAAAAACTCTGTCATTGTCCAAATACTTCAGGACCTGACTGTATATAGTCTCCTGTAATTCTGTGTTTGTTTTATGTAGCACCTTGGTCCTGGAGGAACATTGTTTCGTTTCACTGTGTACTAATTAACTGTATATGGTTGAAATGACAATAAAAGCCACTTGACGACTTGAATTTGATGCGTTGTTTTGATAGTGATCTGTTTGATGCAATCAATTGATAGTGAAACAGAAGCTTAACTCATTTACCTCATTTACTCATTTAACTCCTCAGGTGGCACTTGAGAATCAGTCCACTGTTGTCTCCAAGGAAACCGAGGTTGTGGATGAGACATACTACACTGATCTTTTGAAAATGCAACTCTCAAATTCAAAGTAAGTTTCCAATTAATGAATAATTAAGTGTAGTTGATTAATGTCATGTGGTCTGGAATTTCTTGGGTATGGCCATTTCCCTAGGGTAATCTAGTTGGTAATCTAAATGATAAAGACTAGCCATCTGGAGAGTTTTCATTAAGTTAATAAATAGCTTAAATAGAGCATCTTTTGGAACTGCAGCTCATGCTACATCACAGGGCAACGTAAAACACTCATGAGAAAAGCACTATCCACCTTCTTCTGCATATATGAGCTCACAGATGCCCATGATTGGCTAGTGTCACTGTAATTGAGAAGGAAGAGAGAGTAATGCCCCTCCCACCCAGAGAGGGCAGCCACTTTTGTGCCCTTGGACTCCCAGCTACAGGTGGCTATAGCATCTTGGGATCTGAACTTGCTATATGTGGATGATAGACTGAACTGAAATTTAAGTAAAGAATAACATACAAAGTATGTTAATTTGCTTATGTAACATTGATTTTCCAATGATGAGAATAGGGTGAAATTTACTGTATGTTCCTGGGGGAAAGAACAAAGGTCTCATTACAGTCCTCAGCCTGTTTTAACCCTTTCTTGAGGCCTCCCTGGGTGAGTCACCCCCATTTTGGCCTTAGGTTATCAGATTTATGGTTGAGGGTCCTTGCGTTTTATACTGTGGACCAGCTGTCTGGTCTTGGCCAATGGCCTAAATCAGTAGGTTTGATAGCATTCCTCTTGGCAGAGAGAGCTCATCCTCTGGTCAGGGATGTTCTAATGTTTGCCCTGTTGTTCACAGGATAGCTGAAATTAGGCTGGTA
The DNA here is from genome assembly GCA_022758105.1 of Pangasianodon gigas. Lineage (NCBI taxonomy): Eukaryota > Metazoa > Chordata > Actinopteri > Siluriformes > Pangasiidae > Pangasianodon > Pangasianodon gigas. The sequence continues at coordinate 12,839,170 of CM040460.1, read as the reverse complement.
CAATAATTAACTTGGTTCGTCAGGGCCTGCAAGTGGGGGTCTATTGTGTTATGGTTCCTGTGGCAAACTAAGTGGAGTTCTTGTATAAAGTTTGGTCCAGGTTTCTGTGGTTTTGTTGTTGCCTGTTCACTTAGAATCCTACAGCTGTGTGTGTGTGTGTGTTGCACACTCTGCCAGCTAGATCACTCACTCACTCTCTGGTTATGGTAGTCACTGCAAGCACAAAGAATCACGCCTAAGTAGACTGGCAGTGATAACACACAGGTGAAAATCATCACAGGTTACCTGCTGGTTCAACCCCCCTCCTCTTTGTTCACAGCTATCTCTCCAACATATCCCACTGCCTCTTATTCCCACCACCCGACTCAGGCAGGGGAGCTGTCGCTGAGGCTCCAAATAAACCAAATGGAATGGTGTCAAATTAGTGTAACCCAAACAGAGTGGAAAAGGCAGTTTTTTCTTGAGATATTGGAGTCAAGGGAATATGCCAATACCTCTTGCTTAAGTCCAGTGTTGAATAAAAGCAAGCCATGACTAACAGCTTGAGCAGATTGATCAATGCATAGCATTGGGTACGTGTCAAAGTTAGACACTGCATTGATTTTTCTAAATTCCACACAAAAACGGACAGACCCATTGGCCTTGGGCACCAAGACCACCAGGCTGGTCCAATCACTGTGGGACTCGATTAATCCCATGTTGAGCATACCCCTGAGTTCATCCTGTACCACATTTTTTTGTGTTCAGGTAACCAGTATGGCTGGCTGCGTACAACCACAACTGGAGGAGTCTTGATGTGGTGCTTTATGTGGTGACATAAAGGATGTGCCCTATTCAGTCAGGATCTCTTTCAAGATCCCAACTCAGGAGATAACATGGAAGAATACCTCCACAATGCTGTGTGCTGAGATGTTGCAAAGAGCCATAGCGTCTAGGTATCGCACTGTGTAGTCCACTAAATGTAAGACAAAGTGATGCCCTTGTGCAGACCGTTCTAATGGCCTGACGAGGTCCATGCCAATTCTTTCAAAGGGGACCCCAATTAAGGGAAGGGGATGCAATGGCGCTTTTGGGGTGGCCAGCGGATTCACCAGTTAACATTCACGACAAGCAACACACCACCTGTCAACATCGCCATGAATGCTCACAGATTCTCAAGTCATATCAAGTGGCTTTGTCATTTCAGCCATATACAGCTAGTACAGTACAAAAAAAATGAAACAACGTTCCTCCAGGACCATGGTGCTACACAAAACAGCACAGAACTACAAGAGACTACACATTACTACATAAAGTACCTGTACACAGTTCTAGTATGAAAGCGTTAAATATAATAGGTAGTCCAAAAGAATAACAGTATAATAAAATGCTGTGAATGTAAACGTAACGACCATGACATGGTATTCAGCAGATAAGCTTATACCATATATCACCATAGCAGTTATTGGGGTAGCAGCCAGGTAGAGAGTACAGTAATGACAAGAATTATATACAATATTTTTATAAATACAGTAGCAGCAAAGAATGCAGAAATGTGAAAAAATTACAAAGGGAGTGGGATGGTGTTCAGTTGAGTGTGTGTATGTGGTCAGTCCAGTCTCTGAGTGTTGAGGAGTCTGATGGCTTGGGGGAAGAAGCTGTTACACAGTCTGGTCATGAGGGCCCGAATGCTACGGTACGTTTTGCCGGACGGAAGGAGGGTGAGGAGTTTGTGTGAGGGATACGTGGGGTCATCCACAATGCTGGTGGCTTTGTAGATGCAGTGTGTGGTGTAAATGTCTGTCCACTGCAGGGTTTTGCGATCCGAGACGGTGCAATTTCCAAACCAGGCAATGATGCATTGTGAGCTGGAGCTGGTGTTGAGGGACCAGGTGAGGTGCTCCACCAGGTGAACACCAAGGAATTTGGTGCTCTTGACGATCTCCACAGAGGAGCTGTCGATGTTCAGCAGAGAGTGGTCACTCTGTGCTTTCCTGAAGTCAACTACTATCTCTTTAGTTTGAGCCTCTTGAAGCACTTCATGATGATGGGTGTGAGTGCATCGGGACGGTAGTCGTTGAGGCAGGACACGGGGACGATGGTGGTGGCCTTGAAGCACGGTCTTGAATTGAACATGGCATTAAAACCTCCTAGAAGCTGCTGTAGACATTTCGTCCTCCATTCATCAATAATCTAGGCTTTTATCATCATTAAGCTATAAGCTTTCCACGCTGCACTGTGCACTAAGTTAATCAGTGATTCCAGCTTGTGCATTTAAGTCCTTAAATAGTGCAACATTAAACACAGATTAATTATTTTCACATTTATTGCACAGATTTATTTACTTTAATCCTTAACAGTGTAATCTAAAAAAACACTGAAGCTGAAAATGTAATTTGTAGCTTGTGTGTGGCTGTCAACTGAGGTGCAGTTTGGCACATTAGCAATGTCCTGAAACAGTTTGTGCTTTATCTATAGAAAGGACAACTACTTTTTTAATTTCCTGGTAACTTGTAAAAAAAAAAAAAAAATTAGCAGTCATGCATCCCGTAGCATGTACACATTTCTTAGGCAGGATCTAGTGCAATAAATAATACACATCTGAATTTTAAGCAGCTAAGACAGTAATCAGTTAGTAATACCTACAATTAGTGAAGTCACAGCTTCGTTTAGGAAAACTGTACCTTGCTAATACTGATGCCAAAAGTCAGAATTAGATCTATCCTTATAGTGCCATTTTCATTCTGGTATCCCATCAAAGGTATATCACGCTACACTGTAAAATGAACAGCCCTGAGACACAAAAACATGTATTCCTGCATACTACATGCTTTCAGGGGTTTGGACAGTGTCATCAGCTGTGAATATATGCTCTCAGAATATACAACAGCAAATGTTGCATTCACAGCACAAAAATCTATACACATACATTTGGCTAGAGAAACCAACCAGACAGTTTCAACATAGCCACTCAATTATGGCTTGAATGCTGTCCTAAAACATGGTAAGAATTGAATCCTAATCCATGCTGAATGTAGGTCTAAGAAATTTGATAACGCTTAGGTCCTTTCAGCTGTAAGTATTGCTAGTCTTTTTTAGTCTTTTTTCATGTATTTGTAGTAATTCCAAAAAGCTTGACGATTATGGGTAACTACTGACTCGAGCTTACATTTGAAAAATATGTTGGGTCAAGTCGAAGACCATGTTGTATGAACCTGTACTCAGAGTTGCTTCTAATAAAAGTTCATGTTTGTTACAAAGCCTGCGGACTGGCCTGACTGGAAGAAACAGTTTACATGCTACAGGACGGCTACAAAACTGGACAAAGAGGATGGCCCAGTTCAAGTTAGCACACTTATGTATGTGCTAGGCAAGGAAGCACAGAACATTTTGAGCTCTTTCGCGCAAGGGGAAGATGAAATGGACTGTGATGTCGTTTTAGCAAAGTTCAACACATATTTTATACCTAGGCACACCGTGATTCATGTACGCGCATATTTCCACCAGCAAGTGCAGTGCGTGGGAGAACGTGCACAGGCATTCTGGTCTGATGAATCATCATGTTTTCTTTTACATCATGTGGATGGCCGGGTGTGTGTGCGTCGCTTTCCTGGGGAATAGATGGCACCAGGATGCACTATGGGACGAAGGCAAGCCGGCAGAGGCAGTGTGATGCTCTGGGCAATGTTCTGCTGGAACACCTTGGGTCCTGGCTTTTATGTGGATGTGACATGTTCCACCGCACCAGACCAGGCTGACCAGGCTGAGGGGAGATGTCTCAACTTCCCTCATCAATATTTGATGCACATACCTCCTGCATGTGTACTGTGAGTTCTGCCTGTTAATCTATCAAGGCTTTTACTACTCCTCATCTTAAACAGTCCTGTGCATAGCCTGGTAAAAACTAAATTAGACAGACTTACTGGAGCCTGCCTAAGCAATGGAATGTGTTTGTTCCACTCTTCTTCTGATAGTGATGTGCACTGCTCTGCTCCAAGTCCTAAGAATTAAGGCCATTTGATAACAATGAACTTGTTTTTCTCATGTCAAGTTACCTTTCGCACGTAGGCCTCAGTTCAGCATTCCTTTTCAAGGCGCATTAAGACAAACATTATAAAATGGATTATATGCAGTATAAAATGGGTAATATGAAAATATAAAATCTATTTTCTGTTTACTTTCCACAACACCAAGTTGCTCAGAGAAAAATCTTGATGCATCTCTTACGTTTGTTTTGAGGCATGCTGGGCTAATCCATCAAATCCATGCTTGTGTCCGTGCCTGTGCCTTGATAAGAATACAGAGCAGAGTTTGATAACTGTTCAGGTAGGGGAGGGCTGGTCCATTGTCGGCTTTGTAGACAAGCATCAGTATTTTATATAGGATGCAGGGCATCTACAGGAAGTCAGAGGAGGGAACATAGCAATGAACCCCCTTAATGTGGCCAAATTGGCAAGCTACATTCTGGATCAGTTCCAGGAGTTTGATGGCATGCAGGGGAAGACCTTCCAGAAGCAGGTTGCAGTAGTCCAATCTTGAGATGACAGGACTCAAAACTCCTACTTTGTTTTTGGTATTAATAAGAGACCTGCATCTAGGGACTGTAGAGGGCATGGTGAATTATAAGATGTTGGGAGACTACTTAGATACTGGAGAATGAGCTGTTTTGAGCTTCCTATTTTGAATACTAGGGATATTGAAATAAAATTCCTTCCTTACAAAGGTCCAGATAATGACCTAACATGACTGGATAGCAAGAACAGTTAGCGGTTTTAATGCTTTAACCAGTAATGATTAATGACTAATGAAATACAAATAGTTTTAAACTTGAAGTGGGGAGAATAAATGTATACTTCTGTCCATTTGTTGTCAACTTTTCATTTTTTACAATCCATATTGTTACTTCACTAATCAGACCAGAAATAGTAAATGAAATAAAAAAAAAAAATTATGAAAGTCTATAACATTCAGCTTATTCTGCCATGAAAAAGTATTTGGCCCTTCCTGGCTTCTACTATTTTTGCATATTTGTCACTCAATGGTTTCTCATACAAAATGTAATATAAGACAAGAAGAACATGCAGAAACACAAAATACAGGTTCTAAATGATCATTACATTTATTGAAGGAAAAATTGTATGCAACACCTCTTTTCACCCATGTGAAAAAGTAAACGCTCCTCTAAACTTAATAACTGGTTGTGCCACCTTTAGCAGCAACAACTGCAACTAAATGCTGGAGATAAGACTTTTACATCATGGTGGAGGAATTTTGGCCCACTGTTCTTTGCACAAAACACAAAACAGTGCAAAGATTTTGATTCAAGAAGTTCATGGGTATTAATAAGTTACATATACAGTCCCCTCCAAAAGTATTGGAACAGCAAGGCCAAATCTTTGGTTTTTGCTATACGCTGAAGACATTTTGGTTTAAGATCAAAAGATGAATCTGAGACGATAGATCAGAATTTCAGCTTTAATTACCTATTATTTATTTCTACATGTGTTAAACAACTTAGACCATGGCACCTTTGGTGGCAGACCACCCAATATTTTTAGATGAGCATAAGTATTGGAACAGATAGTCTTAAATAACACCTTTAAATAAAAGTAAATAAAACATTGAGCTGGCGACCCAAGCCATAACACTACCTCCACTGTGCTTGACGGATGAGCTTATATGTTTTGGATCATGAGCTTTCTTTCTTTCTTTCTCCACACTTTGGCTGTTCCATCACTTTTGTAGAGTTTAATCTTGGTTCCTTTTGAGAACTTTTGTGGCTCATCTCTGTATTTCTTTGCAAATCCCAGCGTGACATCATTTAACAAATACTTAATTGACTTAGTCTCCAAGTCTCAGTCTCAACTACTGCTACAAACCTCAAACATCTGGACACCCAGATATGTGAGGCAGTGAATACTGCAAACAGCTGCTTTTATATCAAATTTCCAAGCATAAAATGGAATTGATTAAAAATTCAAATTCCAAAGCAAAAGATGTTTATGGTATGGATACAGCTATGCTAATATGTTTAAAAGAGACTTTGGATTTTCTGATTGGTCAGACCACCTACAGTATCTGTTTCACTTGGGGTTTTCCCACCTAGCCAGCAATTGAAGACAGCTATTTAACACCTGCGTTAATTCGGGTGCTCTTTAGGATATTAGTAACTACAGTCCTATTAGTATCTTGCCTGTACTATCTAAGATTGCTGAGAAATGGGCAGCAGAGCAACTTACTTCTCATTTTAATGAGTCCCTGTTGTCTGCACCCCATGCAGTTTGGTATTTGTGCTCACCATTCTAATTGTTTTTTATTAGAAAATATTAAATCAGTGATGGATAAAGGTGGCTTTGTTGGGGCGCACTTCTTTATCTTAGAAATGCATTTGATACTGTGAATCATAGAGTTCTCACTGCTAAGCTATCTACCTTTAACCTTTCTATGTTGATTGATGGTGAATAATGATGAATGATGAAATGAATAATAATGAAATTGATTTCTATCAAATGAATAGAATCATATCTAAAGGGGAGAACCCAGGGCGTAAAGGTCCTTAACCAACAATCAGTTGCTCCTAAGACATATTCTTACTTGGTAAAAAATACACCTTCCCCTCCAAAAGTATTGGAACGGCAAGGTCAATTATTTTGTTTTTGCTATACACTGAAGAGGTTTATATTTTAAATCAAAAGATGAATATGAGATACGAATTTCAGCTGATAGATCAGAATTTCATCTTTCATTTCTTGATATTTACATGTAGGTGTGTTAAACAACTTACATCTTGGTACCTTTTGAACACAATCATTTTTCAAATGATCAAAAATATAATGTTTAAATGTTTAAACATTTAATAGCTCTGAATGTCTACTCTTGGTTTGAGTCCTTGGTTTCGCCTGTGAACACTGCATTTGTTGTTAAAAAGGATAAATCAACATGAAGTCCAGAGAGCTGTCTATGGGGGAAAAGCAAGCCATTTTGAAACTGAGAAAAGAAGGAAAATGGATCAGAGCCACTGCACAAGCATTGGGCATAGCCAATACAACAATTTGGAATGTCCTGAAAAAGAAAGAAACCATTGGTGTACTAATAACCAGATATCGAACAAGTCGGCCAAAGAAAACAGCAGCAGCAGTTGATGACAGAAACATTGTGAGAGCTGTGAAGAAACACCCAAAAGCAACAGTCAGTGACATCACTAACAGCCTCCACATGGCAGGGGTGAAGTTATCAGAATCCATTGTTTGAAGAAGACTTTGAGAGCAAATGCAAACTATTCATCAGCAGTAAGAATTGTAAGGCCATATTGGAATTCACAAAGAAATACAAAAGCCACAAAAGTTCTGGAGCCAAGATTAACCAAAGTGATGGAAAGGCCAAAGTGTGGAGAAAGAAAGGATCTGCTCATGATCCAAAACATACCAGCTCATTGGTCAAGCACAGTGGAGATAGTGTCATGGATTGGGCTTGCATGGCTGATTCTGGAATGGGCTTAGTAATCTTTATTGATAATCAGTCATTTGGAGGTACAACATTTTAAGCTGGGAAAATTTGATTAAATACAGAAATTTGTGTCATTTTTAAATAAAACATTGCATGATATTGCTCCTCAAATTAAAATGTTTATTACACAGAGGAAAGATACTTGTCAGGCTATCAGAGGTAAAATGTGAAATGGCTGGGTTATTGCTTTTAGAAGAAGTGCTTTTGACCAATCAACATTCTCTATTAAAGCATCGCAAGAATGGAATTCAATACCTCCAATTAGTTATTTTACAATTCATTTGAAATTGTGGCTTCTTGATAGTCAGACTTGTAAACCTTAGAATTGCTATACTGCTGTTCTCTTAGTTTGCTGCTTGTTTTGTTGACTGTTTTCCAGTGTGTTGTGGTTCTTTTTGCTTGTGGTGTCTTCAACCCTTGCTATATGGTTTTGTTGTTGTTGTTGTTGTTTTTAAATCTTCATTATAGAATAGAATAGAATATCACTTTATTAATCCCACCAAGGGGAAATTCATTTTGTCACAGCAACAGACAATAAATAAGTTAATAAAAAGTGCACATAAATAAATACATGTACCAAACATGCAATATTAAAATATAAAAATAAAAATAAAAATAGACTATTCATCTATCATGTGCTGATCATTTGCTGTTGTATAATCTTATAGCCGTTGGCATGAAGGAGTGTCTGAAGCGTTCTGTCTTACACCTGGGGAGGGTTAGCCTCTGGCTGAAAGTGTTCCCCCTCTCCCAAAGCTCCTCATACAGGGGGTGGGAAGGGTTTTCCAAGATCCCCTTTATTTTGTTCCTAATCCTCCTCTCCGCCACCACCTCCAGGCTGTCTAGCTGCAGGCCGACCACACTGCTGGCCTCACCAGCCTGTTTATCATGTTCTGCTCCCCAGTCTTGACACCTCCTCCCCAGCACACCACTGCGAAAAATAATGCACTGGCAACTACTGTCTGGTAGTAGGCCCTCAATAGCCTGCTGCACACATTAAAGGAGCGGAGCCCCCGCAAAAAGTACAGGCGACTCTGTCCCTTCCTGTAGAGAGCCTCCGTATTGTCCCTCTAGTCCAGATTGGAGTTGATGTGCACCCCCAGGTACTTGTAGGAGTGTACTATTTCCACCTCCTCCCCTTTGATGGTGATGGGGGTTGGTGGCCTCCTACTCCTCCGGAAGTCTACTACCAACTCCTTAGTCTTTGCTACGTTGAGCTTAAGGTAATTCTCTTAAGCCCAGCTCTCCACCACCCTACTGTACTCTTCCTCGTTGTCCCCATAGATACAACCAACAATGAAGGAATTGTCCGAGAACTTTTGGAGGTGGCCCGTAGTTGTATGTAATGTCAGAGGCGTAGATGGTGAAAAGGAGTGGCGACAGCACTGTTCCCTGGGGGGCACCAATGTTCCCCATCAGTACCTCAGAGAGTGTGGACTGCAGTTGAACGAACTGTCGCCTGTTGGACAGAGAGTCTGTTATCCAGTCCACCATGTTCTGATCCACCTGCATAGCACGAAGCTTCTTTGCAAGCAGAGCCGGCTGGATTGTATTGAATGCACTGAAAAAATCGAAGAACATTACTCTCACTCTGCTCTAGGCTGGTATGCGAACTGCAGAGGGTCTTGGGAGCCACTCACTTTGAGGCATCAGCTGCTGCAAAAGAAGTCTCTCAAAGACCTTCATGACATGAGAGGTCAATGGTACTGGCCGGTAGTCATTGAGAGTCTCTGGATGTTTTTTTCTTTGGTACCGGGACAATGCAGGAGGTCTTCCATAGTTTTGGTACCTTCCCCAGTCTTAAGGAAAGACTGAAGAGGTGCAGGAACACTTCTGCAAGCTGATCTGCACAAGCCCTCAGCAGCCTAGGGCTGATGTTATCTGGGCCCATTGCTTTGGTGACACAGAGCTTGGACAGCTCTCGTCTCACCTGGCTTGATGTAATAGGTGGCATAGGGGGGAAAGAGGTGGAAGAGGATGAGGCGGGGATGCAGTTGATGGTTATCACTAACACTGGGGGTATTAGGGTGGGAGCGGGGGACTGAGCTGCTCCCCTTCCAGTCCTCCCCAGTGGTTGTGGTGAAGGGTGGTGAAGAACAGGGATGAACAGCAGCTGAGGTCACCATGTGTGCAGAGACTGCTTGGCCTGTAGTGGAGGAGGGACCTGCTGAGCTGTACAGTATCGAGTCAAACCTGTTAAAGTGCAGGTTTAACCTATTGGCAAGGTCGTGACTCCCTTCCACCGCTGGGCCTGACGTATTGAGTCCAGTGATTGTCCTCATTCCGTTCCACACCTCTTTTTCATTGTTTAGCTGGAGCTTTCTCTCCAGCCTCTCCCTGTAGCTGTTCTTGGCCCTTCTCAAATCTCTCTTTAGTTCCCTCTGAACCGTCCTCACCTCCGCCCCGTCTCCTGCCATGAATGCCCTCTTCTTCCTGTTGAGGAGAGTTTTGATGTCCTTATTGATCCATGGCTTATTATTCAGGAAGCAGCGGATGTTCTTTTTGGGCATGACGCTATCCTCACAGAATGTGACATAGTCTGTGATACACCGGGACATATTTTTACTCTTCCGCTGTTACACAAATAGATTGCTGCTATTAATCGATACCTATAAGGGTTACTTGAATGAATGTTTTTCTGCTTGTAAGTTTTTTTGCCTGCATAACCATGATTATATCTGACTGTGTATGTGTATCTATTTATCTCAGTAGATTTACGTATCCAAAATATTTTAGGGTGCCTATTAATAACTGGCTAGGAACTACAGATGAAACAGTAGTCTTTTTGGGCTAACTCTGGCTCATTTACTGTATGGTTAATACTGTTTATTAATGGGCACTCTCCCTGACAAAAAAAATAGTTTTAAAAAAAAAAACTAAATTTTTTTTTATCTGAAATTAAATGATTGATTGATTTTTTTTTTTTCTTTTTAAAAATGAATGCAGTTTTGGATAGAGATGACCTAAATGATTTGTCTTCTGTGATAATTGTTAGAGGGATCTTTTGCTTTTGCGTTTTTGTTTTGTATTTTTTTAGGAAAGTTGCCGAGAAACTGAAGGAGGAAATATCAATGGCAAGAATGAAAGCTCTTTCTGAGAGTCACAGGGTGCTCGAGTTGGAAAGGAAACTCTTTGCGGCAGAGAATGCTCTAAAGCAAGGGCGCATTGACATTATCAGGCTCCAAGTGAAAATTGAAGAACTCCAGATGAAATATGAGCCTAATGGTAAAATAATACACACACAATATATAGCTCTAAACCCTTTTTATTTTGTACATAGTGCTGAAATTTAATTTCAGAATTGTAGTTATTGACCTTTCACATTAAATGATCACATTAGAACCATAAATAGCATCGGAACACACAAGAGAAAAGATTATTCGAAATTGTGAAAACCTTTTTAAGTGAAATTATGCTAACTAATATACTTGAACCTTGTCACACAGGTTTCAAGCCTGTTATTACTCATCATTCAGTCCTTTTTTGCCACAAATTTCACATGCCTTAGTAGCCAGCAGGTTTCCCAGAACCTGCCTATACAGTCAGGTCCCTAAGTATTTAGACAGTGACACAATTTTCGTAATTTTGCCTCTGTACACCACCATAGTGGATTTGAAATGAAGCAATCAAGAAGTGTAGACTTTCAGCTTTATTTCAAGGGCTTTAACAAAATATTGCATTAATCGTTTAGGAATTACAGCCATTTTTTACATAGCTCCTCCATTTTCACAGGCTCAAAAGTAGTTGGACAAACTAACATAATCATAAATATTAGGAATATTTTAATACTTGGATGCAAATCTTTGCAGTCAAAGACTGCCTGAAGTCTGGAACCCACAGACATCACCAAATGCTGAGTTTCCTCTCTTGAGATGCTTTGCCAGGCCTTTACTGCAGCTGCCTTCAGTTGCTGCTTGTTTGTGGCTCTTTCTGCCTTCAGTTTTGTCTTCAGTAATTGAAAAGCATGCTCAGTTGGTTTGAGGTCAGGTGACTGATGCAGCCATTTAAGAACACTCCATTTCCAAGCTCTTGGGTTGTTTATGCAGTATGTTTTGGGTCATTATCCATCTGTACTGTGAAGCACTGTCCTATCAGTTTTGCAGCATTTCACTGAATCTGAGCTGAAAGTATAGCTCTATCAGCAGTCACATCATCAATAAACACCAGTAACTCAGTTCCACTGGCAGCCATCCATGCCCATGCCATAATACTGCCTGTTTGACAGATGATGTGGTATGCGTTGATCATGAGTCCTTCCTTTCCTTCTCCATACTCTTCTTTTCCCATCATTCTGGTACAAGTTAATCTTAGAACTGGTCAGACTTTTTTTTATTTTATTTACTTTTTTTTTTTTTTTTAAAGCAAAGTCTAATCTGGCCTTTCTGTTCTTGAGTGTTACCAGTGGTTTGCATCTTGAGGTAAACCCTCTGTATTTACATTCATGAAGGCATCTCTTGATTGTAGACTTTGACAATGATTGGCTTACCTCCTCGAGAGTGTTCTTGACTTGGCTAGATGTTGTGATGGGGTTTTTCTTCACCAAGGAAAGGATTCTGCGATCATCCACTTTAGTTGTCTTCCATGGTCTTCCAGGTCTTTTGGTGTTGCTAAGCTCACCAGTGCAGTTCTTTTTTTTTTTTTTTTTTAATGTACCAAATTGTTGTTTTGGCCACTCCTAAAGTTTCTGCTATCTTTCTGCTAGGTCTCTTTTTTTCAGCCTAATAACGGTCTCTTTCACTTACATTGACACCTCTTTGAACCACATAGTGAGAGTTCCCATGAACAGCTACCACATGCAAATTCAACACTTAGAATCAACTCCAGACCTTTTATCTCTTTAATTTGTCATGAAATAAGGAGGAAAAAAGCCACAACTGGCCATTAAGAGGTCATTGGATGTACAGTGAAAAGAATGGCTGTAATTGCTAAATGATTAATGCAATATTTTTGTTAAAGCCCTTGAATTAAAGCTGAAAGTCTACTGTCACTGTCCATAAGTACTTTAACAGTGACAAAGTGACAAAAATTGTGTCACTGTCCAAATACTTATGGAATCGACTGTATGTGTGAGTAACACATGCAGCATTAAATCTTTTAAATTTCCAGTCATTGTTCTGTCAGACTTGCAGTCCATGTAAGTGCTTCTTATTGCATTGCATGCAGCTTAACCAACTTTTTACTCAGAGTATTTCTTGTCGTCAACTCATTTTCTCTACTGTACTTACAGTAGAGAACACTATGTAGCCAAAAGTACGTGTACACCTGACCATCATACCCATATGTGCTGGTTGGACATCCCATTCTGAAGTTTGCCAGCTTTGCTGCTCTAATAACTCTTCTGGGAAGGCTTTTCACTAAATTTTGAAACACGGCTGTGGGAATTTCTGCAAGAGTTTCTGCAATTCTGCTTCCATATGAGCATTAGTGAGGTCGGGAGAGAAGGCCTCGTGCATAGGACATCCCTTTCCAAAACTATGGGCATTAATGTGCTTTACACCACTCCAGCCGATGCTTGGCATTGTACATAGTGATCTTAGGCTTGTGTGCAGCTGCTTGGCCATGGAAGCCCATTTCATAAAGCTCCCAGCACACAGTTGTTATGCTGATGTTGCTTCCAGAGGCAGTTTGGAACTCTGTAGCAAGTGTTGCAAAAGATGGCCCCGTTCGGTGAGTTTGCATGGCCTACCACTTCGTGGCTGAGTTGTTATTGTTCATAGACACTTCCACTTCACAATAATAGCAATTACAATTGACCAAGGCATATTTAGCAGGGCAAAAATTTCACAAACTGACTTGGCAACCTACTATAGTGCCATATTTAAAGTCACTGAGCTCTTCAGCTCTACTACCAATTTTTGTCCATGGAGATGGTTGTGGCTGAAACACCTGAACTCAGTAATTAAGCGGGGTGTCCATATACTTTTGGTCGTATGTGTGTATTTATGAACTTTGCAAGTTGACCAGTTCATAAACAAAGTATGCTGGTAAGTAACTATAATTTCTTTCCCCAGATGCGAAAAAGGCACAGGCTCAGAAGTGCAAGCGAGAGAAATTTCCAGTAAACTTACCTGATGAGTCTGACCACAGCAGCATGGATACTCCAGGCATGAAGACTGAGCCAAGCAGGAACAAGGCTATAGATGGAGAAGCCCTCCCTTGTTCAACTGAGAACCAAATTTCGACCCCAGTACAGTTATCACAAGCCCCAAGCTGTAGCTCTATCTTGCTTTGTGACACCAAATGTGTTCGCATCTGTGAGAATGCTCCAATTTCTATTCCTGATCCCCCAAGGTAAATACCTCCCTTTGTTTACAAATATGAAATGGTGTGTGAATCATTTTACCACATAGGTTTTTAAGAGAAGACATTATTATTTAGAAAAAGGTCCTTATTATAATGATTGTGGTTAGTTGAAAGGTAAGTAGTTGCTCAAATTGTTGAGTGAAAAATTTCAATCATTGTGTCATAGTAATTTTATACAACTCATTAGGTTATTAGTTTAGGATATTATACATATCTTCTACTTACAATCACTGGCCATTTTACTAGGTACACCATTCACATATTTTATCAGATGCACCTATCACATATCTATGTTTGCACTGGCACAGCAGCATTCTTGAGACAATACCTCAGTGTTTCTGTGAGTTATGGTATGCCAACCAAAACAGTCAGGTAATGAGAAACTGATGTGTAAGAAAGTAAGTAAGTAAATTTTTACTTGTACAGCACATTTCTAAACTGTCTAAATACAAAGTATTTCACAATACCTGACAAACCATAAATCTTCATTACTTGCTAAAAAATAAGACACATAAACCAGTAGAAGTACACACAAAATAATACATATGATTTACTGAAATTAAGACAAATAAAGCAATAAAAATACACTTAAGACAGGAACAGAGCTACAGCTAAAGGGACGGGTAAAACGCTGCTGCTAAGAGTTTTTAAAAGCAAGAATAGAATTCTTCTGTCATCTATCACAATTGTTTTCAGGGGTCATTCAGGCCTTTTGGTGTTCCTGAGCTCACCAGTGCGTTCTTTCTATTTAATAATGTTAATAGTTTAATAGTTGATTTGGCCATACTTAATGTTTTTGCTTTCTCTCTGATGGGTTTATTTTGATTTTTTAACCTAATGACGGCTTGCTTCACTGGCAGTGACACCTCTTTCGATTTCAAAACCATTTCAACAAAAAAAACTTGTCACCATAAATAGAACAAACCGGAGAGGCAGATAGAGCTCCATTTTCCATTTGATCAGTAGTTTAAAAAAAAAAAAAAAAAAATTCTGGGGGTTCTGTTTATGATTAACCTACTAAAATAAGCAGTTCTTGTCATTAACCAACTGTTTTGACCTAGTCTTAAAGTGAGCAACATTATCTAGTGTTGCAGAGATGATCAACCCAGCTAACCGAATCATCACTAAAAACACAGCAGGATATTGTATGTTTAGACTTAACCATTTTAAAGTTAAAAGCAGTTTCAAAAACAATACATCTGTGATCAGAAGCATAGATGACTTCCAAATGCAGGGAGTTAAGGGACAGGCCTAACATAAAATTCTGATCCAGCGTATGGCCCCCATTATATGTGTGACATAAAATTTTTTGTACAACATGAAAAGATTCAGAAGTATTTAAGAATTCCGAAGCAAATGTAGTAGAAATATGAACATGAATTTTATAATGTCATATTTTATAATAATTTTTATAGTTAAAAAATCAGCTAATAGCACATTAAAATTTAAGTACAACTGATTACAGTAGATCAGAAAATTCTGTTGAAAACAGTCATATGGTCTTGGGTTACGATAAATGACAATATATTAAACTGTGTTTCAGAGAAAACTTTATGTCTGGTCTGAGATAATCGCAACAAGAGAACAGCTCACATCTCTAATCAGTGTAAAATCAACCAATCCTACCCAGCAGCATCGTGATGTGTTTGTCTTTCATTTTCATGCAAATTTAGTTTCACTTTTAATGGTAAGCCAAACTGCTGCTTTCAACGTTTTCTGATTTCTGATGTATGGTCAGACCCCTGTGAATTACAAAACCAATGTATGTAACAAAGTTTTGTCAAAGTTACCAGTCAAGGTATTCTTTTTCAGGACCACGTCAAAGAGAATAAACTCATTATCAGCAAGCAACCTTGAGTCAAGTGTGCTTCAGTGCTATTCGGCTGATAAAATAGGCTTAATCAGAGATGTCACAAGTCTTTTTTTTTTTTTTTTGCAAGTGTAACACAAATCTCTGAGCTCCAAGTCAAAGTCAAGTGTAAAGGCCATTCACTTTAGCTAAGCATATTTTGATCAAACCCACTTATTCCACATAATTGAATCTGTTAGGCCTTCCAGGCCAATATACTCTGTCTAAAAAAATTGCCCATTTTGGACTTGTAGTGTGTGTGGTCAGAAAGACATAGTGAATAATGTGTCCTTATCTGAGAGCAAATGGGTGATAATTAGCTACAGTTCAGTAGCTGTATTAACTTCTTAATAATGCATTCATCCTATCTATTGTGTTAGCATAAACAACCTCTCCATGTGTTTCGGATATAGTTTTACATGTTGGGATTTTTTCTTACCTTTTCTAAACTTTCTGAACTTCTGGTATTTTTATTACTTTAATTGCTACTTTTTGGTTACTTTTTGATTTTGATTACAATAAATGGCATGCATTTTAGTGGAGTCTCCATGGATTTGTTCAATATAAACAAATCCATGGAGACTCCACTAAAATGTGTGCCCTCCAGCAGCATGCAAAGACAAAATGCAGTGTGTTACCCTTGTGGGGGCCTATTCTATTTATCTTTGATGTAATTTTATTTTTGCTTATAGGTCTTCAGTGAAAGTATGCATAAGCACAGCCAAGGACAAAATGGTAAAATGGGATGACGAAGGAGACAACTGGAGACCCGAAAGGTACAAGAAGTATCAAGCACCTGTTCATGTTGATTCAGAGAACACCATGGAAAAACAGTGTGCTCAACAGTAGTAATTACTCTCTACTAAAAAAAGTCTCTACTATATATAGATGTTAATTTTGCTAAAATGTTTAGATGTTTAACTCTTATTGGACAATAAATGTTAATAGTCACTAACTTGTGGTGTGTGTGTGTCTATGTATATATGTAAATATAAACATTACACATATACAGTCCCTTCAGAAAGTATTGGAGCAGCAAGGCCAATCATTTTGCTTTTGCTATACACTGAAGACATTTGGGTTTGAGATCAAAAGATGAATATAAGAGATCAAAATTTCAGCTTTCATTTCCTAATATTTGAATCTAGATGTGTTAAACAACTTAGAACATGGCCCCTTTGGTGGCAGACCATCCAATTTTTAGGTGAGCAAACGTATTGGAGCAAAGAGTCTTAAAATAAATAACACTTAATATTTGGTTGCACATCCCTTTCTTGCAATAACTGCATCAAGCCAGCAACCCATTGACATCACCAAACTGTTGCATTTGTCTTTTCTTCTTTCAGTTGTGGTTTGTTTGGGGGGGTTTCTCCCTTTAGTCTCCTCTTCAGGAGTGAAATATGAATACTCAATTGGGTTAATGTCTGGCGATTGACTTAACCAGTCTTAAACTTTCCACTTTTCCCCCTGATGAAGTCTTTGTGTATTTTGGGTCATTGGCTTGCTGCATGAAGTTCCTCCCAATTAGATTGGATGCATTTCTCTGTAAAATGGCAGACAGCATATTTCTGTAGACTTTTGGGTTGAATTGGAGCACTGACTTGTGCCAGGCCTTCTCATCCAATGTCAGTGCCCGACCTCATAAGTGCTTTTGTGGCTGAATGGGGAAAAAATCCCCACAGCCATGCTCCAAAATCTATTTGAAAGCCTTCCAGAAGAGTGGAGGTTAATATAACAGCAAAGGGGGGAATAGAGCTGGAATGAGATGGTCAAGAAACAAATAAGGGTGTGATTGTTCAGATAGCCACATACTTTAGGCAACATAGTGTATGTACAGTACTGTGCAAAAGTCTTAGGCACCCTATTTTTTTTTAGTACAAACTTTGTTATAGATTTTTATTTTATGACTTCTACATTATTGATTCAGTACAAAAACATTTTAGATTTCCAAACATTAGTTTTCCAGCACAAAATTAAATGTTACAGAAAAATGTTTGTCTCTGTAAAGAAAGTAGCATATTACATAAGAGACCACGTTTCAGACAAAAAACATAATGAAGGCTGCTGGGTTTTGCTGCAAAAATAAGAAGCAAGTATGATAGTCAAAGTCTCCAGAAGAACTGTGGCTGGTTCTGCAAGATGCTCAGTAAAACTTTTTTTAAGCGAAGGATTGTCACACCAAATAATGACTTTGTTTCATTTATTACTGTTTACTGCTCTTTATGGTATTTTTTTAATGTAGAAACATTTAATTTGATTATTTTTGAAGGCATCTTTGCTCTACAGCATTTCTTTGCATGTGCCTAAGACTTTTGCACAGTACTGTAGGTGTAGTATTGCTGTGAAATATACAACAGTCTGCTTATGCAACTATGGCACTTAGAAGCTGACAAAAGTATTTAAATGTGAAATTCATATATGTTAATTATTATACATCACATTAAATAAAATTCCTTTGATTTTAGATAAACATTTTTTGCTGTAGACAATGTTCACTTTCAGAAGTAAATTTTCAGTCGACTGATATTAGTGGTCTTTGTTTCACGTTGTACAAAGTTGTTAGTGTAGCATCAAGAATCTCTTTATTGTCTGTTAGTGTTTGGAATCTGCATATGTTGCTGGAGTTTCTTGCATTTATATTCTAAATGTGCATGTCTACCCCTGTAACTACCTCACTCTCTGTGGGTATCTCTAGTCCAGGGGTGTCCAGTCTTATCCACAAAAGGGACAGTGTGGGAGCAGGTTTTCATTCCAACCACGCAGCAGCCACACCTGATACCTGTTTAACAACACATGATATAATGTATATAATAATATACATACGAATAATGGTCTCAACAACAACCTGGACTGGAAGATCAACTCTGAGGCTGTGTATAGGAAAGGGATGCACAGACTCTACTTTCTGAGGAATCTCAGGTTCTTTAATGTTTGCTACAAGATGTTAGAGATCTTCAACCAGTCTGTGGTAGCCAGTGCAGTCTTCTTTGCAACAGTATGCTGGGGGTGCAAAAATACTCAACAAACTAACACCCTAACAAACACCCTCCATGACCTACTGGTTAAACAGTAGAGTACCTTTAGTAGAAGACACTGTTGTAGAAAGGAATGGTACAGGAGGTCATTTGTACCACAACAGCTCATCACTGTGCTGGGACACTATTTTGCACTGAGCCAGTCTTAGGATAAGCTCATTGGACATTAGTTGAATTATACTACCATCCACTATTATATCCATATGCACTCCCACTTTACTTAGATTCATTTTTCCCTTTTCTCACATTCACTCTATACAATACTGTATTCCCCTCTTCATTTTATTTCCGTTTACGATGTTTACATGCTGACAAAGTTTGTACTGCACTGCCCCTTTAATTCTACTCAAGTCTGCTGCTTATATCTACAATGTTTACACCCCACTGCTCTACCACATCACACTCTTACACTGTATTCTTTTTTTTGTATATATTTATTCTTATTTTGTTTGAGTTATAGCGTTAAATTACTTTTAGTATACTCTCTGTGCTGCTGTAATAGGTGAATTTCTCTCTGGGATGAATAAAATGATCCATCCATCCATCCATCAGTCCATCAATGGACTATCAGGCATGGCTCCTGCTTGGTTGTAATGAAAACCTGCACGCACACCAGCCCTTTGTGAATAAGATTGGTCACCCCTGCCCTAGTGATATGAGCATGCCAGTACTTATGCACAGGTCATCCTTTTTTGACCCACACTCACCCAAACGTATTTAAAATGATAAAAATAAAACCTGGTGAAACAAAAACTGTTGTTGGCCTCCTTATAAAAGCAATCATACAGATAGTGTTTTCAGAGAACATTGGGAATACTAGCAGAATAGCTGTTTTTTATATATATATATATATATATATATATATATATATATATATATATATATATATATATATATATTAATTATTATTATAGGTCTATTATAATAGGTATAATAGGTTATTGGTCTTTTCTTCGTTCCTGTCACTTCACTAGTGATTTACTTTCAATCTATAATCCATGTAAATCACTTCTATTTATATATTAAATATAAGTAAAAATTATAAAGTAAAATATCTGTACATTTAGCAATATCAGAATTGAAATTATCAGAATGAAAAGTGCTACATAAATTATAAATTATAAAATAAACCCCCCCAAAATTTGACTGTTTCCTGTCAAGTATAAATACATCTATGCCAATGCTATTAACTGATCAAATTGATGCTGTTTTACAATACTCCGTCTTTCCATTTTAGATTAACAAAAAAAAAGACAAATAAGGGTCGGGAGAGAAGAAGATGATTGAGACGAATGGCTAGATCGATAAGCTTGAGCTGCTCATCGCGGCATTGCAAGTTCAGTGAGAATCTCAGGCTGTAATCCTCAACGAAATGCAGCCTTTAAAGCGGTGCTGTTCCAGTCACTTCGTGCTGCAACGGTCCAGAACTCCAGCGCATATGCTGCCACTTGGCGTCTTCCCTGCTTCATGGTCAATTGCTGCTCACCAGTTTCTTTCCCCTCGGGTGAGTGGTGGAACACACGCCGAAACTTCTCGACAAATTGTTCATAGGACAATCTGGACTCGCTTCCTTTTTCCCAAACAGCCAAGGCCCATTGCAGGGCTTTGCCAGGTTAAGGAAATGAGCTATTTTCTCTGACTCGGACAGACCTGCATGACTGGTGAAATACAAAGAGCACTGAAGCAAAAATCCCCGACACAGAGGGGTCACCTGAATATTTCTCCAGCGTATGCATTGACAGACAGGTTATATGGGGCTGCGTAGTAGCTGCAGCAGCCTGAGAAAGATACTTGACCTGGGCTGTAAGCTCCACCAGCTACTGATGGTGGTCACCCATAAGCTACCCGTGAGCTAGGACAGCTTGCTGCCAGTTGGGTTGTCCTGCAGCATCCATGGGCAGGCAAAGTATTCTGTCAGGTGAAGGAGTAGATACAGATGCAAAAGCAGGTACAGAGGTGTTTGTACCTGCTTGTAGGTACATATTTGTAAGCCGCTGTGCTGGGAAGTTGAGTCCATGGTTGGCTGTGACATGACAGTACGCACAGATTCCTACTACTATTTGTATATAGCTACTATTTATAATTATTAAAAGGTTTACCCACCTCTTTCACTAAGATAATTTGGTTTCTTTTGGATAGGCATCAATCGGTTTACTCTATCCTGATTGAGATGTATAAACGAATGACTTTTTTTCCAAATGAGCTATCGGATTATGAATGGATTATTTGGTAGCATTTAAAGAGTTATTTTTGCATAAATAATACAGTCAATCCTGTATTTTAGCCAGGAAAAAGCAAAAAGTATCATAATATAATTTTTGATATCAGTGAATGAGTGAAGGAATGAAAATGAATTTCTGTAACAAAAATCTCTGTATAAAGTACATATTTCAACTTGCATTCTTCAAACACTCACATAACATTAAGTTTTGTGATCAGTTTGATGTAAACTTGTTTAGTGGAAGCACACAACACAGGAAGTGTAATTTGCTAAATTGTTCACATAACTCTCAAAGTTAAGCAATATAAAAGTGTCACCTTTGATTGTCCTAGAGAATGAACAAATAATGACAAGGCTTGGAGTAAGAGTGAGTAGGAGAAAAATAATTAAGAAGAGCAGGTAGAGTAGCTTGGAAAGTAAGAAGACTAGCAATAGAGGAAGAGTGGGAGAGATGCGAAATACACAATGAGGGAAAGGATAATTGATGGGAAGAGGAGAGCAGAGAGGAAGAAGAGAGTATAAATGATGAGCACAAAGAAGGAGAAATTTAAATTAGATATAGTAAACATAAACCCATTATTCCCATTCCACAAGAGCAAAGCCGGAAACAATTGAATCTGAGAGTTTGTAGTGGTTTGGGACAAAGTCCACTCTTTAGCACTGTTATGAGAATGGTTTGAAAACCCATCCACATTTCCTAACAGTGTTTCTTCCACCATTTTCTCCCATTCTGAATCCTGTTTAAAGTTTCCTCTCTTCCCCTCTGACAGAGTAGGACATTTACAGACCAAGTACTTTAAAAATGCTGGGATAAATGTAACCCAATTTGTTTCATATCTGTAACCCAGTGCTGGGTCTATATATTACAGAGCTGTGGGTTTAATTGTTGGATTACATCTAGAACCAAATTGCTGGGTTGTGGAGAGTTGCTGTAACTACCAAACATTGGTTTATTATGACCCAGGCACAGGTTATCTTTACCCTAAATACTGGGTTCATTCATTCATCTTCAGTAACCACTTTATTCTGGTCTGGGTAACAGTGGATCTGTAGCCTATCCCAGAAACACTGGGCAAAAGGTGGGAATACACCCTGGATTGGATGCCAGTTGATTGCAGGGCACCATGCGCACACATACACACACTTATTCTACCTACAGTCCCCTTTGAAAGTATTGGAACAGAAAGCTCAATTCTTTTGTTTTTGCTATACACTGAAGACACTTGGGTTTGAGATCAAAAGATGAATATGAGATGATAGATCAGGATTTCAGCTTTAATTTCCTGATATTTATATCTAGTGTAGCTTAGAACAATATTGGAACATGTGACTGACAGGTGTTTCTTGTTGACCACATGTGCCCTTTTAAATTAATGGTTTAAACAATTAACAGTCACCTGTGAAGTCTGCATTTGTTGTTAAAAAGGATAAACCAACATGAGCTGTCTATGGAAGAAATCAAGCCATATTGAAGCTGAGAAAAAATGAAAAAAATCCATCATAGCCATTGCAGAAGCATTGGGGATACCCAATACAACAATTTGGAATGTCTTGAAAAAAGAATGAAACCACTGGTGTACATATATCCAGACATCAAACAAGTCAGCCAAGGAAAATAACAGCAGCTGATCACAGAAACATTGTGAGAGCTGTGAAGAAAAACCTAAAAACAACAGTCAATGACAACACCAACCACCTCCACAGGGCAGGGATGAAGGTCTCACAATCCTCCATTCAAAGAAGACTTCAATATCAGAAATATAGGGGCCATACCACAAGATGCAAACCACTTATCAGGAGTAAGAATTGGAATGCCAGATTGGAATGCTGAAAGAAATACAGCAATGAGCCCCAAAAGTTCTGGTACCAAGCTTAACCTCTACCAAAGTGTGGAGAAAGAAAGGATCTGTGTTTCAAAACATATGAGCTCATCAGTCAAGCACAGTGGAGGTAGTGTCAAAAGGTTTGGGATTGCCTGGCTGCTTCTGGAACGGACTTACTAATCTTTATTGATGATGTAACTCATGATGGTGGCAGAAGAATAAATTCATATCAACTCTGCTTTTACGGAAGGCAACAGAAAGCACAAAGAGTCATAAACAAATCAACTTTCACTGATTACATACAGGTGAGAATCATTCATGCTTTACCTGCCAGTTCGACCTGCCTCCTCTCCGTCCAAAGCCAACGCTTGACCACGCCCCCGCTGCCACACAGTGAAAATGACAAAATACATAAGCTTCTAAGCAAAGAACAAGGCAAGAAATTTATCTCCATAGATTGTCGTGGTGACTGGACTTATTATGTCATGAAGATGTTTTGCCACTAATGAGGGACTTCCTCAGTTCTATCTATTGATGGGAAAATCTCCATTATTGAAACACTGTGTGTGACATACCTGTAGCATCATGGACTGTTGGGTCCGGAGATGTTAATTTTAGTGTAACCACCAGGGTGAACTTGTCAGAATGGAACTGTGATGAAAGTTCCATGGAAGGTGATAGGTGCTGTTGCAGTTTGACATACTGTATGTAGATGGAGTCCTTTCCATAATGTGTGTAGAACATTGTCCTCAAAGTACTTTTCTTTGTCCTTTAGTTGTAGGTAAACAGCTGGGTCCTGAAATTAGCTATGTTCGTCTTCTCATACTCCATATCATTGAGCTTGTGGCTGACAGTACTGTGAGCTTACAGTACTGTGAGCTTGCAGAGAATGTCCTCCACCGGCGAGACGCCAGGATCTGCACACCCAAGGGGAGGGGAGACCCAGCCAAAACCGCTCCGCTTATGGGACGCTTCAGGATGTGTCCATGCCTACCGAGAAGGACCCCACCGCCCCTTGACACGTGGAAAATCCCTGGCTCGCCGGATGCGCAATGTTGGAAGACCACAATGTGAATGTCTTTGCCTGCTGTAGCATTATGATTTCCCTTACTGGTTCTAAGGGACATAGACCAAACCTGTTCCCACATGACAATGCCCCAAAGCAAGGTCCATAAAGGCATAGTATGCCAAGGTTTGTGTGTAAGAACTTGACTGGCCTGCACAGAGCCCTGACCACTACCCCACTGAGCATTTTTGGGTTGAATTGGAATGCTGACTGTGCTTGGGGCCTTCTCTCCCAACATCAGTGCCCGACCTCACTAATGTTCTTGTGGCTGAATGGGCACAAATATCCACAGCTTCATTCTAAAATCTAATGCAAAGCATTCCCAGAAGTGTGGATGCTATTATAGCAGCAAAGGGAGGACTAAATCCATATTAATACCCATAGTTTTGAAATGAGATGTTCAACAAACACATATGCATGTGATGGTCAGGTGTCCACATACCTTTGGCCATATAGTGTATCCTGGGTGCATTTAGAAGAAAGACTACTGAGAGAAGGTGACAATCTCAACAAAGCATATGCATTGTATAAGAAACAACAAAAGCTAAAATACAGAAAATGGATGAAGTGGAAAGGAATGCATAGTCCTCTTTACCAGAGAGAAAACACGTTGATGCAGTGCCACATTAGCAAGAATAAAAAAACACCAAGAGCAAAAATAACAGATGAAGCAAGCAAGTTTATATGCAAAAGATGTAGATGTGAACATGGTTCACATCATGTGAACATGGTTCATGGTTTCAGAAAACACGTTGATGCAGTGCCACATTAGCAAGAATAAAAAAACACCAAGAGCAAAAATAACAGATGAAGCAAGCAAGTTTATATGCAAAAGATGTAGATGTGAACATGGTTCATGCAATTGCCTGGCATGTGGAAAACAGTTTAAGTACTGTCAAAAACTGGAATCACTTTGCTAAGATGTGCAGATCTAGGAAAGTGCATGCATTTGATGATGATGGCATCACAGAGTAGTGTTCAAGTCTGTTCTCTGGGGTTGTGCAGACGAACACAAAAAGAAGAATGGACAGTTGATCTAAAAATAGAACACAAGTTTATCAGTGTAACAGTTCGCACAGTTGCAAGGAGAACATAGGAGACCAGGTACACTTTTTTGACTTTTGACCCTTTGTTTTCACTTAGCTCACCTACTGGTGGTTTTTGAAAAAATGAGAACTTAAAGTCACAACCCAACATTAATGTCCACTAGCTCAGCATCTCGTGCTCTGACTCCACGTCACTAAAACATGAGGGAACGCACACAGGGAAGAGATGACAGAGGTTATATAGGGATCACAATTAGTATAAACAGGTGAACCCAATCAGTAATTAACTCTCCCCTTTGCACATCCCTTCGGATGTGCAGGGTGCAGTCTCAGTCCAGGAGTTGCTAGGCATGTGTCAAAAGCCGGTCTCCTTCCTCCTGCAGCATGGACTGGAACCACTGGCAATGTTCCTCCTGGTGTCAGCCCCACCTGCTAAAGCATGGCTCTTAGAATTGTTAATCCATTTGATTGCTGTAGATGGTTTTGTGCAGAATTTCCAATATTGAGGCTAAATGGCCTGGTTCTGTGCATGACTTGATATTTTAAGCAACAAAATCCAGCTGGCTCTCGGGTGGCAGACTGCACGCTGGCAGCTTGGCTTCTCCGGTCAGGAGGGCCTGAATGTGCAGCCCTTGACCATACACATCTCAAGCCTGTACCCTCAAACATCTCCAGGTATGCCACGGCATCATCCTGATATGTCATTCTGGCCAGCAAGGAGTTTAGGGAGGGGCTTGCGAGTAATGAGGAATAGGACGTCAGCAGGCTCTGGATGGCTGCACAGTCCGCAGCTTGCTGCTCCACTATTTCTGCGAGTATTTCCATTGTTGTTGCTGCAGACCCACAAGAGACTGATGCTGCTGCTCTGGGGTTCAGCACCAATGTGGCAATGTTTGCAGTCAGCTGGAAAAACTTAGTGGAGTCAGGTCACACTTGCATGTGAGCTTTTATTAATAATGAAGCAGCTCCATTCTGCTCGTTTTTTCACCCCACGCCCACAACATAACACTCAGACTCAGCTCACTATGAGAGACAGGGAGAGACAAAAAGCTTGTTAATATAACTCACACACAAATAAGGAACA
This sequence comes from Pangasianodon gigas, assembly GCA_022758105.1. Lineage (NCBI taxonomy): Eukaryota > Metazoa > Chordata > Actinopteri > Siluriformes > Pangasiidae > Pangasianodon > Pangasianodon gigas. The sequence goes on along the minus strand of CM040460.1, from coordinate 12,813,258 downwards.
GATATGCCACATTAACTGGCCGCTTCCCCCTGCTCCTGCTGCAGACTCTCGCTAAACCACCTGCCACAACTGGTAACAGTAGTCTTCAGTGTTTGTGTACATCATGAACCCATGCAGTATTGCAGAAGCACAAGGTGCACAACTCTCCAACAGGTAAGTGGTACTTATGTATTACCCACAAAGGTATCATCTCTTGTCCTTAACTTTATTTCTGTCAAAGAATGCAGAGCAGACCTTCAGTAAAAGCAGTCAAATAAATCTATGTGCCTTTGTTCAAGTTTTAATTTAGCTTGTTGCGTTCCACAGGCAGAACAAGATGACAAAAAAACTCTCTTTGCTGGTTCAGTGAACTAGTTAGGGCTTTACTGTGCCGAATGGTGTTTGAAAGGTAAGGCTCCAGTAATTTACATAGATATGTAATATCTGTGGACTACACTAAAAATGTTTAAAAAAGAGGTAAAATTATTTATTACACATTGATCTTATTCAAATAGCATAGTGGTAGAGATGGGCTTGGTGAAATTGGTATAGACTGGTTGGTATAGAACATAACATATAGAGAGTATTCAAGTGAAAGTATGACACATCATGCTTGTGCCAGAACATTGATATTCAATGTATAGAAGGTGCTGCATATAAGTTGCATGTGAAAATTTTTATTGTGAGACTGGGTTGATTTTAATAAGTATATTTAATTATTTTACAACGTTTATTATTTTAAAACAGCAGCAGAAAAAAAGACTCAAAATGCCCAGCTCGCATATTATGAAGAAGGTCAGCAATGATGTGGCTAGGGGAGACAGATAAAAGGACACAGTTAGGGAGGTGACAGGCAGAAGAAATATGTGTTAAAGTGACAATGAAGTTGGATATTTTGCAAAAGAATGCCCACATATGGAGAAGGAGGAGGTAGAATTCCAGCAGCCCTGGTTCATAGAGCAACACCAGTACACGGTTGCAAATCCTAGAGGATGAGGTCAGCAAACAGCATAGGATGAGGCAGGGGAAAAGGTAGGATGCAGTCAATTTTCAACAGTCTCCTGCAATCTTGATCAAAATCCAGTGGTTTCTGTGTATGTTGTTACGGCATCCATTGTAATTCTGTTCCGCGTGCCTGTGTCAGTGGTGGGATGGGTGTCTTTTGTCTGCACCTCTTTCAGGCTCAGCCCACTGCAACATGTCACATTCCTGCATCTGGTTTGCCATTGGAAGATCCCAACTCTTACACACCTCACTCCCACCTCGTGCTTTACGATTGGTTGGATGGACTTTTCCAGATGTGTAGTCTACATCCCCGCACAGATCATTGCCTTTGCTTTGTCCTGTGTGAATTTTGCTCTGTGTGTTGATTTCTTCTGTATATGACCCTCTGCCTGTTATTGAACTTGTTATTGATCGTGCTTTGCCCCTTTGGAATCAGTTGTTTCATTTGTATATACGTATCTTGTAAATAACACACAACAATAACCATGTTTTTTAAATAGTACATTGCAAATAGTGGTTAGTAGGAAGTTGGCACCATTTTATGTTTAATCCGTTTTCTCTTGGTTTTGGGTTTTGGGAGTGAGGGAAGGAATTGTATTTTTTGTTTCTTTTTTTTTTTTTAATCAGGTTAGTTAGTTCACTTTATGTATAGTTATAGGGAATTTTGTTTATTATTTTGCCCTGGTTGGCTTCTGAAGCTTAAACCACAATCATGACAGTCGGAGCATCAGGACTTCCACTCACCAAATATTTTTCCGCACCAGTTAAATAGGGCACTAAAGCTGTTTCACATTGTTTTTTGATTTCTCATGCATTGTACAGCGAAATCTATTCTGATGAAATATTTGCTGATTGAGAAAAGCCTGAATTTTTGCATTGTACCTCCTACTTTTCCTGACGTCAGGTAGACCCACTTTTTGAGACAAAATGGTTCACTGGATCTGAGACAGAAACTATTACTCTACTATGATGTGGTTTTGCGCTGTCTCTGTTTCATTAACTTCAGAGCAGAAGTCTTTCTTAGTGGAAGATTCAGTGCCTCATCTCTCAGTGGCAAATGCTTGGGGCAGTGACAAGAGTTAGGCCCAGGGTTGAAATCACTTTAGTAGTGGATGATTGGGGGCAACAGAACAGAAATAAACTCTTTTTTCTGTCTCAAAGCAAGCCTAATGCATTCCTTTCTTTCATCTTTCCTCTGTTCTGAGAACATCTGGCTATGTCTAATGGAGGCAACAACATGAGTTCAGAAGTAGCAGAGGAGCAGCCTTTGCTTAAGGACATTTTTTATGGGCTAAATCACAGTATGACTTTGGCTGTAGGAAAAATGCTAAACCATTAGAAGTACATCCAAAGTTATCCTACCGACCTTTCAGAGCCCAATATCTTCTTTCTTCAGAGGCAGAGCAGGGATTGGATGGCATTGTCATCTCTTTAATTGACAAGGGTGCAGTTATTCACTGTGAAGCTATTCCAGTGAACAGCCCAATTCCTGCGGTTCAAAAATCAAACTTTTCCTGGTGTCTTATGCAAGACTTCAGGGGAGTAAATTCTGATGTACATTTGTCAACTCCAATTGTTCCAAATACCTTTTGTGTCAAATATCCCTCCTAAGTCATTTTCTCTGTAATCAATTTGGCAAATGCGTTTTTCAGCATTCCTATGCACAAGGACTGCTCGTATTGGTTTGCTTTTACATTTAAGGGTATCCGGATCAGTTTTTTCTCTGAGCTACAGAAAAACTTAGAATAATTTCAGTCACTAGGTGGCAGCACTCTCAAACGTTATATAAATGATCTGCCCCATTGCTCTGAGACTAGGGAACAACGTATTGGACACTAAGGTGCTGTTAATATTCTTAGCTGAGAAGCGCCATATGTTCTAAATCTAAACTGCAGTTTGTCCAGCGTAAAGTAAAATATTCGGGACATGTCCTATCATCTGAAAGGTGACAAACTGACTCAGATTGCTAGCATCCTCAGTTCACCGAAGCAACAGGTGATGAGTTGGCTCGGCATGCCGACCTGGGATTATTGATTTTGAGACAATTTGCACATGGCCATAATTATGATTGCCATTAAGCAACCACGTCCAATGGACAACAGAGGCTGGCACTGCTTTTGAACGACTAAAAACAGTGATTTCATCTGCTCCATATCGGAGTCAAACTCGCAGCAGATGACTCCGATCCAGATCCGCTTTTCTTCTGGCACATGCTAACAGTCAGCTCAGTTTCGGTTCATGAGTCAATATCAGTCTGTTACAGATCTGCCTGTGTGAAATCTGCGCATTTGTGGCAGATGTGGCTTTCACATCGCCTATTGAATCAGCTATTCATGCGCTTATATATGCAGTGGATTCGGGTTACAGCCACAGTGTTAATTACACAAAATTAATTATGTTTAGGAGACAACCAATATGCTCAATCATTCTGTATATGGGTACATACAGTCAGGTCCATAAATATTGGGACAGTGACACAGTTTTGGTAATTTTGCCTCTGTACACCACCACAGTGGATTTGAAATGAAGCAGTCAAGATGTGACTGAAGCGTAGACTTTCAGCTTTAATTCAAGGGGTTTAACAAAAATATTGCATTAACCGTTTAGGAATTACAGCCATTTTTTACAGAGTTCCT
>CM040460.1:12783475-12795667 GCA_022758105.1 Pangasianodon gigas | reverse complement strand
CGCTGTTTGGGTTTAAATAAGCAAATACTTAAGAGCCTATGATTGGATCATTACTGCAGTGATTAATATGTTTCAGCTGGCAACAATTCTTTTAACCTTAACTGATGCAGTGTGTAGCTTCTCATTTCTTAAACAACCATGGCAGATTACGTATCCCATGGTCGTGGAAAAGATGTTACTGAAGGGGAAAATTGTTGGCATGCATCAAGCAAAGAAAACAACTAAGGAGATTGCTGAAATCACTGGAACTGGGTTATGAAATGTCCAGTGCATTATTAAAGCCTGGAAGGATATTGGTGAACCGTCAACTTTACAGCAGAAATGTAGTCGGAAAAAAATCTTGAATGATCGTGATCGGAGATCTTTAAAACTCTTGGTGATGTCACATCATAAAAAAATCGACAGGAGAACTCATGGCTATGTTTAATAGTGAAAGTAAGAGCATTTCCACACGCACAATGTGATGAGAACTTACAGGATTGGGACTAAACAGCTGTGTGGCCACAAGAAAGCCATTTGTTAGTGAGGCTAATCGGAAAAAATTACTTCAATTTGCTAGGGAGCATAAAGACTGGACTATGGAGCAATGGAAAAAGGTCATGTGGTCTGATAAAATCAGATTTACCCTATTCCAAAGTAATGGGCAATGTCAAGGTAAGAAGGGAAATGCATGAAGTGATTCACCCGTCATGCATAGTGCCTACTGTACAAACCTCTGGAGGCAGTGTTATGATCTGGGGTTGCATCAACTGGTCAGGTCATGACAAATGAAAAACAAATACAAATGTTTTATGGAAAAAAGAAAAGAAAAAATTTACAATAACCTGGTTGCATAAGTGTAGGACCCTGGTCTGTGAGGGTGCGGAGGAAGACTTGGGAAGCAGGCGGAATTTTAGCAGAGCTCTGGGCTTGCGTTTATGCTGCCCTCGCTTTTCAGCGCACTTTCAAAAACTCAACAAAAAATAGAAGCGTGTGTGTCTATGCCACTCTCTTTCTTCTTATGGCAGTCACTTAGAGCATAAAGAGACACAAATAAGTAGACCGGTGGTAACGAGACACAGATGAGAATCATCTTGCGCTACCTGCTGGTTCAACCCGCCTCCTCTCAGTCTGCACTCGATCACGCCCCGCCTGCCACAATGAGTTTTATAATAGGGCATGTGACTGTGCTCAGAATTAATCAATCACATTCAAACATGTGTTCAAAACTAATTATCATACTCCTGTCATCAATTAAGTGATTCTGATTAACGCTAAATAAAGATAAGCTATTTCTGTATGATTTTATTGAATATCTTCTTGGTTTTATCTGACTGCTGAAGCCATAGTCCGCAATCAGCTTACAAAGCATGTACAGGATCTCTCATTGGAAGGTATCAATCAGGAGAGGGGTACAAAAGAATCTTCAAAACATGGAACAACATGAAGGCCATCATCAGCAAGTGAAGAAAATGGGGCACCACAGTGATATTACCAAGAACAGGACATCCCTCCTAAATTTACAAAAGGATAAGAAGAAACTTATCAGGGAGGCTGACCTAATGGTACTGGTCACTTCCTGCTTCAGACAACAATCTCTTACATTCTTCACATGTCTGGGCTATGGGGTAGGGTGGCAAAATGGAAGCCCTTTCTCACAACAAAAAACATCCAAGCCCAAGCCTGCCTAAATCACCCCAAACTATGTGGGAAAATGTGTTATGGTCTGATGAGACCAAGGAAGAATTTTTTGGGCATAATTCTAAAAGATATATTTGGTGGTGGCAGCATTATGCTATGGGGCTGTTTCTCTTCAGCTGGTTCTGGGGCTCTAGTCAAGATAAAGGGAATCATGGATAGCTCCAAATACTAATTTATTTTGATCACATAACACGCAGGCCTCTGTTGGACAGCTGAAGATGAAGAAAAATTTCTTCATCTTGCATCTTGCAGCGCAATAACAACCAATAAGCACATATTCAAGTTAGCGAAGGAATGGCTTAAGAACAAGAAGAACAATGCATTTGTTAAGGGGTGTACACACTTCTGCAACTAGGTTATTGTAAGTTTTTTTTTCTTCTTTTTTTCCGCTAAAATTATTTGTTTTTCACTTCAATTTTATCGATTGCTATATTACATTAAAAGTGGAAAAAGATCTGACATATATCTTAGTTTCATTTTTTTAACATCACAAAAACCCACAATTTTAACAGGGATGTGTAGATTTTTTTTATATCTACTGCATATGTTTGGAGATTTTGACATTGCAACCCCTTTTTCCTGAGGCTCTACTATCTACACAGAACCAGTCTCATAAATAGATTTTTAAAAAATATATTGTTATTCATAATATTAAAATGACCTAATCGGCCACAGAAAGACTCTTCATGTTATTTATTTACAGGTATAAATTATATAGAGATATAATTTTTGGTCATTTTCACAGTTTACCCATCAATCTTGCCCTAATCTTTAAAACTATACATTTCTGAGGCCTTTTCAATAGCATCTCTCTGGTGTCAGGTAGATAAGCTTGTTTTTGCATGATAGACCAGCACAAAGATGTGTTTGACAGCATAGGAATGAATAAGCCCTGCTCCCTTGACAAGTTGATATGATGTCTTCTACTCACATCTAACATTTTTGTAAAATATGCTAGTAAGGGAACATTATTTTTGTTTAAGGACAGAAATGATCAAAAAAGATATCACACAGCTTAAGATTAAGATGAAATTCACTGGAGAAACTTCCTTTGTCACATGCCTAAAGAAACTCTAAAAGTACTACATAGCTGGTTACAAGCCTAATAAAGAAGTAAAACTACTAAGACTTGATAGATCCTTGTTAATTGATATTTGATGTTTTTTTTTCTTAGATATAACTGTATGATTTAAAAACATGGAAAAGTTACACCAAGTATCATTCATATTAAACAACTCAACCATAAATTTGTTTATTAACCTAAGTGTGCTAGATTTTCTTTCCACGTGTGCTGTTCAATTTAGTACTACACAAATAAATACCACTACATCTATTTTCTTTTTCACTTGACAGGCTGCTTCTGCATCGCTTATACTCTCTACCATCATAACATTTTGAATTACTCAGGCGTGTTGCTGAAGAAGTCATCTTGCTATTTTCACCCAAACAATTATGGCATTGTAGCACTGACCCTACGATTTACCATATTCATAACTCCCTCCACATTTTGTGTTCTGCATTTTCACTTTACAAGGGAAAACCCCAGCCACGCTTAATAAATCCCAGGCTCAATATTGAGGGTAAATTGGCTTCTTTAAGGAGCCATGGTGGTTTAGTGGTTAGCACTGTTGCCTCACACTTCTGGGGTTGGGGGTCCAGTGTGTGTGTGTGTGTGTGTGGGGCAGGCATTTTCATGTTCTCCCAGTGCTCTGGGGTTTTCCTCTGGGTACTCCAGTTTTCTCTCCCAGTTCAAGGACATGCACTTTAGGCTGATTGGCATTTTCAGATTGTCTGGAGTGTGTGTGTGTGTGTGTGAGATTGTTCCCTGCGATGGGTTGCCACCCTGTCCAGGGTGTCCCCTGCCTTGCACCCTGAGTCCCTTGGGATAAGCTCCAGGTTACCCTGTGACCTAAGGATAAGCATTAAAGAGGATGGATGGCTGGATGGCTGGATGGCTAGGGAAGTGGTAGCTCAGTGGTTAAGACGTTGGACTCCTGATTGTGAAGGTTGAGAGTTCAAATCCCAGCACCGCCAAGCTGCCACTGCTGGGCCCCTGAGCAAGGCCCTTAAACCTCAACTGCTCAGGTGTATAAATGAGATAATTGTAAGTCGCTCTGGATAAGGGCGTCTGCCAAATGCCATAAATGTAAATGGCTTCTTTAAACAAAATCAGCACTGGCATGATATGAACTCTTTCACTGTCCTTCTTCAATAAAAATTTTTTAGACCTACTCTCTGATATTTTTTTAGGATACAATATATGTGACAATTTTGTGGTGGGGGGGGGGGGGGGGGGGGGGGGGGGGGGGGGGGGGGGGTGTGAAGAAAGGGAAAAATTATGTAAATTTTATGTTTGGCCAGACAACACTTATATTGTCCTGTGTAAGTGTGTTCGGCCATGAGACACATCATGTGGAAACCTCATTTATTTTGGGCAGTCTCCTCCTGCAGGCGGGGTAACGGGGTAACGCCAGCAGGGGCTTTTATGTAAATGCGGATGAAGAATGCTGGCAATGCCTGCTTGACTTCAGACGGGTCTCAGAAAGCACGGAAAACAGCGGCGTGCTCTTGCTACAACATAACATTGATTTCTTTCTGACTTATGCCAGTACTGGTGGGATAACTAGTAACAGCTGTAGGAAATTTACGAGATAGTTTGTTGTTATACGCAGACTGTAGGTTACGGAAATGAAGAACAGTCATGTAAACATGGATCGGTGTAATCCAACAGATGGATATAAGAAGTTTAAACGAAAGGTTCGAGATTCTGTTAAACGTGAGGAAAAGACTTCACATGACTCTAAAAAAAGCCTCGACTCAGTGGGACCTTTGCTGGGGGAGGTTTATGGAAAAACACGTGAAAAAAAGTTACAGCGTTTTGATCCAGCTGGAGAATACATACGACAACCGGACATTTTAAATACTGCTCTTGATATGAAAATGTTCTCTTTGCCATCACTACCTAGGAATGAAACGGAAACACCACTATGGTCGATTTCAGAGACCCCAGTTAAAAACAGAAACGACACAACATCCCTACAAGTTTCAGCCTTTGATAATCAGCAAGCGTTTCCAACAAATTATCCTCCGCAATCGCGTATTCTGTTGTGCAAACGCTCTGAAAGGTCTCTCTGCTCAACCTCTCGTGGTTCATACCTCCATAACAGTGTTGACCCTGCCGACTCACTTAGGAAACGATCGGAAGAGCAGTCTGCTGGCGTCGTCACAGAGATCAAAGCAATTCAGCAGACACGAAGACTCCTGGCAAATGCTAGAGAAAGGACCAGAGTGCATACGATCAGTGCAGCATTTGAGGCTCTGCGAAAGCAGGTATCCCTATTTTATTTACTATTTGGAAAAAAAAATCATTTGCTATACACTTCTCTACTACGCAAGTCACTTGGCACCTTTCAGGACAGCCATTTGCTGAAAGACAGCATATATTTGTCGAATTAGCTTAATTCTCCTTTTCCTCAGGTTGATTATATCATATAGTGTAGGTTTTTAAGTTCATTTGTGCTTTCAAATGCTCCTCTTCACTCTCAGAAAATTTAGAGTCCTTAAGGGTACTTTGGTTGTTCCTTTGGGGGAACCCTTAAAGATTCTAATGTAGAGTCTTACAGCAGAGTGTTTGCCTATCAGTAAAGGTTCAAGAAGAACTGTTTAAGAAGCTCAGAATGCTTAATTATCCAAGAAATTAAAGTCCCTTAAAGAACCCTTGACAAACCATTTTTGAGTGTATGTTCTTACACAACGTACAAAAACAGAAACCGTACCACAGGATTAGGTACTTTAGGACTGTACACTCACTGAGCACTTTATTAGGAACACCTATTCACACATGTAATTATCTAATCAGCCAGTTGTGTCGCAGCACTGCAATGCATAAAATCATGCAGATACAGGCCAGCAGCTTTGGTTAATGTTCACATCAATCATCAGAATGGGGAAAAAAAAATTGATTTCAGTGATTTTGACCATGGCATGATTGTTGGTGCCTGACGGGTTGGTTTGAGTATTTCTATTACTGCTAATCTTCTGGGATTTTCACACACAACAGAATCTAGAGTTTATTCAGAATGGTGCAATAAAGAAAAAACATCCAGTGAGCAGCAAATATGCGGACAGAAATGCCTTGTTGATGAGAGAGGTTAATGGAGATTAGCCAGACTGGTTTGAGCTGACAGAAAGGATACAGTAACTGAGATAACCACTCTGCACAATTGTTGTGAGCAGAAAAGCATCTCAGAATGCAAAACACATCGAACCTTGAGGCAGATGGGCTACAACAGCAGAAGACCACATTGAGTTCCACTTCTGTCATCCAAGAACAGAAAGCTGAGGCTGCAGTGGGCACAGTCTCACCAAAACTGGACAGTTGAAAACTGGAAAAATGTAGCCTGGTCTGATGAATCTCAAGTTCTGCTGAGGCACACAGATGGTAGGGTCAGAATTTGGTGCCAACAGCATGAATCTATGGACCCAACCTGCCTTGTGTCAACAGTCTAGGCTGGTGGAAATGGTGTAATGGTATGGGGAATGTTTTTTTTTTTGGCACACTTTGGGCCTGTTAGTACCAATCAGTTATTGCTTGAATGCCACAGCCTATATGAGTGGTAGCTCAGTGGTTAAGCTGTTGGCCTTCTGGTTGGAAGATTGAGAGTTCAAATCCCAGCACCACCAAGCTGCCACTGCTGGACCCTTGAGCAAGGCCCTTAAACCTCAACTACTCAGTTGTATAAATGAGATAATTGTAAGTCGCTCTGGATAAGGGTATCTGCCAAATGCCATAAATGAGAATTGTTGCTGACCATGTGCATCTTTTTATTTCCACAATTTACCCATCTTATAAAGGCTACTTCCAGCATGATAATGCACTATGTCACAAAGCAAAAGTCATCTCAAACTGGTTTCATGACCATGACAATGTTCTTCATTGGCCTTCCCAGTCACCGGGTCTGAATCCAATAGAACACCTTTGGAATGTGGTAGAACAGGAGATTTGCAGCATGAAAGTGCATCTGAAAAAGCTGCAGAAATTGCATGATGTAATCATGTCAACATGGACCAGAATCGCAAAGGAATGTTTCCAACATTTTGTGGAATCCATGCCATGAAGAATTGAGGCTGTTTTGAGAGCAAAGGGAGGCCCTATCCAGTATTAGTGTAGTGTTCTTAATAAAGTGCTCAGTAATTGTATATTTCAGATGTATAATTAATGATCACATTTACAGCTGAATTCAGTGTAGCTCAGTTTGCTAGAGTTTGATTTGTGGTTTAAGTGGTTGACAACAATTTGCAAGCAAGTAGTGAGCTGATTTTTGAAGTAACCATAATAAGCTTATTAATTTGACCTGGTCTCTAGACCTGAAACCAGAATGATGTATTTTAATCAGAAGAGAATTTTTTGCAGAGGCTTGGTAAGCTTGGTGTATGCTAAAAGATAATATACACCTTTAAATTTTCAAAGTATAAATCCACTTAGAGTAAACTTTGTGTCTTAAGTGTGCAAAGAAATAGTAAAAATAAGTACATTTTCTCATACACTTAGGCCTAATAATGGGAGTATTGTTCTTTAGCCTTAGAAGTGCTTTTAAAATGGAGAGTGTTTAGGTGTGTCTTAGTAGTGTCTCAAACTATTAAGAGTAGCAAAAGGTGTCAGCACCAAGGCAGAAGAGATGTGCACATAGTATCTTCTGCACTTGGAAAGATGTATTGCAGTTGATAGATGATGCAATTCCCATATACACTGATCACAAAGTTATCCTTTTTCACTCATAAATGTAATTATTAACCAAATACAACACAAATCAAATAGAATCTGCCTAATTGAGGCATGACTATTTCTGATGTGCCAAATGCGATGTGCTCTGATTTGATCTGAACTATAAAACAGCATGGTGCAATTTGTGGATTGTAACTATAAAAAAAATACACATTTGAATTATAAAGTGCTAGGCAGATTACTCTGTGTTTACTAACGGCAGTATCATTTGCTTTAGCTCACATAATTTCAGCAGTTCTAACAGGATAATTTCAGTAATTGCAAATTCCTTGGAGGAAGTGGCATTAAATTATTATTAGACTGTAGCCACTGTAATTATTATTAGAGACTGTAGCTTATCACATTTTTGGGACTTCATATATTATTATTTCATAAATATAAGCAAGAATTCTACATTCAAATAAGTGTGCTTTGTCTACTTCTCATACTACAGAAGTTGGGTGCGTTGCTATGGATAACAGAGTGCTTCATGAAATTAAAAAAAAAAAAAAATGCGGGAGCTTCTGGTTCCTTTCCACTTCCTCAGCTTTCAATCGTTTGACCTTTTAATACCCTGTAATTCCATTTTAACAAACAAAGTATAGGGGATTCGAAAGTCAAAACTGACCCCACCAAGGATACTAGTAGTGAACTCAATATGGTGTCCATTGCTAGACTGCTGGAGGAAACCCGAAAGGCCCTCTCTGCTGAATTCAAAGCCATCTCGACACTCAAAACAAAGGTAGACCGTGTTCAAACCAAGGTGTCAGAACTTGCTCAAATCTAGTGCCAACTTACAAGGCGATTGCATACTAGCTCTGGAAACAGCTTGTGCTACGCTGATGGCTAGCAATACTAAAGTCACCGACCTGGAGTCTCACAGGTGCCAAAACAAAATTAGAGTCATTGGCTTACTGGAGTCTATCAAGGGGCCCCACCCCATTACTTTCTTTTCTGAGCTGCTTGCAATGGTTCTAGGCATTCTAGGCGTAGAACTCCCTTCCCCTCTAGAGCTTGACTGGGCCTGCAGAGTGCTTACTGCTAAACTGATGCCAGGAGAGAGGCCAACGGCTGTCATCATTCAACTACACCATTACCAGCAGAAAGAACAGATCATTCATGAAGTCTGAGCCAGGAGAGGCAAGCTACAGTACTGAGGCTTTCCCACCACCATCTATAGTCCCCTCCGAAAGTTTTTGGAATGGAAAGGCCAATTCTTTTGCTTTTGCTGTACACTAAAATCATTTGGGTTTGAGATCAAAAGACGAATAGATCAGAATTTCAGCTTTCATTTTCTGATACTTACATCTACAGTAGATATGTTAAACAATTTAGGACCTGTTTGATGTCTGGTTGTTAGTTTCTTTCTTTTTTTTTTTTTTTTTTTTTTTTTTTTTTTGGGGGGGGGGGGGGGGGGGGCATATTGACTATGCCCAATGCTTGTGCAATGGTTCTGCTTAATTTTCCCTCTTTTCTCAGCTTCAAAATGGCTTGCTTTTCTCACATAGACAGCTCTCTGCTCTTCATATTGGTTTATTCTTTTTAACAACAAATGCAGTCTTCACAGGAGAAACCCAGGGCTCAATCCAAGACTAGACATTCAGAGCTATTAATCTTTTAAACAATCAATCTAACAGGGCACACCTGGGCAACAAGAAACACTAGAAGTAGTGAGGCAATCGTGAAAAAGCACCTCAGATTCAGCAGAGTCAGACTGAACTCAGAGCAACTAAAACCTTTACAATATAAACTGATCAGCCATAAGATTAAAATCACCTACCTAATACTGTGTAGGTCCCCCTTATGCTGCCAAAACAGCTGTGACCCGTTGAGGCATGGACTCCACAAGACCTCTGAAGTGGTGTTGTCGTATCTGGCACCAAGACATTAGCTGCAGTTCCTTTAAATCCTGTAAGTTACGAGGTGGTGTCTCCATGGACTTGTTTGTCGAGCACATCCCAAAGATGCTCGATTGGATTGAGATCTGGGCAATTTGGAGGCCCAGTCTACACCTTGAACTCTTTGTCATGTTCCTCAAACCATTCCTGAACAGTTTTTGCAGTGAGGCAGGGAGCATTATCCTGCTGAAAGAGGCCACTGCCATTAGGGAACATTGTTGCCATGAAGGTCTGCAACAATGTTTAGGTAGGTGGTACGTGTCAAAGTAACATCCACATGAATGCCAGGACCCAAGATCTCCCAGCAGAACATTGCCCAGAGCATCACACTGCATCCGCCAGCTTGCCTTCTTCCCATAGTGCATCCTGGTGTCATCTCTTCCCCAGGTAAGCAATGCACACGCACCCAGCCATCCACATGATGTAAAGAAAATGTGGTTAATCAGACCAGGCCACCTTCTTCCATTGCTCCTGGGTCCAGTTCTGATGTTCACGTGCCCATTGTAGGCACTTTTGGCAGTGGACAGGGGCCATCATGGGCACTCTGACCGGTCTGTGGTTTTGCAGCCCCATACGCAGCAAGCTTCAAAGCATTGTGAGTTCTGACACACTTCTATCATAGCCAGCATTAACCTTTTCAGCAATTTGTGCTACAGTAGCTCTTCTGTGGGATCGGACCAGACGGGCTAGCCTTCACTCCCCGCTCGTGTCAGTGAGCCATGGGTGCCATTGGTGGTTCATGGGTTGTCCTTAATATATATAATATATTAATATATGTAATATATATAATATGTAGTGTAATATATGTAATATATATAAAATGGCAGGTTTTTGTGAAGTAAACGAATGACACTAAGATAAATCATGTCAGATCTTTTCCCACCTTTCATGTTCAATTGCAAAGTTACAAATAAAAGGGGGGGCACAGTGGCTTAGTGGTTAGCACTGTTTCCTCGCATCTCTGGGGCTTTGGGCTTGAATCCTGCCTCCAGCCTAGATCTGTCAAATTGTGAGGGCATCTCCAGTGCACAACCCACTTCAGGTCACCCCACAGATTTTTGATTCACAGTTGGATTCAGGACTGGGCTCTGGCTAGGCCATCCAAAAATATTGATCTTCTTTTGGTTAAGCCAGTCCTTTGTTGATTTGGATGTATGCTTTGGGTTATTGTCATGCTGAAGGGTGAAATTCCTTTTCATTGTCAGCTTGTTAGCAGACACCTGAATGTTTTGCACTAAAATTGGCTGGTATTTGTAGCTCTTCATGATTCACTCCATCATGATATAAACCCCTTCTGGCTGAAGAATAGAAGCCCTACAGCATGAAGCTGCCACCAACATGCTTTTTTTGCACCAAACATACCTTTTGGAATTATGGATTTATTATATACTTTTTTTTAGAAGTATAATAAATTTATTAGACTTTTGGAATTGGTCTCAGCAGACCATAACACATTTTGCCACATGGTTTGGGGTGATTTAGTTGGGCTTGGCTGTTTGTGAGAGGGGGCTTCCGTCTAGCCACCTTACCCCATAGTCCAGACATGAACAATGAGAGACATTGCTGTCACATGCAGAGAGTAATCAGTACTTGTCAGATATTCCTGCAGCTCCTTTAATGTTGCCGTAGGTCTCTTGGGAGCCTCCCTGGTAAGTTTTTGTCTTGTCCTTTTGAGACCCTGTACATGCTTTGTAAGCTCTTTGTGGACCATGGCTTCAGCAGTCAGATTAAACCTTGAGGACATCAGGAAAATCCTACAGAAACAGCTGGTCTTTATTTGGGCTTAATCAGAATAATTTCATTGATGACAGCTGTATGATAATTACTTTTGAACATGAGACTGAATGTGATTGGTTCATTATGAACCCAGCAACATCCCCAATTACTGTATAAAAGGGTGTGCACACTTATGCAACCTGGTTACTGGAACGTTATTTTTCCTATTTTTCCCTAAAATGTTTCTGATTGTTTTTCACTTAATGTTGTAATTTCACAGTGAGGGTGGAAAAAGTTCTGACATGATTTTTTTTTTTATCACAAAAACCTGCCATTTTAACAGGGGTGTGTAGACTTTTTATATCCACTGTGTGTGTGTGTGTGTGTGTGTGTGTGTATGTATATATATATATATATATATATATATATATATACACTATATTGCCAAAAGTTTTGGGACGTCTGCCTTTACATGCACATGAACTTTAATGACATCCCATTCTTAATCCGTAGGGTTTAATATGGAGTTGGCCCACCCTTTGCAGCTATTACAGCTTCAACTCTTCTGGGAAGGCTTTCCACAAGGTTTAGGAGTGTGTTTATGGGAATTTTTGACCATTCTTCTAGAAGCGCATTTCTGAGGTCAGGCACTGATGTTGGACGAGAAGGTCTGGCTCGCAGTCTCCGCTCTAATTAATCCCAAAGGTGTTCTATTGGGTTGAGGTCAGGACTCTGTGCAGGCCAGTCAAGTTCCTAAACACCAAACTCGCTCATCCATGTCTTTATGGACCTTGCTTTGTGCACTGGTGCACAGTCATGTTGGAACAGGAAGGGGCCATCCCCAAACTGTTCCCACAAAGTTGGGAGCATGAAGTTGTCCAAAATGTCTTGGTATGCTGAAGCATTAAAAGTTCCTTTCACTGGAACTAAGGGGCCAAGCCCAACCCCTGAAAAACAACCCCACACCATAATCCCCCCTCCACCAAACTTTACACTTGGCACAATGCAGTCAGGCAAGTACCGTTCTCCTGGCAACCGCCAAACCCAGACTCGTCCATCGGATTGCAAGATGGAGAAGCGTGATTCGTCACTCCAGAGAACATGTCGCCACTGCTCTAGAGTCCAGTGATGGCA
>CM040460.1:12763545-12783375 GCA_022758105.1 Pangasianodon gigas | reverse complement strand
CTTGAGCTAATCTGAAGGCCACACGAAGTTTGGAGGTCTGTAGCTATTGACTCTGCAGAAAGTTGGCGACTTCTGCGCACTGTGCGCCTCAGCATGCGCTGACCCCGCTCTGTGATTTTACGTGGCCTACCACTTCGTGGCTGAGTTGCTGTTGTTCCCAATTGCTTCCACTTTGTTATAATACCACTAACAGTTGACCATGGAATATTTAGTAGTGAGGAAATTTCATGAATGGACTTATTGCACAGGTGGCAACATATCACGGTACCACGCTTGAATTTACTGAGCTCCTGAGAGCGACCCATTCTTTCACAAATGTTTGTAGAAGCAGTCTGCATGCCTAGGTGCTTGGTTTTATACACATGTGGCCATGGAAGTGATTGGAACACCGGAATTCAATGATTTGGAGGGGTGTCCCAATACTTTTGGCAATATAGTGTGTAATATATAACACACACCGATCAGCCATGACATAGCCATAACATTAATAGCACTGACAGGTGAAGTGGCACTTGTCATGGGTGGGTTATATTAGGCAGCAAGTGACAGACGGAAGCAGGAAAAATGGGCAATTGTAAAGATCTGAGCAACTTTGACAAGGGCCAAATTTTGGCTAGATGACTGGGTCAGAGCATCTCCAAAAGGCAGGTCTTGTGCGGTGTTCCCAGTATGCAGTGGTTAGTACTTACCAAAAGTGGTCTAAGGAAGGACAACCAGTGAACCGGCAACATCATGGGCGCCCAAGGCTCTTGGTGCATGTGGGGAGCGAAGGCTAGCCCATCTGGTCCGATCCCACAGAACAGCTACTGTAGCACAAATTGCTGAAAAAGGTAATGCTGAGTATGTTAGAAAGGTGTCAGAACACACCTGCACACAGAACAAGCTGCATTGCAGCTTGCTGCATATGGGGCTGTGTAGTGCCCACGTTGACCCCTGTCCACCACTGAAAGCACCTACAATGAGCATCAGGACAATACCATGGAGCAATAGAAGAAGGTGGCCTGATCTGATGAATCACGTTTTCTTTTACATCACATGGATGGCTGGGTGTGCGTGCATTGCTTACATGGGGAAGAGATGGCACCAGGATGCACTATGGGAAGAAGGCAAGCCGGCCTAGGCAGTGTGGTGCTCTGGGCAATGTTCAGAAATATATCCTGTACAATTGTGTGCTTCCAACTTTATGGCAACATTTTGGGGAAGGTCCACATATGGGTGTGATTGTCAGGTGTCCACAAACTTTTGGCCATATAATTTTAAAAAAAAATTTAAATTTACACAAAACTTTTACAGCAATATCAAGTCAGCTAAAAGATCTTAATAAGCAGTATATTGTGTTCTGATCAAAAGAAATTCCAGAGGAGATAAAAGAGAAAGTTACTGAAATATATCAGTCTGGAAATGGTTACAAAGCCATTTCTAAGGCTCTGGGACTCCAGCAAACCACAGTGAGAGCCATTATCTCCAAATGGAGAAAACTTGGAACAGTGTTGAATATTCCAAGAAGTGGCCAGCCTACCAAAATTCCTCCAAGCGTGCACCGATGACCTCATACAGGAAGTCACAAAAGAACCCAGATGAACTGCAGGTCTCGCTCACCTCAGATAAAGTCAGGATTCATGATTCCACCATTAGAAAAAGACTTTGCAAAAAAATGATATCCATGGGAGAGTTGACTTGGATGAAGTTAACACAGCATTCCACAATAAAAACATCATACCGACAGTCAAACATGGTGTGATGGTGTGATGTTTTGCTGCTTCTGGGCCTGTGTGACTGGTCATAATTGACAGGACCATAAATTCTGCCCAGACCTGAATCCAGCTCTGAATCAAAAACCCAGAAGGTGAATGCCCATTCATTAGTCCATGATCTGAAGCAAAAGAGCAAGTCCACCTCTGAAAGGCTCAAAAGAAACAAATTAAAGATTTGGAGTGGTCAATATCCTGACTTGAACCCCATTCAGATGCTATGGCAGGACCTTAAACATGAGTTTATGCTCAGAAGACCTCCAGTATAGCTGAATTTAAGCAATTCTGCAAAACAGAGTGGGCCAAAATTCCTACACAGTGATGTGAAAGGCTGATCGCTAATTTTTGGAAGTGTTTGGTTGTGTCACGACGGCAGATACGGACGCAGGTGTAGTGAGCTTTATTGAAAGTTGCAAACAAGATCAATACGTAATGCAGAAGCAGTGTCAAAATCCAGGCAAGGGTCAGGTGATCAACAAACATCATGAACTAGGGCAGGCAAGAGCAAAAGAGAGAACCAGAAATGAGATCAAAAACCAGAGAGACAATCACTAAACAAACAGCTTGGTATAGACTGATATGTAAACACAAAGTGTATACTTCACATGAGTAGAGTTACTCAGGGCATTTTCACACCTGGCTCGTTTGGAGCATTTGTTTTGGAACCTGTTGCATTTTCTCCCTTGGTTCGGTTCGTTTAGACATATATGAACATGGCAATCGCGCTCAGATCCGCACCAAAACAATCGGTCCTAGACCACCTGATAGCAAACAAACTCTGGAGCGGTTTGCATGTGGTGAGAAAGCAATCCGACCCAGCTGACCAACGAACCAACCTGTATAGCAGTGCATGATGGGAACTGCGTTATGTAAATAGCGTGTATTTTTTGCTAATGGCTTGCAACATGAATTGCAGTTTAACTTGGACCAAAAACGAGGTAAAATGCCTCAGTGAAATTTGGTCTGACGAACATATTTCTGAACGATTTTCAAAAACGCATAAAAACACTTAGGTTTACAAAGTGTTTAGTGAGCGTCTCAAGGAGATGGGCTTTAATCGCTCTGTCAAACATTGATTCCCGCTGCAACTGATAAATTATAATAACTACAGCTAAAAAGAAAGCCACAGTAAGCTCACAGAGCTGTTGTCTATCCATCCTGATGAATGACCGCTATGAGCGGAACCTCAGAACATAAACAGGTGCAATCTGACCAATGAGAGGACAGTTCACATGTGACTTGCATAAATACATTTTGGTACGCTTTGGAAATGTTGCCTTGTGGAAGCGGACAGAGCCAAGGAGAAAATATAACAATGTATCAACTTAAAGTCCCCATTTCGGAACAAAGCACAGATCTAACCCTAGGTCTGAAAACACCCTAAGAGTCATTTTATACTATGGCTTTGTGATTGAGTCCAGGTGCATGTAATCAGTAATCAGGTGAGCTAACATGTGTGATGAGAATTCTTGGTAGCCATGTTTGTAGGCCACATTGTTCTCTGGGAACTCTAGTTTGACCCCGATTCCGGCATTGACATGACAGGTTGCAGTTGTTGCTGCAAAAGGGGGGCACAACCAGTCAGGTTTTTCACATGGATGCCAAAGATATGTCAAAACCTTTTTCTTCAATAAATGAAATGATCATTTTAAAATTATGTTTTGTGTTTCCTCATGTTTTCCTTGTCTTTTAGTGTGACATATACAGAATAGGCATATGTCCTACTATATTTTCTACTACATCGTTCTGAAAGTTAAAGGTTTTTCTGAATTGAAATATATTTCCATTTTTCATGCTTCTCAACCAGAAGTAAAGTTATAGCATTGTGTGTACTGAAGGACACCAGCACACCACCTGTCTAAAAGCTATAGCTAGTTATTTATATAATTTGCATTTAATATGTAACATATTCAAATTATAAATATTACAATGAAATCTTGTGTTTATCTTCATACCAGTGTTTATTCACAGCCTACAGACTTATTCACAACTACAGCCTATTTAGAAGTGCTGCCTGTCCAGCAGTTTAATACCAATATAATTTATTTTATTTGAAAATAGCAAATAACATTTGTAGTCATAACATAAATATACAGTGACTTTATTATCATATCTGCATTGTATTTAATTTGGAATGATCTTAACCTGTTTTAATATTATCCTGAGCTAACAAAGTATAGCAAGCAAATACCCTGCTTACCTCTACATTTGTAGCCTAATCTACTTATGGAAAAACATCATTAGCTACACTTACACTATAGCTCATACATTATTAAACAGTTACAGGTTTATGACAGGAATTCACTTTGTTCAGTCTCTCTAGTCTCTCTAGTCTTAGCATCTGAGGTAAAATTCACAGGATTTAAACAGAAGCAGTCACTCTTCATATCAGCTGATCACCTGTTCTTATATCAGTTTAGTGAGTTCTGTTCTGTTGGCTGAATTTTTCATACTTCATATTTCATTAGGTCATTCAAACGTCTTAAAACATTGTCCACTGTTTTAGAGTGTATGAGTGCTCTTCTGTGTTTTTACAATGATGTAATGGTGCAGGTGTAATGTGGACATTTTCATAGCCAATATCTGATTACAAACTGAAGTTCCCAGGGTAAAACAGTTATTGAGGATGAATATTTTAGAATGTAATCAAAGTTTAGTCTGGTTGTATTTTGAAAACCTTTTAGAATTGCTTGGCCAATACTTAAAGTATGAGGACATTTTTATAATCCTCTTATGGTATTAATGGTGTTAATGTATTAAAACTATGCCATGTTACTTCTTACTCTGTGTTTAACACTGCTTCTGTAGGTGCCCTGCTACTCCTATGGACAGAAGCTCTCCAAGCTGGCTATATTAAGAATTGCTTGCAACTATATCCTGTCACTGGCTCAACTTGTAGATCTGGACTATACACCAGATCATAGCAACATGAGCTTCAGGGAGTGTGTTGAGCAGTGCACCAGAACCCTGCAGGCTGAGGGTCGCTCCAAGAAAAGAAAGGTAAATAGAGCTGCAGGAGGTTTTCAGATTTTTGAAATTGAACTAAATATTTCTTTAATAAAGTATTTTTATAATGAAAGTAAGCTACTAAAGCATGCAGTTCAATAATTTTCAGATCAAAGCCTAAAATAAATGTTCTGCCCCAAAAATGCATGCTCACATGTAACTATATTACACTTCGTTTGACTGTCGCCTCTGGCTTGCTCATTAGGGACCTAAATCTATATCTGGATTTCTATAAACCTACTTTGTGACAATGTCCATTGTTTAAAGCTCTATATACAGTCAGTCCCATCAATATTTGGACATTGACAAAGTTGTTGTTATTTTAGCTGTCTACCACAAACATTTTGAAATTAAATTACAATTTGAAATTACAAGTTGAAATTAAATGACATTATATGCAGGCATTCAGGTATAATTTGAGGGTATTTACATCCAAAACTGTGTAGGAATTACAGCATATGTGGTCCTACCCTGTTTCAGGGACCAAAAGTAATTGGACGGTTGGCTGCTCAGCTGTTCTATGGACAGATGTGTGTTATTCCCTCATTATTTCACTTATAAGTAAGCAGATAAAAAGTGTAGAGTTGTTCGCAAATGTGGCATTTGCATTCGGATTTGTTGCTGTTAACTCTTTAAGACCTGGCAGTGCCAGCAAAGCAAACCATCATTAAGCTGAAAAATTTAAACAAACCCATCAGAGAGAAAGCAAAAACATTTGATGTGGCTAAAGGTGTTGCTAAATCAACTATTTGGAACATTCTTTAAAAAAAGAATGCGCCAGTGAGCTTAGGAACACCAAAAGGCCTGGAAGACAACAGAAAACAACTGTAGAGGATGACAGAAGAATTCTGTCCCAGGTGAAGAAAACCACTTCACAATAGTTGGCCAGATCAAGAACAACCTCCAGGAGGTAGGTGTAGCTGTGTCACAGACAAATATCAAGAGAAGTCTTCACCAAAGTAAATACAGAGGGTTTACCACAAGGTGTGGTAAACTATTGATAAGTCTCAAAACAGGAAGTCCAGTTTAGACCTTGCCAAAAACATCTAAAAAGCTTGTATATTTCTAGAACAGCATCCTATGGACAGAAAAGACAAAGATCAACTTGTACGAAAATAATGGGAAGAGAAGCACATGGAGAAGGGAAGGAACCGCTCATGATCAAAAAAACTATACCACGGTGTGGGCATGTATGAATACCAATGGAACAGGATGAATTCTGAAGTGTATAGGGCTATATTATCTGCTCAGATTCAGCCAAATGTATCAAAACTCATTGGACAGTGCTTCATAGTGCAGATGGATAATGACCTGAAGCATACTTTGAAAGCAGCTCAAAACTTTTTTAAGGTAAAGAAGTGGAATGTTCTGTAAATGCCATGTCAGTCACCTGAGCTGAAACACATTGAGCATGCATTCCACTTGCTGAAGGCAAAACGCCCCAGTAACAAGCAACAAGCAAGGAACTTAAGATGGTTGCAGTAAAGGCTTGGCAGAGCAACATCTGGGAAGAAACCCAGCACCTGGTGATGTCTATGGGTTCCTGGCGGCCTTTGTTGTCTGCAAAAGATTTGCAACCAAGTATTAAAAATGGCAATATAATTAATGATTGTATTAGTTTGTCCAATTACTTTTGTACCCTTAAAAGTGGGGGTCCACATAAAGTGCTTTAATTCCTACACTGTTCATATAATCATATAATATACAGCTCATATTTGCTGACTGTAAATAAAATTGAATTGAGTTGCATTGAATTATAGCTACAGAGGGAAAAACTAACATGACTTATTAATGTTTTAGGCCACTATGAGATGCCAGAACAAATTCAATAACTTTTGGCTTAAATTCTACTAGTCTCTTGAACTGTATTTGAGGAATGAACACCATTTTCCAGAAGATTCCCTCATTTGGGGTTTTGATGATGGTGGAAAGCATTGTCCAAAATCTTCTATAGATAATCCATCAAATTCAGATCTAGTGACTGTGAAGGCCATAGCATATGATTAACATAATTTTAATGCCCATATATGTACACAACTGAATAGCTTTCTTGATCTTTCAGTCATTGGTCCTGACTTGTGGCCTCATCTCACAGGTCCTAGAGGTGTGTAGTATAATATAAAAAATATTTAGCTATTACATACAAGTTAATATCATTATTTTGTGCTTTCTGTCCCATTTTTGTGGTTCTGAAGGAACACTTTGGATTGTTTTTCTGTTGGAAAATCTTACAATGATCCAGTTAATGATAGTTGCCATTTTCCAACCCCAGTACTCAGAGAATTAGTTAAATTTTGAACCACCCTGTTAACATGTGTAAATACAGTTAAATTAAATTAGTTAAATTTTGAACCACCCTGTTAACATGTGTAAATGCATATGTCTCTTTTCCCAGACAGGTTTAGCACATTCATTCATTCTGGTCTTGGGTCAAACACAGTCATATAATTGTCTTCATGATGTCTCTGGCAAGGACAGAGTTTCTACTGGAACAGCACTTTCTGTAGTAGTGTAACGGCCTGATAAAATTCTGTAGTAGTGTGGGTGACTATTTCTCTTAAATGCCCTTTCTCTACCAGATTAAAGAGTCAACATCACATTTACGGTTTCACATTTCATTTTATTCATTTACCCACAGTTATATTCCTGTTGCTATTTACTTCCATTTTACTTTTACTACCCGTAATCCACTGAAAAAAATCCAGTGTCTAAGTTAGACTGAATTTCAAATGGCTTCCTATTCACTTCTTACTTAGCTTACAGTATAATGACACTGTACCCCCTACTTCTCTATGTACATGATATAAATTCCACCACAAAAAATATGACTTGTGTTTTTGTTGTATTCGATGTACTTTCACTAAAGATTAAGGTATTAGCATGCCTGATTTTGGATGTATGTGCAGCCATTTAAACAAACTTGCTGTCTCTCATGTGAGTTCTGAAATATACATTTATATACATATTTTTTTATATATGTACTTTTTTGTTTTATAGGTAATATTTTGCCACTTGTGCCTATCACTAGTCCAGATGTGTCCAACTGTTTCTGCCCAGCCCTCATTGGCCATAAAATATGGATATTGTGTTTTCAACACATTAACATCTGTTAGTTTGTTTTTTAAATGCACATGCCAAATCTTACCACAAAGTCATCTAGTCACTGTATGACAAATTATTTCCTATAAATTACCATTGTCAATGGATATATTTCCCTTTTCTTCTCCTCGCCTCGTACACAGGTGTTACATTCCCCTTGAGGTGTCTAGGTCTAAAGCGGAGTAACCTGGGAGGATACATGATGGATGATGGAAGGGAAGGACACAGACAACAGCAGTATTGTTAAACTAATGCTTTACATTTTCTTTCCACACTTACATGTTACAATAGAGGTAATGAATGGATCAATACATCAATAAAAAAAAGACGAAATAAGTGGCAATGGTAACATCGTAAAATCATCCAGCACAAAGGAAGCAGTGGTAATATTATAAGTAGGTAATAATAGGCCAACTGGACAACAGTACATGGAAAAGTTAAGTAAGTTAATAGTACTTGTAATTAGGGTAGAGCTAACCTGAAATGCTGTTAGACCCAACCAAGTAGCAAAGGTGGACTACAGACGGTGGCAAAGAAATGAAAAGAAAATAACACCTACCCTGCCTAAAGAGCCTGCCTAACCAAAATTACCACACGTGGCACTCGCCCCCGACCTGGTGTGTCTATACAGAGTCATACTACTGAGGAGAAATGTAAAGGCGTGCCCAAACTAACGTGAAATGCCATTGTCCACACATGCCATTGGAGGGTGAGAGCAAGAGAGCTGGGGAGAAAGAGAAAAAAAG
The DNA here is from genome assembly GCA_022758105.1 of Pangasianodon gigas. NCBI lineage: Eukaryota > Metazoa > Chordata > Actinopteri > Siluriformes > Pangasiidae > Pangasianodon > Pangasianodon gigas. The sequence continues at coordinate 12,774,773 of CM040460.1, read as the reverse complement.
TTCAAGCAGCAAAGTGAGGCTAAAACACACTGTGTTAGCTTGACATTTTCACAAAGTGTGTGCAGACAATATGCATAAAGTCTACCTTACCTAGGTCCCTCTACCTTATGTGCAATACTCAATAGGCCAGACCTTTTTGTACATCTTGGAGGTATCTGTCTTTCAGAGCTGGTAATAGACTCAATTTAAATATCAATTTCTCTTTTTAATCGAGTTAGCTTGTTTTTTTGTTTTTCTCTCATTTAATTGCTCAGTGATTCATTCAGTTTCTGCCACCTGAAGAGTAGTGGGCCTGTGGCTTCACTTATTCTCATACCTGGGTGGGTTTCCTCCAAAGGAGCACTCCTTGTGGTGAACCACCGAATCCACTTTATACAGTCTCAGCTCCAAGTGGTTAACAAGTCAGGATGCAGAATTCGTGCTTGTGGAGACAATGGCTAAGTTCTCTGGAAGGCGAGGCCGAGCACAAGTTTTGTGCCTGATGCCTCTGTGTTGATCACCTTAGAGAAGCAGAGAACAAAAGTTTTTACACTGCCACAGTGCAAAGACTATATTGAGAATGTTAAAGTAGGCTTTGACCCCTCTGTTGAATTGCATCTGGCAGGGGTGCTCACACTTCTATGACAAGAGATCAACTTTTTCATATTATTATTATGGTAAGATCCACCATGTAAAATATGCACGTACACTCTAAATTTGGAGTTTGAGAAATTATTTTGAGAGATTTGTTTTTATTCAAATAATGTTATGCAATCAATTTTCATTGAAACAAATCGCAAAAGTAATATACAGCATCAGGGGCATGGTCAAGCATCAGTGGTGGATGGCGAGGAGGCGGGTTTATGACTCTCACCCGTGTCTTATTACCTCCAGTCTACTTATTTGTGTCTCTTTGTGCATTCAGTAACTGCCGTAACCAGAGAGACTGTGTGTGATATAGTTTGCAGAGCTTGCGAGACATGCATGCATGCACTCACCCAGACACCATGAAGCGTGAACTTGAACTTGACGGCGTGAAAGCTGCGAGTCCGGGACAGACCTCTTTCGGGTTTGTTGAGTATTTGAAAGTGCACTGAAAAGCGTGGACTGAATAAATGCGAGCCTGGAGCTCAGAAAAAATTCCTCCACACTCTCACACACCTGGGTTCTACATTGACCTATTAAGAAGATCGACCAGTGGTTGTCTTGCAATCGACTGGTCGATCACGATTGACGTAATGAGCACCCCTGGCATCTGGGTACCCTGGCGTGTGTGGCTTGGATTGTGAGCTGGTCAGCCTGGGCCACATACATGGCATCATTGGTGGTCTCACCAGATGAATCAGTTCCTCAGGTGGTCTCACCAGATGAAGCACTATGCCCCACCATATGCTGCTCAAGCACTGAATGCAGCCGTACAGATGACACTCTGATGTGGTCTTCATTGACGCATGCATCGTGCTAATAATTAGTTAATCAGCTAGGAACTGATTGAAACTATACTTGTGGCAGTAGGATATAATCTGGTTTTCAGCTGGCGACAGGTGTGGTTAGTGCAAATTCATGCTGCTGGACACATCCAAATCAACTCTGCAAAACCTACCTTATGTGCCATGCTCACTCACATGGCCAAGGAAGCCCTAGATAGTACAGATTTCAGAAACTAGTAACCAGCACAATCAAGCAAAATGGCCACGCAGCATTGCTCACTAGGTAACAACTACATTGGACCAGTGGGTCCTGAGGACAATGTAGCAGGGATACAAACTTCAGTTCTGCCGGTGACCTCCAACCTTTTCAGGGCTCCATGCCTTGCTGATTTCCAACCCCACTGAATTGACCACTTTTTTTTCAAGAGATTCATTCTTTCTCACTCACTCTTTACTCAGCAGTAGTTTGTGATCACCATAACAGTGAGGAAATGGTCACAGGTGACTTCTGAGGCCCTACAGAACTGTTTTGAGTTGACAGACTGGGAGGTACTCTGTAGTCCACACAGTGATGACATCAATGTTCTAACAGCTTCTATCAACTTCTGTGTGGACAGCATTACACCAACAAAGATTGTTCACTGTTTCCCGAATAACAATCCCTGGGACACCAGACACATTAAGACCCTTTTGAAAAGGAAGAAGGGCGCCTTTCTTCAGGGGAACAGGGAGGAGGTGAAACAGGCTTAGAAAGAACTGAAGGTCAAGATCAGGAAAGGAAAGGACATTTACAGCATTAAACTGGAAAGGAAACTGCAGAATAATAATACAAGGAATGTGTAGAGGGGCATGAAGACCATCACAGGCTATAAGCAGATGCTGGGACCTGAGATAGATTGCATTCTGGAAAGGGCCAATGAGGTGCACCAGTTCTTCAACAGAAACAGAAATATACCTGACCCCTGTTTCTATCAAAGGTGTGAATGTGGAGCTGCGCTATGGACAATTTTGTACTTTTGCACTGGCCTGCACTCTTCACCATACTCACTGCCAGAAAACTGTAACTTGTAATCCAGTAAACTGTAACAATTTGCAAAAATACAACAAATGCTGCTGTTTTGTAGTGATTTCTGTTACTTTTGTAATGGTTGGCAAGAAATTTTCCTCCTGGATGAATAAAGTCAAGTCAAGTCAAGTCTTGTGTACCTTTACAGCATTTAGCAGACACCCTGATCCAGTGTGATTTATAGACCCTGTTCACATCTGACATTAACATGCATCCTGAGTGATTGGTTCACAAGTGGATAGCGCTTGTGTACAGGTGTGAACAGGGTCAAATACATCTTGAACACACATTGTGATCCGATAACTCAAACTACGTTCGGAGTTGGTCTGGGACCCATATGGCCACATCACATTTGTAGTGTGAACATGCATGCATCTCGATGCGTCCCAGACAGCAACTAATGAGTGCTGACTAATTGACTACGTCATTGCCCATGCTGGAAAATATGTAATCATTGCAAGACTGTTTGGAAATCTCACTGAACAATAGAGTTCTCTGATGCTAATTGATAAAGACAATGCTGTAACAGCAGATATGAAAGCAGCTGCTTTTCATAACTTCAATCCTGGTCTCATCTCTCATTCATTTATAAGTTTCATTAGCAGACCACGCAATTAAAACGTCTGAAACAGTGCGTACGGGTACATGAAATATGATTCATGGGACATTTCTGCCTGAAAATAAAAGCAGTGGAAAGCAGGTGTCTCAGAGGCAGTGTTTAAGTCATATTTGATGAGTATACAGTTCTTGTTGCTCATTCATCAGAAAATGTTCTGTTAACTGTGCAGTTCCCAAGGTTCTATTTTAGGATCATTGATCTTCTCACTACCAAATTTCCATGCTACCTCAAGGAAATATCATCAGGAAACTTGAGATTAATGCTGACAATGCATATACATATATATGATTATAAAAGTACAAAACATAGGTGCAAAACATAGGTGTCATTGCTGGACCATTTCTATCTCAGAGTGAAACAGAAAAACTGATCCATGACCTTTTGACAAGCATACTTATTTATTATAATGCTCTGCTTAGTGGGCTCCTGAAGTATACAATACTTCCCCTACAACTTAAACAAAATGCTACAGCACAAATCTTTACCAAAACAAACAAAGGAGGCACATATTACACAGGTCTTGATAGAGCTGGTTTCCTGTATCTTCCAGGATAGATGTTAAAATTTTGGTTTTAAAGCTTAGACATTCTGGTGGTAGACCATTTATCTCTGTCCCCTTATGTGATCTGAGATCTGCTAATTTTAGCCTTCTAGAAATACCTTTTGTTAAATACTGAAGTGTTTATATTTCAATTTTAATCTTAATTTTTGGCATTTTAAAACTCTGAACTTTTTTTCCTTTTAACTTTTATTTTACTTTAGTTTTTTTTTCTTTTACTTATTTTTATATTAAATTTTTGTATTTACATTTCACATTATGTGTGCATTTTATTTTATATCATTTTCATATCGGTTTTAGTTAAATTGCACAGCACAGCACTTAGCACATATCATATCGGTTTAGTTAATTGCACAGCACTTTGACCTATCATGTGTATTAACATGATAACATGATTAAGTTTGTAAATAAACTTTATTATTATTATTATTATTATTATTATTATTATTATTATTATTATCCTTTTCAGAGTAGGCTTATCACTTGTTTAATGAAGTGGTGGGTCTTTAGTCTGTGGCTCAGCTATTCTGCCAGCCAGAGGAAGTTCATTCCACCACCTCGGTGTCACTACAGTGTTGATACATGTCTTCCTTGTGTCTTGAGGAATGGTGGGTCAGGTCGAGCCATGCTTGCTGTACAGAGTATGGTTGTGCCACTGTCCCACCAAGAGTCATCATATCTCTTTGTACTTTAGCAGGATTCTCAAGTTTTCATTTCAGTATTGTCCTCTCAATTGTCCTTAGTTATATTCTTAGTTATATTCAAAGTTATTGTCATTGCTTATGAAAATATAATGCCCCTTTGCTTGTAGTAGCAATCTACAATTCCTTACACATGAAACTTTAGACAATTTAGATATTTAATCCAAGAATTTAGAATTTAAAAAAAGATATGTGTCATTGCAATATTGGTAGTTTTCTTCCCTAATGATCTGTATCTGGGTCTTGGCATTCCACCTCTGAATTATACTTATATAAATTCTGCTGGTTAAAACCTTTAAAAGCTCATCCTGATGCCCCAGTTCAGCTACCTGAAGTAACACCCTCTTAATCAGAAAAGCAAGGGAAAGAAATTTAATGACTTGTAATTCCAGCCTACATAAAAAACACACCTGATTTACTTAATCCAAAACAGAAATGGAAACCTTTGTATTATTTTTTATAATTTTTCTATATTTATTTTCTATTTATATATATTTTTTACATTATATTTTTTCTGTTCTTGTCCCAAGGACATGTTGTTGTCTTACAAGAACATTTTCTTTACATATTTTCAATTTTCTAGTCTGTAATATTTTTGAGGAAGAGTAACAAGTATCAAATTTAGTTGTAAATTTAGTTTAATTATGCATAACATTCTCTATTTTAACAGTAATCTCATTAAATTAAATTGTTTGACAAGAAGCCGAGAAGGAACAGAGATGACACTCTGAAGGGCAAAGATAATTTACCTGTATTTTTATATTATACTGCAAAAAAAGAATCTGCTTCATGTGTGAAATAATGTGCTACCATTGCACAAAGCACAGTCAGAAGGAAAACAGCCAGGCGCTCCTCCCCCTCTTGCTGGCAGCCCCAGACACCAGATGTTTGCAAAGCTAGCTGGGAAGTCCTGCTGGCGCCATTCAGGGCAGAGGGCAGGGTGAAGGCACGCGAGTTGGAACCAGGAGAATTCACTCACTGCAGGAATTGGCACATTACCCAGTGCATTACCCTGGCTGGATCCCCAGTTCTTCCTAAGCCATCTGTTGAAAAAAAATTTTTCTGGATCTCATGCTTAGAAGGACCTATTAATGAGAGGGGGGGAGGGCAGAACTAAAAGAAATCTGTTTGTCAGAGAGAGAGCCATGTAGTCTGTGGCTGGGGGTGGGGTTCACAAGAAGAAAAAAGCCATGTCTGTCTTCTTGTTCTAACTGAACTAAATGTTTTTGCATATGTTGTCATTATGGTCTTGTAATGTATAACATTTTAAAACTCATCACATCTCCACATGTCCTTATTCATTCTGGATTGAATAAATTGGTTGTCTTTTCCTGTGACATGATTTGACCTGTATATGGTTGCCTAAAAAGTTGGGATGGTTCCTCTTACCCTGTTCTTCCCTACTATAACCATAACTATCTATTAGTTGGCTTAACTCATACCTGTATCTTTATTCATATTTTTTAACTGTAAAGTTGAATTTGTGTAACTCTCATATGTATATGTATATGTTTGTATAGGAATAAAATGAAGACTCTGGATTAGAAGAATGAAGAACTTCACCACAGAATGATTAAGACACAGTGATTACACTGATGCATCCTTACACTTGAAGCAGGCATGTTAGAGAAAATGATAATAATAATAATTATAATAATAATACAGGAACTGCAGACATCGAAATATAATACATTTAACACTGCAGTATACTGTACAGAAAAACACACTTTATTATTATAATTCTGCACACTACAAATGATAAAAGATTATTGTAAAATGTCCATGTGATGTATGTTGATCTGTTCATGCATTGCGCTTTACAAATATTTTAGTTTGCTTGTAGGATTTAATTCACTCTTGAATTCAAAACTGAAGCCTGTAAAACTACATGGATAGGTTTGGTAACACATTCATAATATGAATTATTAATATAATTAAATGTTTAATGACACATTAAAGACTGCTTCCACCATAAATATGAAATAGTACTTCATAGCATTTAATTTTTCCCCCTCAAAATAAATATTCAAAACATTTCTGCACTGACCTGTCTCTCTGTTTGAAAATTCAACTTTTCTCTGATATCAGTCCTGAAATCAAAATAGGTATCTTGAATTTAGTAACGTGTTAAAAATTACAGGACATCTTTTTATTAACAAGAATAATTAGAATAAATATCTAAGTTGTCGTTATATTGAGGACAAATCTGATCTGATTTTTGACATTACAAATTGATTTTCTTTTAAGTCATATATAAACCACATTTCCTGCTTAGCTGCACAAGTATAGCTTTGTAAAAAGGTTTAGGTCTCTGCCACACATCAAAAACGAAATAGCTTTTTCAGTTTCTTCCATCATTATGATGTGCTTAGGCCAACTGGCTTTGTCTTCACATAAATGCAACTAGAAAACCATTGGAAAATATATATTTCTTTGTGATTATGCCCAGTTAGGTGGAAAATAATATGACTTAATCCTATTTATTGAGGATAGGTGTGAATGCATTGTCCACTGTCTTAGCTCAGTCCTTAGTCAAACTGTGCATGGTGTCTAGCTTCACATGATTTGCATTTGATTTTAGGTGTGTCTATCCCTCTTTTCCTATTAAGAGATTTATACTTCTATAATATTTTGGATGCATGCGTCATCTTGGGTGTTACTTTATTTTCTTAATGGTGTACCTTTAAGACCTTGAATTCAAAATTTGCCTTCATTACCTTGGTCACTGCGATGTTTATTCTTACATTCAAATAAACCTTTTTTTAATACCAGCAGTATTAAAAAAAAATTTTACCAGCATTTTTAACCAGCAGTCCTGGTTTGGGCCAGCCCTACACAATATGAATCTAATGTTTCCCCAGACAATGATCTTCACATCACCCAGGACACAAGTCAGGCACAATATCCCACAAAGAAACAAAATTCCTGAAGACCTCTGCAAAAAAGGTTACTGAAGCCAAATACACTTCTAATGCTCTTGGGGTCCACCAATCCGCAAACATAACCATATTGTCCAAATGTAGAACATTTGGAATACTTTATAATCTTCCCAGGAGTGGTTGTCCTGCCAAATTCTCTCCCAGAGCAAGGTGTAAAATCATCCAGGAAGTCACAAAGAATCCTAGAGCAAAATCCAAGGCTAAGGTTAGGGTTCATAACTCTAACATCAGAAAGACCCTCGGCAAAAATTTAATCCATGGCAGAGTAGCGAGGTGAAAACCATTTCTCACAAGAAGAACATGAATGCTTGTGTCAAGTTTGCCTAGAAGCACCTGGATGATCATCAGGAGTTCTGGAACAATCTTATATGGACAGATGAATCAAAAGTGGAACTTTTCAGCCAACATGGGCCCCATTATTGTAATCCAAAATTTGCATCGGCATATGCACTATAACACCTTTATGGACAGAAACATAAAAAAGGTGTGTGCCATTTAAGGTTGATACCGTCATGGAGTGCAGTGTAATGTCAAAGAAAATATTCAGCTCGATGAATATAAAATTATCCAATTGCACCTAGTGGCCACAAAATGCATGGTCACAAAATGCTGCCATTGGGCAAAAGGTCACTCATATGTAAATATAAAGGACAACAAGATCACAAGATTGAATTTGAAATCATAAAACAAGATGCTACAGCAATATTAGGACAGGTAAACATCTAAGAAGCTAGGTCTGGTAAAGAGACTACATGATGTCAAGAAAGACACAAGCATTTTTAAAAACTCTGACCAGGGCAAATCCAATGAATAGTCAAAAAGAATAGCACGTGAATCTAGTGAAGCATCTGGAGAAAGCTAGAGAAAACAACCTGAAATTAAACAAAAGAAAATCCTCTCCTTCCCTCCCTCAGACACTCATATTTCCACTCAGATCTCAGCATGTCTGGCAAACATCATGGATGGCAGCTCATCAGCTGAAATTTAATCCTAGGAAAACTGAAGTACTGTTCATTCCAGATGATTCATCCCCATGTCAGGATCTTGTGATCTCCCTGGAAAATTCTCCGATCTCACCTTTGGTCACTGAATGCAACCATGGGGTTACCAAGGACAATCAACTGTACTTTTCCTCTCACATTGCTAGACTGACACGCTCATGTCAATTTCTCATCATGTGCAGCAGTAAAAAACCTTGGTGTGATTATTGACTCCAGTCTCTCATTTGGAGCTCATGTAGATGACATTACTAGGATAGCCTTCTTTCATCTCAAAAATATTGCTAAGATAAGAAATATAATGTCTCTACATGATGCAGAAAAAACTAGTTTATGCTTTTGTTACTTCTAGGCTGGACTACTGTAATGCCTTGTTGCCTGCACGCTAAAGTAGGTGCATAAACAAGCTCCAGTTAGTCTAGAATGCAGCAGCCAGAGTCTTTACTATAACTAGAAAATATGACCACATCACCTCTATCTTATCCACATTGCACTGGCTCCCAGTAAAATTTTGCATTGATTATACACCTATCAGCCATAACAATCAAACCACTGACAGGTGAAGTGAATAACACTGATTATCTCGTATGACACCTGTTAAGGGGTGGAATATATTAGGCAGCAAGTGAACACTCAGTTCTTGAAGTTGATGTGTTGGAAGTAGGAAAAATGGGCAAGGGTAAAAATCTGAGCGACTTTGACAAGGGCCAAATTGTGATGGCTAGACGACTGGGTCTTGTGGGGTGTTCCCAGTATGCAGTGGTTAGTACCTACCAAGAGTTGTCCAAGGAAGGACAACCGGTGAACCGTCTACAGGGTCATGGGGGCCCAAGGCTCATTGACGCACGTGGGGAGCAAAGGCTAACCCGTCTGGTCCAATCCCACAGAAGAGCTACTGTAGCACAAAAACTGAAAAAGTTAATGCTGGCTATGATAAAAAAAGTTGTCCGGACACAGTGCATCGCAGCTTGCTGTGTATGGGGCTGCGTAGCTGAAGACCTGTCAGAGTGCCCATGCTGACCCCTGTCCACTGCTGAAAGCACCTACAATGGACATGTGAGCATCAGAACTGGACCTTGGAGCAATGGAAGAAGGTGGCCTGGTCTGATCAATCACGTGTTCTTTTACATCATGTGGATGGCCGGGTGCTTGTGTTGCTTACCTGGCTATGAGAAGGCAAGCCGGCGGAGGCAGCGTGATGCTCTAGGCAAGGAAAACCTTGGGTCCTTGCATTCATGTGGATGTTACTTTGGCATGTGCCATTTTAATGAGATAATCAGTGTTATTCACTGCACCTGTCAGTGGTTTTAATGTTGTGGCTGATCGGTATGTGTATATATAGACACACACACATACACACACACAATACAATACAATATAATTATATATATATATATATATATATATATATATATATATATATATATATATATATATATATATGTATACACCGATCAGCCATAACATTATGACCAACTGCCTAATATTGTGTTGTTCCCCCTTTTGCTGCCAAAACAGCCCTGACCCGTCGAGGCATGGACTCCACTAGATCCCTGAAGGTGTGCTGTGGTATCTGGCACAAAGACGTTAACAGCAGATCCTTTAAGTCCTGTAAGTTGCAAGGTGGGGCCTCCATGGATCGGACTTGATGGCCAGCACACCCCACAGTTCGACTGGATTGAGATCTGGGGAATTTGGAGGCCAAGTCAACACCTTGAACTCTTTGTCATGTTCCTCGAACCATTCCTGAACAGTTTTTACAGTGTGGCAGGGCGCATTATCCTGCCGAAAGAGGTCACTTCTGTTAGGGAATACCGTTGCCATGAATGGTTGTACCTGGTCTGCAACAATGTTTAGGTAGGTGGTATGTGTCAAAATAGCATCCACATGAATGCCAGGACCCAGGGTTTCCCAGCAGAACATTGCCCAGAGCATCACACTGCCTCCGCCAGCTTGCGTTCTTTCCATAGTGCATCCTGGTGCCATCTCTTCCCCAGGTAAACGATGCACACACACTCGGCCTTCCACATGATGTAAAAGAAAATGTGATTTATCGGACCTTGGGCGCCCATGACCCTGTTGCTAGTTCACCGGTTGTCCTTCCTTGGACCACTTTTGGTAGGTACTAACCACTGCATACCGGGAACACCCCACAAGGCCTGCCGTTTTAAAGATGCTCTGACCCAGTCATCTAGCCATCATAATTTAGCTGTTGTCAAAGTCTCTCTAATCCTTACGCTTGCCCATTTTTCCTGTTTCCAACACACCAACTTCGAGAACCGATTGGTCACTTGCTGCCTAATATAGCTCAATCCTTGACAGGTGCTACTGTAACGAGATAATCAATATTATTCACTTCACCTGTCAGTGGTCATAATGTTATGGCTGATCGGTATATATATATATATATATATACACACACTGCCTGGCCAAAAAAAAAAGGTTGCTGTTTGGGTTTAAATAAGTAAATACTTAAGAGCCTATGATTGGATCATTACTGCAGTGATTAATATGTTTCAGCTGGCAACAATTCTTTTAACCTTTACTGATGCAGTGTGTAGCTTCTCATTTCTTAAAAAACCATGGCAGATTACGTATCCCATGGTCGTGGAAAAGATGTTACTGAAGGGGAAAATTGTTGGCCTGCATCAAGCAAAGAAAACAACTAAGGAGATTGCTGAAATCACTGGAACTGGGTTATGAAATGTCCAGTGCATTATTAAAGCCTGGAAGGATATTGGTGAACCGTCAGCTTTACAGCAGAAATGTAGTCGGAAAAAAATCTTGAATGATCGTGATCGGAGATCTTTAAAACGCTTGGTGATGTCACATCGTAAAAAAATCGACAGGAGAACTCACGGCTATGTTTAATAGTGAAAGTAAGAGCATTTCCACACGCACAATGTGATGAGAACTTACAGGATTTGGACTAAACAG
>CM040460.1:12707080-12756371 GCA_022758105.1 Pangasianodon gigas | reverse complement strand
TTTTTTTTTTTTTTTTTTTTTTTTTTTTTGGTGGCTCAGGTTACGGCAAACCTCTCTCTGTGCATTCACAACGAGTTTTCACCTTTGGAGTGGGAATTAGGAGTACCATTTTCAATCTGCTTCAGCCGGAATCTCCTCTGCCAAAGGCAAACTTGTTCTTTTTCTTGTGCTGCACCTTTGCTGCTGCCACTGGCCTTTTCTTCTGCAAGTTCTCCTTTAATTAATCTCTTTTTTGTTTTGCTCTTTGCTTTTGTTTATTGAGATATTCTTAGTATCTTTTGGGATCTTTTTTTCTCATGAGCCGAAGTAGTTATGTGCTGCAACTAACCATCCTGAAAAGTAGGGGGAAATGCATTCAGTATGAGAAACAAAAACATTTTTATGTTCATCCTAAGACATAACCAACCAATGTTGCATAGGATTAGCATTCTGTAGATGCTTAGACCCCGCTATTACCAATAACAACATACAGACCCAACTGAACTTGGAAAATCTCCACGATATTTTTGCCTGATTTCAGTAGTTTCTAACAGATTTCCAAATAATTAAGTACTGACATAAAATATAAATCTTCTCCCATCAGGGCTTAAAGCAAATTCACTCGATCTTCACCTCTGTAATTTAGTGTAAAACAAAGGATGGGCTAATTTGCATCACAAAATTGGCCGAAATGAATCACCAGTTTCATTATTCAATCCCCTTAATTGGGGTCTATCCGACCCCAGGTGACCTACGTCATTCTGGGGATGTGCCCCTACAAGTGTTAATACGGAGGCAGCAATTTTCATGGTATTTTATTTCTGGACATTTTATCTGACAATCACTAATCACCTTCAGTGTATTTATTTTCAGACAGGACTGTCCAGGTTAATGTTCGCAAATCAGGGGGAAAAAACAGTCTGTCCAACTCTTAATGTTCGCCATGCTGATGATTGAATACTCTGTCCAGTGTAACAATTGTAAATAAAAAAAATCTATTGTTTTGTAAAGCTCACATAGAAGAATTTGGTATGTCGGTAAAGTTCCCACAGGGAATCTCACGATCCCTTGTGTGTACACAAGAGTTCTTCAATTCATCTACACAGTCCATGGCCGTGCCATTTTTTAAATTTTTTTTAATGTAGATTACATATTTCTCTTCTTGAATGATTATTACACATTATTTGAAGTGATCATTACTTCAGTGGACAGAATATTTTTAATTAATTTTGAGAAAAATTAATGCAAATTACTCACTTACAGGTGTTGATATCAAGGTCAAATGATCCTGAGTATTACTCCTCCGTCGTAGACAGAATTAACGTTCGCCAAAATAATCCAAAATCTTGCTCAGATAATATCAACAAGGTGGTTATGAGTTAAATTTCCTGTGTCATCCAGTGTTAGTGACTCCATCTTGTGATGAACAGCGTGACGCAGGTGGACAGATGAACATGTTACTTTCGCAACTGGCATAAAACATTGTTTTCGGGATTGTTTTCTGTCCACTTTCAAAGTATTTTCTGAAATAAAGTTGTTCTAACTGAAAAATAACAAATTTAAAAACACTGTGATTGCTTATACAGTTACTTTATTTTAGTTTCAATCGCACAGAACAAACTTTTTTGAAAAAAAACTTCATGAAATTTTGTTATTTTGATTTGTTTACAGCATTCTCAAATGTGCCCACTTTCTGCAGAATATGCCAGTTGTTACTGACAAATTGGCATCATAATTTAGCACAATGCTAACTCTCCCTCAGGCTATGCTAACAGCAAATCAGTGAAATTTTAATTACAACTCACTTGATGCTACAACAGATTCAACCTAAGAATATTATTTGTTGATAATCGATATGTTCTACACACAGTAACTGTACTAGAGTAGTCTTAGTTCAGATTTAGCCTATCTGCCAGCAAGCTAACTGTTATGTTACTTGAGGTGATAATGGTCTACATTTCCTTGCATAAGTAACAGCAGACCTGTTTTTTGCTATAAGCTGTCGCTTAGGGCCCCTGGACCACCAGGGGCCCCCATGATTTTTAAAATATACAAAAAACACCATTAACTATCATTTGGCTAAAAGATTTATGTGAGTGGCATTCACAGGGAGCTCCCTTGCAGTGTTAAAAGAACAGAAACTACAATTTACGTAACTAAATTAGGTAACCTGCATAACTAATATCAGGTGGTCATTAAGAAACAGCGATTGTGAAGCGTTCATATCTGGGGTGAAAAAATGCAAAAAAGAAAATCCAGAATAGGAGAAACATTGCCAAAGCACCAGTAAGTAATGAACACTAATTAACTTCCTATTTCTTGCTTCCAGTTGCTGATGTAATTAAAATGGATAAAGTTAGCTAACTATCTAGAGCTAACTATCTAGTATCTAGTGTAAGAAGTGTTAGGCTAATGAACGTTAAGTTGCTACCTGTTTACTAGCTATAACAATAGAAGCCTGTTGACTTTAAAGATAAGTACCACTCAGTTGGTCGAAACGTCAATCATCCTACAGTTCTTTTCGGAATTATAGCAACTTAGACACTCACAGCCAATGAAGAAATGATTTTCCTTGTTTCAAAACCTTTACCTAAGTAGCCACTGTCAGGAATGCAAATGCAGGTTTTATTGAAGAACACAACAGCAAAGGGCTGTTGTGCTGCTGGGAAATTCAATGAGGGTATTTTGTTGTGGCATGGAATTCTGGGAGTTACGATAGCAGGTGAAATGAGAATAATTTTTCAAGTCCTATTTAAGCAATATCACATAAGCAAGAGTGCAGTTATACAGAATATCGGCACGGCTGTGCTTCGAATGAAGCAGGCACAAGCCCGCAGGCCGTGTGCTGTAGGTAATATTGCTTTTATACAACAGTTCTATAAATTAATTAATTGTAATTAATAGTGACATTTAGTACACAATATGCCCAAATGTTTCGTTTATTTTGCTCCGCTAGTGGAAATAGATTTTGAAGAAGCCACACTCACTTTATAACATGTCAGCTAGCTCACTAGCTAGATCATATTGATTTGTACATTCCCGTTAAAGGTGTTTCCAGTAAAATTGGCGTCCCTTCTTCCTTTGCATCTTCAACTGACGAGCTTTCATATTTTAAGCCAAAGGTTATATACCTGAAAAGTATTGTTTATCATGTCAAAAGCCTGTTGATGATGTCGCCAACACTACTGTACTAACGGTTTCGAACTAGCAAGTTTTCGTGGCAAACACAGACGAACGGAATAAACAGTGTGGTTATAGGAAATAGAGTCACTCTTGGAATGCTGCTCAACCAATCAAATTAGTGGACCAGAATCAACTGTTGAATAATAAGAAATATTTTTGGGTGTCGTCAGGGTTTTAACTAACTGAAATGGTACATTTTTAAGCTAAATTCAGCTTGACGGGTTTGCTTAATAAAAAAAAAAAAAGAAGCATAAATTTTAGTGTTTGCATTTTAAAATGCCTTGTAAATTATTGTATTTGTTTTATATTATTTTATTTGACCCTATTTATATGTATAATTATTATTATAATGTATAATAGTTGTTTAACAATTTATTTTGTAATTCTTTACCTCAGTTTTTAATATACATACAGTCATGAGAAAAAGAAAGTATATACTTTTCAATTATATGGTTTTCATTTATCGGGGCCTAAAAAAAACAACTGTGTAGTCCTCGCCAACTTCTTTAAACAAACAAAAAAACCTCAGGTTACACAAAAAAAAAAAAAAAAGGTTTTCAATATGCAGTCACTTTCCCCAAAACGTAAACTAACATTCAGGAACCAGGTGGGAAAAATAAGTACACCCTTCCTACTTCCACAATCATTAAGAGAGTAATTAGCAGCCAGGCATTACTAATGAAATGCACAAGATTAGATAATCATCAAGAAGTGTGGCTACCTCTATAAAAGCAGAACCTCTGGCACTTTGGTGTTCCGGAGTACTCAGGTATGTGTCTACATCATGCCAAGATGAAAGGACATCATCTATGACCTCAGCAATTGTTGCTGCTTATCAGTCTGGGAGAAGTTATAAGGCCATCTCTAAATAATTTGAAATTCACAATTCTACAGTGAGAAGGACTGTTTACAAATGGAGAGCCTTCAAGACAGTTGCCAATCTTCCCAGGAGTAGGCATCCCAGCAAATTGTCAAGCACGACACCTTGTGACTTACAGGCCTCTGTAAGCACATTAAATGTTCATGACAGCACAATCAGAAAAAGACTGAACAAGTATGGTTTTTATGGAAGGGTGGCTAGGAAAATGCCCCTTCGCTCCAAAAAGAATATGGAGCACAACTTAGGTTTGCAAAAACTGCATCTGAACAAACCACAAGTTCTGGAACAATATCCTTTGCACTGATGAGACCAAGGTGGAGAGGTTTGGTCATCATGCACATCATGGCAAAAACCAAACACAGCGTTTCACCACAAACACCTCATACCACCTGCTAAGCAAAGTGGTGGTGGGGGATTTGGGCTTGTTTTGCAGCCACAGGGCCTGAGAAACTTGCAATCATTGAGACAAAGATAAACTTCACTTTATACCAGAATATTCTTGAGACAAATGTGAGGCTATCTGCCCAACAGCTTAAGCTTGGCCCGAAAATTGGGTCATGCAACAGGACAATGATCCAAAGCACACCAGCAAATCAACATCTGAATAGCTAAAGAAAAAAAAAAAGAGTTGAGATGCTGTGGCGGGATCTTAAGAGGGCTGTGCTTAAAAGAATGCCCTCAAACATCAGTAGGGCCTTTCGCACCACTTTAGTTCCAGAACTAAATTTACAGTACTAAAGTACTGGGCGATTTTGCGTGAACTGTTTCCCAGTACCGTTTAAAGGGTTGCATTCGCACCGACAGTGGGCACTAGGAAGTGACGTAAGCTGGTCGACAGCGACGTCATTTGTGTGCGGCGTTCAACAACGGAAACAAAGAACAACAACGTAAACAACCAGAGGATGGAGGACGCTGTGATCGGAGCTGTGTTTTTGTTGTGTTTCACAATAATGGACATGGAATGTCAACGTATACGTAAAGCGATTGAAAGAACGGTATGTTTACACGGCGTTTTAAATCATGGCGGGTGAGGGCATTTTCGTACGCGTTTGGCCAATCAACGTCTACTTACGTCACGGATAGTACCAGTTGTGCTGGTTAGACCCTGCTCCGGAGTAGGAGCTAATTTGGTTCTCGAAAAAGGCAGTCTGGTACTAAAATCGCACCCAGTTCCGGAGGTGCGAAAACACCAAAAAGTGGGTAGTTCCACAATTAGCTCAGGTACTATGAAAAGGTTCCCGCGGTGCGAAAGGCCCTAATGAACTGAAGCAATGTTGTAAAGAAGAGTGGGACAAAATTTCTCCAAAATGATGTGAGAGACTGATGTGAGCTCCTACAGAAAATGTTTTATTATTTTTGTTATATTATTATTGTTGCTAAAGGTGGTTGTACATGTTACTGAATCATTGGGTGTACTTATTTTTTACCACCTGGTTTCTTAATATTGGTTCACTTGGAAAAAATGACTTCATATTGAAATCTGTTGCTTTTTGTTGTTACCTGAGTTTATTTGTTTGTTTAAAGAAGTTGGGGAGGACCACACAATTGTTATTTAGACCTTGATAAATAAAAACATATAATTGAAGGAGGGTGTACTTTTTTATACATAGTCCCCTCCAAAACTATTGGAGGCCAGTTCTTTTGCTATATATTGAAGACATTTCTGTTTGAGATCAAAAGATGAATATGAGAAGATGGATCAGAATTTCCACTTTCATTTCCTGATATTAGATATGTTAAACAACTTAAAACATGGCATCTTTTGTGGCAGACTACCCAATTTTTAGATAAACAAAAGTATTAAACTGGTCTTAAAGTAAATTAAAGTAAATAACACTTAATATTTGGTTGCATATCCCTTGCTTGCAATAACTGCATTAAGCTGGCAACCCACCGACATCACCAAACTGTTGCATTCTTCTTTTGTGATGATTTCCCAGGCTTGTACTACAGCTTCTTTCAGCTTTTGTTTGTTTTGGGGGATTTCTCCCTTCATTTTCCTTTTTAAAAGTGTGCTCAATTGGATTAAGGTCTGCCAGTCTAAAACCTTCCACCTTTTTCCCATTGATGAAGTCCTTTGTTGTGTTGGCAGTGTGTTTTGGGTTATTGTCGTTCTGCGTGATGAAGTTCCTCCCGATTACATTGGATACATTTCTCTGTAAATTTGGCTGACTTAAGGTTTTGTACACTTCTGCATTCATTCTGCTGCTACCATCATGAGTTACATCATCAGTAAAGATTAGTGAGCCCATTCCAGAAGCAGCCATGCATAGCCCAAGCCATGACGCTACCTCCACCTTGCTTGACCGATGAGCTTATATGCTTTGTATCATGAGCAGATCCTTTCTTTCTCCACACTTTGGCCTTTGAATCACTTTCATAGAGGTTAATCTTAGTTCCAGAACTTTTGTGGCTCATCTCTGTATTTCTTTGTGAATTCCAATCTGGCCTTCTAATTCTTACTGCATCTTGTGGTATGGCGTCTACATTTCTGCTCTCAAAGTGTTCTTCAAACGGAGTTGTGATACCTTCACCCCTTCCCTGTACAGGTTGTTGGTGATGTCACTGACTGTTGCTTTTGGGTTTTTCTTCACAGCTCTCACAACGTTTCTGTCATCGGCTACTGTTGTTTTCCCTGGGCGGCCTGTTTGATGTCTGGCTTTTAGTACAACAGTGGTTTATTTCTTTTTCAGGACATTCCTACTTGTTGTATTTGTATTGTTGTATCTCTTTATTGTATTCTTTTTAACAACACATACAGTGGTCACAAGTGAAGCCCAGGGCTCAAACCAAGAGTAGACATTATATATATATATATATATATGTATATGTAAATACATATATATAGCAGTGCAATGCTTTTTTCGACTGTATTTACATAAACCAGAATTTACTTGCATACAGGTAGAAAAAGAAACAATATAAAGGATATGAAAGATAGATGGCAGAAAAAATACAAACTATTTGTGGAATAAAATGCAGATATGTGCAGTTGTATGTGCAATACAATGTTGTGCAACATCAGGCTGAGATAGTTGCAGTGAAATAACGAACATATATAATAAATATTTATAAATACGGGGTAATACGGGTATATTAACTGGCCTGTGGGAAGAAGCTCCTCCTCATTCTCTCTGTGATGGCCTTCAGGGAGTGTAAGTGCTTCGTGAAAGCAACGGGGAGAAGAGTCCATTGTTCGGATGGCTGAGGTTCTTCACTGTCTTCCTGGCCTTGTCCCGCACCACTTGCAGGTCAGGGAGCTCAGTGAAGATGGTGCGCTCAGCTAATCACAACACCTGCTGGAGAGTCTGTCTATCCTGCTTGGTGCTGTTCCCAAACCAGTCTGTGATGCTTCCTGTCAAAAAAATATGAGCAAGCATAAGGATCTGAGTGGCCAAACTGTCATGGCTAGACGACTGGTTCCAAGCTTCTACCAAAACGGCAGGTCTTGTGGGGTGTTCCCGGTATGCAGTGGTTAGTACCTAACAAAAGTGGTCCAAGGAAGGACAACCAGTGAACCGACGACAGGGTCATGGGCACCCAAGGCTCATTGATGCATGTGGGGAGCGAAGGCTAGCCCGTGTGGTCCGATCCCACAGAAGAGCTACTGTAGCACAAATTGCTGAAAGTGTTAATGCTGGCTATGATAGAAAGGTGTCAGAACACACAGTGCATCGCAGCTTGCTGCGTATAGGGCTGTGTAGCCACCGAAAGTGCCTATAATGGGCACGTGAGCATCAGAACTGGACAATGAAATAAGGTGGCCTGGTCTGATGAATCATGTTTCTTTTACATCATGTAGACGGCCAGGTGCATTAAGAGATGGCACCAGCATGCACTATGGGAAGAAGGCAAGCTGGCGGATGCAGTGTGATGCTCTGGGCAATGTTCTGTTGGGAAACCCTGGGTCCTGGCATTCATATGGATGTTACTTTGACACGTACCACCTACCTAAACATTGTTGCAGACCAAGTACACCCCTTCATGGCAACGGTATTCCCTAATGGCAGGATCTGCTGCTAACGTCCTGGTGCCAGATACCACAGCGCACCTTCATAGGTCTTGTGGAGTCCATGCCGCGAGAGGCAGGTGATTTTAATGTTATGGCTGATTGGTGTGTGTGTGTAGTATATATGTATATAAATATAAATATATATATATATATATATATATATATATATATATATATATATATACACACACACATATATATATATATATATATATATATATATATATTTCTAATATTATATATATATATATATATATATATATATATATATATATATATATATATATATATATATATATATGGGGCCTCCATGGATCGGATTTGTTTGTCCAGCACATCCCACAGATGCTTGATCGGATTGAGATCTGGGGAATTTGGAGGCCAAGTCAACACCTTGGACTCTTTGTCATGTTCCTCAAACCTTCCTCAAATTCCTGAACAATTTTTGCAGTGTGGCAGGGCACATTATCCTGCTGAAAGAGGCCACTACCATTAAGGCATACCGTTTCCATGAAGGGGTGTACTTGGTCTGCAACAATGTTTAGGTAGGTGGTATGTGTCAAAATAGCATCTACATGAAGGTTTCCCAGCAAAAAAATCCCCCGGCATGCCTTGTTCCCATAGTGCATGCTGGTGCCATCTCTTCCCCAGGTAAACGCCCCACAACCACCTGGCCATCCACATGATGTAAAAGAAAATGTGATTTATCAGACCAGGCCACCTTCTTCCATTGCTCCATGGTCCATTTCTGATGCTCACATGTCCATTATAGGCACTTTCGGTGGTGGACAGGGGTCAGCATGGGTGCTCTGACCTGTCGGCGACTACACAGCCCTATACACCTTTTTATCATAGCTAACATTAACTTTTTCAGCAATTTGTGCTACAGTAGCTATTCTGTGGGATCAGACCACACGGGCTAGCCTTCACTCCCCACGTCCATCAATGAGCCTTGGGTGCCAATGAAACTTTCGCCGATTCACTGGTTGTCCTTCCTTGGACCACTTTTGGTAGGTACTAACCACTGCATACCGGGAACACTCCACCAGACCTGCCGTTTTGGAGATTCTCTGACCCAGTCATCTAGCCATCACAATTTGGCCCTTGTCAAAGTCGCTCAGATCCTTATGCTTGCCCATTTTTCCTGCTTCTGACACATAAACTTCAAAAACTGACTGACTACTTGCTGCCTAAAATATAGGCTCTCTGTCGAGCTACACATGCTAATCCTGGGATGCTAGTGATCCTGACCCCTTCTGCTCTCCTGTCCTGCCTAATCCATCGTATAGCCGTACTTCTGGTAGGATTTCTCATCATTTGGAAACCAAGGATGGCCCCACACAGACAGCCTAAAGTGACATGAGATTACTGTGGAGGCTACCACTTAGAAACCATGAAGATGGCTTTGGACTTCAATTGATATGAACAGATTTGCTAAAATGGCTTAGGACTACAATTGCTTTGATAATTTTAGGACTGCAATTCCCACCAACAGTTTTGCACTCAAGTCTCCATCATTGAACAGTTGATAACTTCAACAAAATAGACTTCATGTGTAAACTACAATGTACTTTTGTGGTTACACAATTGCACTTTTGACCATATAGTATACAGTTTAGAAGGGAATTATTTCTAATTGCGCTATCCGGTGTCACCCAGATGAGGATGGGTTCCCTTTTGAGACTGGTTCCTCTCAAGGTTTCTTCCTCATATTGTCTCACGGAGTTGTTCTTTGCCACCGTTGCTTCTGGCTTGCTTATTAGGGATAAATTCATAAATTTAAAATTTAGATCCTGAATTTAAGTACTTCTGTAAAGCTGCTTTGTGACAATGCCCATTGTTAAAAGCACTATACAAATAAAATTGAATTGATATCACTTTACATGTTAATAAAACAATTTGCTAAATCCATTAATTTGCAAGCCATCTCTTGCACGCTGCTGTAAGCAGTGCTCCCATCCACCACATTGTTTAGCTCTGTATTCAGCATAGAACTGTGAGTAGGTGTGGCCTTAGAATTAGCCATAGCCATAACTACACTATATGTCCAAATGTTTGTGGACACCTCACCATCACACCTATATGTGCTTGTTGAACATCCCATTCCAGATTTAGTCCCGCTTTCATGTAACCTTTCCACTAGATTTGGAGCATGGATGTGGGGATTTGTGATCATTCAGCCACAAGAGCCTTAGTGCGGTCAGGCACTGATGTTGTGTGAGGAGGCCTGGGGTGCAATCGGCTTTACAGTTCATTCCAAAGGTGTTCAGTGGGGTTGAAGTCAGGGCTCTGTGCAGGTCACTCAAGTTCTTCCACTCTAACCTTAGCACACCATGTCTTCATGGAGCTCGCTTTGTGCACAGGGGCATTGTCATGCTAGAACAGGTTTGGGCCTCTTAGTTCCAGTGAAGGGAAATTGTAATTCTACAGGATACAAAGACATTCTAGGCAATTGTGGGGGTGTGATGGTCAGGTGTCCACATACACCCACAAGCACATATGGGTGGGATAGTCAGGTGTCCACAAACTTTTGACCATATAGTGTATATAGCTAAAATTTCATACTAATAGTGGTGAATTTGAAAATGAAATGGCAAAGTGGGAAATGAACAGTAAATGCCCAGCAGTTGGCAACAGTGATCATTTACATTTTCTTTGTCATTTTGGCATGGTGGAACAGCAAGCCGGAACAGGTTGAAACAGCAAGTGCATGCTGAAAATGGAATCACATACTTGAACTTAGCTATTTTTAATTGATTGATTTTGATATTATTTATCCATTTTATTTTTTTACTTTGCATTTTTTTCAGGTATGTAGCCTAATGTTATGAAAAAGAAAAGACAAAGTATTCATTGTGGCACTAATTTTGCAGGTCATTAAGAAAATGAAAAGCCAAACAACACCACCTGCATAACCAAGAAGGCCCAGCAGCATCTCCACTCCCTATGGAGGATGAAGAGAGCTAACCTTTGTGTTACAGTGTTGACAAGCCTTGTCTTGTTCTGCTGTAAACTGTTGTAACAGACATTCAGCAGGGAGTGTAGTTTGTCCGGTTTGTTGCTCATTTTCATGTCTAAGCTAGTGAAGTGATGGCATAAACAAAGGCAGCTAACACTAGCCAAACTTTATAACAATTTATTATTGACTGTATGACCTTAGCAAACACTCAAAGTAACTTGGAAAGGTTAGCCAGTCAGTTCTTTATAAACATACTCCACGAACAGAATGAGTGGAGCATAAAAGAGTCCACTTCTCCATTCAGATGCATAGTTTACTGTAGGTGTCGGAGCTAGATGAAAATCATCAAGAGCAGTGATTTTTTTCCCCCTAAACAATTATGTTGTGTTAAGTGTAAATGTGTTAAGTGTAAATGTATTAACTGCTGTTTACCAGTAGGCTATATTTTTTAGTTGATACATATGATACATTAGTTAAATATACTTACATTACTTAATGGATCCATAATGGATTTGTCAATGTCAGCTAGCTAGCAAACAGTAGCTCAGTCAGTCATGACTCAAAGCTCTAAAATCATTTCCTGACGATGGTAAAATTAACATACTTGCACAAATTATATGACTACAATTTAGCATTTTACTAATTAATTAATTTATAACGCTCTACTTTAACACTTTTGAGATAGTGTTCGATGTGCCATTTTAAGTTGCACTTCAAGCTCTAAGTGCGCATGCTACCGGCTTGAAGCAAGGGCGTGTCCACTAGCAATATGGTCGGGCGAAAGGCGGACGCACTGGCCGACTGGCCGTATCTGCTGCGCATGCTCTGGCCCTAAGGTCTCTACTGCGCAGACTATGGATCCAATTTTCACAAGAAGGCAACCTTCAGTTTGACCAAAAAAGGCTTCAAAAGCTCACAATGGGAGTAAATGGTGCCATGTTGTCCACTCATATCTAAATTCGTTGGTCTTGACCGTCTGTATGGGAGCTGCACTGTATGGGAATTGCAAGGATTCAGACTGCAAGAAGTGATAACAGCTGAGAATCTTCAGGGTCTCTGTTTGCACCATCAACCTGTAAAGAGTAACATAAATTAGAACTGAACTGAATTGAAGAAATTCGGACAAATGTATGGGAACTGCACGGTATAAGCACTTTGACGTTGGAACGAAATGGAAAATATATAAAACAAAACCAAACAAAAAAAAGGCACCTATTGACACTTATTTGCAGTAAACACACACTCCATACCAGTAGATGGCGGTAATGCACATATGGTTTACCACAATAATGCACATACCACAATAAAGCTCAAGAAGAAAACTTCCGTTTTTTTTTTCCGAGTAAGGCATGTCCGCGTGAAGGGCAGGATCACGAACATTAAGGGTGCTATCTTCCAGTAAATTATAAATTTGATATACGTTAATCTGATGGATAGTGAAGGCGTGAGAACTGACCCCCAGCTTCAGCAGTTCATTGAAACTGAGTCTCAAAAGCAAAGGTTTCAGCAGCTGGTTCACCAAATGACAGAAGTCTGTTGGGTAAGCAAAGTCAAAGCAAGGAGCTAATGACCATATTAGCATAAAATTACTTTAGCCGTTTGAGTTAATATGATACAGCGATACTACTTTGGTAAAGTTGCTCCTGTTCTTTCGAACTAAGTTTAACGAACTGGTACCTAGCTAAGTAAGTACAAGCTGTTATAGGAAAATAAGCAACGATAGGATGGAGTGATGCGGCCCCGCGTGAAACGATGCACGATAAATTTAATAGGACATCGTGTAAAGTGAGATGTGTCGCAATACGATACAGATAAAGAAGCCTAGCTCGCACAGTCCTATTCTTAGTCTATCGACAGTGTGGTACCAGTCAGCAAAATTCCTTTGGCCTAGATGACCACTACAAAAAAACAAAACAAAACAAAACAAAAACAGCAATCCTGTGGCGCACTTACATTCAGGTCCATGTGGACAGTGACACAATTTTTGTAATTTTGCCTCTGTACACCACCACAATGGATTTGAGAGGAAGCAATCAAGATGTGATTGAAGTGTAGATTTTCAGCTTTAATTCAAGGGGTTTTTACAAAAAATATTGCATTAACTGTTTAGGAATTACAGACTTTTTTTTTTTTTACAGAGTCCCTCCATTTTCACAGGCTCAGAAGTATTTGGACAACTGACTGGTTATTGGCCGGGTCTGGCTTGTTTCCTCGTTATTTCATGACAAGTTAAGGAGTTAAAAGGTCTGGAGTTGATTCCAAGCGTTGAATTTGCATTTGGGAGCTGTACATGGGTACTCTCAATGTGTGGTCCAAAGAGGTGTCAGTGCAAGTTAAAGAGGCCATCATTAGGCTGAAAAAACAACCAGACCTACAAGAGAGCTAGCAGAAACTTTAGGAGTGGCCATATCAACAATTTGGCATTCTTAAAAAGAAGGAATGCTCTGGCGAGCTCAGCAACACCAAAAAACCTGTAAGACTATGGACGACAACTAAAGTGGATGATCGCAGAATTGTTTCTTTGTTGAAGAAAACCTCTACACAACATCTATCCAAGTCAAGAACACTCAGGAGGAGGTAGGCATATCAATGTCAAAGTCTACAATCAAGAGACACCTTCATGAAAGTAAATACAGAGGGTTTACCTCAAGATGCAAACCACTGATAACACTCAAGAACAGAAAGGCCAGATTAGATTTTGCTTTAAAAAAACAAACAAACAAAAAACTTAAAAAAAAAAAAGCCTGCCCAGTTCTGGTACAAGATTAACTTGGCAGGGGCATGTATGGCTGCCAAGGGAACTGGGTCACTGCTGTTTATTGATGATGTGACTGTTGACAGAAGTAGCAGGATGAATTCTGAAGTCAATGAATTCTGCTCAGATTCAGTCAAATACAAAACCGGTAAGACAGCACTTCACAGTACAAATGGATAATGACCCAAAAAGTACTTCGAAAGCAACCCAAGAGCTTCTTAAGGCAAAGAAATGGAATGTTCTTAAGTGGCAATGTCAGTCACCTGACCTAAACCCATTTGAGCATGCGTTTCTTTTTTGTTTTCACTTACTGAAGAAAAAACTGAAGGCAGAAGGACATACAGACAAGCAGCTACTGAAGGCAACTGCAGTAAAATCCTGGCAAAGTATCTGAAGGGAGGAAACTCAGCATTTGGTGATGTCCATGGGTTCCAGACTTCAGGTAGTCATTGACTGCAAAGGATTTGCATCCAAGTGTTAAAAATAATCCTAATATATATATATATATATGATTAGGTTAGTTTGTCCTGTTACTTTTGAGCCTGTGAAAATGGGGGGGACTATTAAAAAAATGGCTGTAATTCCTAAATGGTTAATGCAATTTTTTTTGTTAAACCCCTTGAATTAAAGCCGAAACTCTACACTTCAATCACATCTTGATTGCTTCATTTCAAATCCATTGTGGTGGTGTACAGAGGCAAAATTATGAAATGTGTCACTGTCTAAATACTTAGGCACCTGACTGTATGAGAGTGAATGACAGCCCACGCTTGTACTGCCAGAGGAATGCCATAACACAGCCACACCTCTACCACCTCTTATTTTCCAAATAAGAAAATTTTGTATGGCTTATAACGGTACAGCTAGATCAATGCAACAACATAGCCACTTCTCAGAAGTGAACCATTGTAGAAAAGCTTATATGGTCCACATCTGGGCTTTATGTGGATTGATTATATGGCTCAGTTCTGGCCCTTATATGGCCCACATGTGGCAGACACACTAAAATCCAGTGGGACCTCAGTTCTTAACTGAAACTGCATCATCTTCACTAACCTAAATTTTGACCTTTTAAAATAAAACTTGTTTTTGAATAGCCACAAAGCCTGCTCTAATAAAATGGAATGTATTTGTGACAGGGAGTGGAAAGTGTGAGGAAATGTGTATGGGTTATTTATTATTCAAAAGTTATTGTCAGTTAAGTGTATTGTGAAATAATATTGGTGTAATTCCTGTTTTGCATTAGAAAACCACACTACCAATTTTCCTAAGACAATAAAGTAAGTGATTAAAAATGAACACAACCACAAAAATTTAGCTTTCATTTAACTGCATCCTTTTATACACTCACCATCCACTATATTAGGAACACTTGTACTCATTCAGCTTTCTTGTCAGCTCTGACCATTCTCCTCCGACCTGTCTGAACAGCAAGGATATCTGCCGCATCCTCACTGGATGTTCTTTGTTTTTTGCACCATTCTTAAATCTTACAATCTATATGTTGCACGAATGTGGAGGACAAAAGTGCTCAAACATAAAAATTGGAAACATTTCATGCTTACAGAATTAATCCATTAAAAAATGGTTTATTGCCTAATGAGGGTTGAGTGCTTAAAAATAAATAAATCATTAATTAAATTTTCATTTTTAAATAATTTACCAAAATATATAAATTTATTGTAAAATACCAGTACACTTCATAGTATTTGAGCTATACATTTTCAAATTATAATTTGTATTAAATTTCTGAGTTCAAAATAACAATTTTACTTTATTTATTTATTTACTTACCTACTTACTTACACTTAAGATATTTCTGAATGGTGTTTGTAACACTTCAGTACTGATCCACAGGAATTCTCAGTGATTGTTTTTTCTCTCTCGGCTGGTGGGAGTTAGTGCTGGGCAATTTTCAAGATTAATTTGGTTAATTCGTATTAATGTTTTAACACAATTTTCAAAATGTTCTAATCAAGATTGTACATGTTTTTATATATACATTTTAAAATTTTTAATTAAAACATCCATAAATGCTATTGAAAAGTTTAAACCAATGTGAAAGAAAAACACAGCCTTCTTAATCTGATAAATGCGTCCTACAGCGTGCGCTTCTCCCAAACATTGCGCGCTTAGATTTAAAAAAAAAAAAAAAAACCCACCAAGATGAACAGCCAGCACTTTGCTGAGGACTTAGCTGGTAGCCAAAGATTCAAATATCACTTCAGAATTGGAATTGGTACAGGTTTGAAAAGTCAGATGAACAAGTTTATGTAAAATATAATGCTGCATTACATCCTAAGCGGTATTTCGCCGGGTGCAAATGTCATTTTCGACCTTGGCACGTTCGACAGATGAAGTGGGAAAACTGATGCCCCATGTTCGTTTTTTGTTAGCCAAGCTACGCAGCTAACTCGGATGAGTGATGTATATTTTCTTTCTCAGACTGCGAACTGTATGGTTAGTGTTTTAGATTTAACAAACGAATATGTCTGTATGATGATTAATATAAAGCTAATACTTGTATATACAGTATAACTCATTGAAAGGTAAGAAGTTTTACTTTGTTTATTTCTGATGCTGTGTGCAGCCATGTTTATTTGATGTCACTTCGTAAACAGGGAAGGAACAGGGAGTTGAGAAGGATACCCCAAGTTGACTTCTCAGTTGCGGTGGAATTTCATGTTATGAAGAACATGGTCCCCATTTACTCTGTCGAGAAAGAAAGGTTCACTAAGTTGTGCAAAAGTAGTAACAATGCCATCTATAGCAAATAGTGCAAACAAGTTTTTTATTTTTTTTTAAATATCCTTTATTTAAAATAACCATTGTTTGCACTATTTGCTATAGAGGGCGCTGTTACTATTTTTACACATCTACATTTGCGTATTAAATAAATTGATAAATAAATTGCATTATGTAAAAAAAAAAAAAAAAAAATGAAATCGTAATCAAGAATCATTCATAGCTGAAAAAATCAAGTTTTTTTTTTTTAAATATCATCCTGTCCTATTGGGGGTAATGAGAGTGTTGTGAGAAGTTAACATTGAGGACTTTAGGGAAGTGAGTAATTTCATTCATTCGTTCATCTTTAATAAGCTGTTTATCCTGGTCAGGGTTGCAGCAGATCTAGCAGCAATCCCGATAACACTGGGCGCAAGATAGGAGTATTCACCCTAGATCCATCTCAGGGCCAGTCCATCGCAGGGCAGTGAGTCATTTAATGCTGTCTATTTTATCAGCCAACATGCGCATTAAATTACTCACTTCTTTATACATTCATGCTCGAAAATGATTAGGCAATAAAACATTTTCTTTTCTTGTTTGCAAACATAAAAATGTTCCTAAACTTATCTGATATATAAGCCAGACATTTCTCCGCTCCACGTGCAAGCTGCAGAAGTCCCTCACTTGCTCTTGTTAATTGGTTGAGCACATATCTGCTGTGATTGATTGGTGTAACATGGGCATTAGCCAAATATTGTCTCTCTGCCTGACTGGCTAGAGCAGACCCAGTGAAAAAACACATATTTGTGGATTGAACTGCACGAGCCAATCCACAAATAAATGCAGGCTGTTCCACAAATGCCACGTGATGTACAAATGCACACAGAGCGACCTACAAACAATTGCAGCCGATTCTACAAGTAAATTACAGGCGAATGAGGTTGTGCAGTTCAAACATATTTGTGAACCAAATTCTTATTCATGCAAAAAAATTTGGTGAGTGAGTGAATGTTTAAGTAATGATGCCGGAGGGCCAAAAAAAAGCAGAAATTTGCTTTTTTCTTTTTTTTAAGACAATGGTGAAGTAACTGTACAATTATATACCGTGACTAAGTGTGACACACTGCCTGTCAACTACCAAGTTAGTTTGATAAGATTTCAGAGTGTATTTTTAGCTAAAAACTAAGGTGCTTTACAAAAAAGAAATGTATAAAATGAATAATTGATTTAAAAAATGATGAAATTAATAAATTAATGACAGCATTCACTCAAGCTGGCATGGACTTCACAAATTTGTCTTAATACCTGAAGATCTATGTTAGATCAAATCCATCACAGTGTTGTGTGAACATCAATCTCTTCAACAGAAGGGATAAGACTGACATTTTGTACAAAGGAGTTAACATGATCAGTGTCACAAATTTGTTTAACTTTAAATAGTGGATTAGAAATAGTGCAGAATCTTGAATATTCAAGATGTTGAACATTTTACTTTTCCTTAAAAATCTTTTAAAATTTAAAAAAGTTTTTTTTTTTTTTTTTTTTTTTTTTTCCTTCCTGATTTAAATGGAAAAAAAAAAAATCCAGATTTTCAGTGTGGTCTCAGACTTTTGGACCAGCAATGCAGTATTGTCTCTAAGAGCTAAAACCAGTGCCTTAGAGAAAGCTTGATAAATAGGATCAAATAGGTTGCTTTACAGTCTCAATTTAAAACTGTCTAGTTTTAGGGCACTTCTGTTCCTAGTGATCTGAGAGTCCTGCTTGGCTCATATTGCCTAAGCATATCAGACAGATTCCTTGGCCCTAAACCATGAAGTGATTTATAGACAAGTACTGGTACTTTAAATTCTGCAAAATTAAAATAAATTTTAAAAACTGCTGCACATGATGTAACTGAAAGGCCATCCAGAGTTACTCTGAAAGCTTACTTCTAGCTGCCTGTTGTCTTAGTGCAAGTACTACTATCTTGTCAGAATTTAGTAGAAGGAAGTTACTAAGCATCCATTGTCTAATGTCCTTTACATATTCAACAACTGTGTGTCATCAGCATAACTGTGAAAGCTAATACCATGTTTATGAATAATTTTACCTAGAGATAACACATATAGAGAAAAAAGCAGTGGGCCTAAAACAGAGCCTTGTGGAACACCAAACTTTACTATACTATGCATAGAGAAGTCAGCATTTAGCTCTACAAACTGATAACGTTCAGTCAAATAAGGCCTGAGCCATGAGAGGGATGTTCCCTTAACTACAACAACATTTTCTAGTCTATCAAGGAGAATAATATGATCAATGGTGTCAAGCTGCACTAAGGTCAAGCAACACAAGCTAGGAAACACAACCCTGATCAGAGGCCAGTAGCAGGTCATTTGCCACTTTAGCGAGCACTCTCTGTGCTATGATGAGGCCTAAATCCTGACTGATAGATTTCATGAATGTTATTTCTATTTGGGAATGCTATAACTTTTTACCTATAAATATGCATTACCACTGGATATGATCATATAATGTTTGTTAATCTCCTACAACCCTATCCCACCGTTGAGAGCCTATTGACTATGATTCTGCTAGCATTTTTGCAGAGCTTTTGTACAGTATATGGGAGCTGCCTCCTTATGTTAATGCCTCCTTTTATGTTAATGTTCTTCTAACATTTACAGGAAGAGTCATATAGGTTCCTGTATTCCTTATTTATTGTGGTTCTCTTCATAAGTTTTTGAACATGCTGTAATTCTGTCCTATCTAAATACAATGTGAGTATTTGTAATCTCTGTGGTTTTATACTTGTGTGTTGTTGTTTTTTCCTGTATAGGAGAAGTGCATGGATAAGCCTGGTCCGAAGCTTGACTCAAGGACAGAAGTGTGTTTTATAAATTGTGTTGAACGTTTCATTGACACAAGCCAGTTCATCCTCAACAGACTTGAACAAACTCAGAAGACAAGAGACTCATTCTCAGAGACCATAACAGACTAGCTGGAACTTTGTTCCCAAACCCCTTGTGAAATAACTGTCATTAAACAGTCAAAGAAAACATTTTTCATTCTCTCAAAGTGCCTGATTATTGTGTAACATAATATTTAGAAGAATCTTGATTTAGAAAAAGATGAATATGAACATATACTTGTATACAGGAGGCTTTCATCAGCTCTTGTTGATTGCTAGGGGAGAAACTAAGGAAGGAAAGAAAACTTGAAACCTCCCTTAAAATTTATAAAGTGTAACCAACTCCAGGGCAAAAGTTTGGATATAACACAAATTTAAGCATGAAATGGAATAATGGAAATATGTTTATTGAAAACAGAATTACTAGCATCAATTTAGTGTTAAATGATTATTAATTTGTTTTCTGCATTTTACAGTCAGGAGTTTTATTAAAACCCTAATGTATCCCATAAATACCACTTTATTATTATTATTATTATTATTATTAAATAGCCTGTATTTAGTTTCAGCCTTCAAGCTGTGTAAGACACTTCAGACATGCTATTAACCACCATCTCAGGTGAATGGATCACAAGTGGGGGTCAATAACACATGCATGTAGCCACAAGGCACAATCTGCATGAGTATACTTCCATAGACATCTTCATACCATATTATGTGGTAGACATCACAATCCTCGCTAGCAAGATGTGAGCAGGCTATTATGTCTGTTCCTGGCTCCTACTGAGGATCCTGTGATTGTTGACTGCAGCCTTGTTAGTGGTTCTCTTGGGCCTGTTGGAACCAATTGTCAGAGATGGGTTATCGGCTCATGTTCCATCTAATTTTTTTTTTCATGCTAAGCAAAACTTATTTCTATTGGGCAAACCCTAATGCAGTTTGAGCAGAAATACTTAGTGTTGCCAACTTAGAAATTTTGACACTAGATTTGGTGACTTTAAACCCTTTTAGTGGCTTTATTTCAAAACTAGGGCCTAGCAACAAATCTAGTAACTTTTTAGCAGATTTTTTTTTTTGACTGTCCTGCACACAATATGGCTCTCAAGCTCAGATCACAGCTGCTGTTATATGGGTTGAGAGAGCAGGCTTACTTGACTCACTACCAGTGTATAAAGCCTGACTGAGTTGTGCTTGCGAAAGCCAATGTTCCCAACAATAAATCACTGATCAACATTGTTTGTGGTTCCTGTACTTTTGCGTCCATTCATTGTTCTATTTTTAACCTGAAATGAAAAACCAAAAATGAATGGTTTTATGATTTTTAAAAATGCTATAATCAGCATGTTAATAATTAAAAATATTATTAAAATGTAAATTCAATATGATATTTTCTCTTTATTTGTTAAATTAATGTGCTGAAATCATAAAATACTAAAATGAAAATGTAATAATGAAAAATATTGATTCTACTAATTTTCATGGGTACATCTCTGGGCTAAGCTGTTGTAGCCTGGAAATAATTTTGGCCCCTGCCTCGGCTAGGCTTTTCTGGTGAAAATATGAGATCACAACTTATTTTTCTCATGATGTTGAAATGCATGATTATGCATACATGATGTGCATCCATTTTATTCATTTTTACCTTAGGGGAAAGTAGCATGTAGTAGTAGTGCAGTGGTAGCATTACTGTCTTACAGCCCTGAACTCCAGGGTTCAATCCTGAGCTTGAGTGACTGTGTTTGACTATATTTTGCCCAAATTTCCCCTTCGGGATCAATAAAGTACATGTATTTATCTAGTCTTATGTTTGTCAGTGCTAGACAATTTTCAAATTTGTGTCCATCACTCGAGACTCAGAAATCTGCAAATATACCACTGTGGACACTACAGTGATCCTAATCAGGTGATCAGTTTCATTGCCAACTAAATTGAGGGATCGGGACGTCTTCCATGGTTATCACATGATGTTTGAGAGATGCTGCTTAAATGCTTTGCGGCTCACAAGACAAACGGTGATCAAAGTCTTCATAAATAGTATCTAATTACTGCAGAATCACCATAACACCAACATACGACTGTGCCATTGGGCCACAACAATGTAATGCTGGAAAGCTACTGCTAAGTGATCTTGGAAAATACCTTTTTGTGAAACCATGAGAAAAATACGTTGTGATCTCGAGAAAACAACTTTTGTTATCTTCAGATCACAAAAAAACTCATTGCCTTTCTGGACTTCGTTTCTATTCGTAATCGACTTCGTAATCGTAATCGACTTCGTAATCGTTTCTGTTGCAGCTCATTCTCAGAGATTTGTATGGCGGACGCGCCACAAAAACCAATTAAAAATGCATAATTCTTATGGTGAAGTTTTCTGTTAGAAGACGTTTATTTGACATTTATGGAAAGATTCTTAAGTGTGGGCGCTTTGTAAAAGTCAGTAGGTTCTCCTACAAGGAAGTTAGTTCCTGTTACTGATTACATTATAGGTGCTTTAGCCTGTACAGTCATTCTCATGTAACTGCTTCATTTTGTCTAACATGGGATCGTAAATGAGTGTAACAGCACTGCAGCCACACACAGGGCTGAAGCAAACAATGATAACAAATGCATTTGGAAAAAAAGGCACTACTTATGTATACAGAATGCCAAAACAATGAAACATGCATTGCTTATTTTACAAATGTTAAATACAAATATAAACCAACTCTGCTAATGTATTCAGTATATAAACATACTTGCATTTTTAAACACTGAAGATATTAGTAGAGGTGATGTACATTTTTATTTAATTTTTTAAATATGCTATCCATGCTTGATTGTTTTAATTTTAGAATTGTTTACATTTTATCAGGAAGTGTGCTTTATTAAAATTTGTTTGAAAAGACACTTGGCCTAAGTGATCTCTGTTGTTCTTTTTCTTTGAGGTTGTTTCCTTGTTGAACTATACAGTATTTTCATACATAGGGAAATTAGTTTGTTTGCTCTGTTCAGTAACTTGCAAAATAGTCTTAAAAACTTACATGAAAAATAATTGTGCTCATATTATGGCTCGTGATCCAGCCTAAATAAATCATGATTGCTAGACCGCTCACCCGTAATGTGCCAAGTCGATTGTGTCCTGTGCACTGCCCAATGCCCAAAGTGCTAGACTTCTTGCAGGGGCTATTAGATAGTTATGAACTCCCAATCTACACTGAAAGTCTATGAGGCAGCTATTTTGGCTCAGCACAGTAGATGGCACCTCACTGTGGACTCATAGACTTACCACTGCATGTCTGAAAGGAGTTAGGTACCTCCATCTGCCATGCTCCCCCAAGAGCCAAGTGTGAGATCTCCCCCTCATGGTGCAGTCCTATAAGACATCTCCATACAAACCCATACAGGATGCTAATCTGAAATGGGTGTCTTTGCTGGTGATCACCTACGTTAAAGAGTAGGACAACCGCATGCGCTGGTGACCAGATGATTCCAGAGTAACCTTGTGGCCGAATTCAGGGTTTGTGACCCAGACGATTGACCTTACAGTGTTCTAGAAAGGTCAATCTGCAGCACATTCACTACTGTGCCTTACTGTACTATTTGAACCAAACAAAACACAACAGCTATTCGTTCATCGGCATAGTTATTCATCTGTCACAGTGCAGAGGCATGGGGTGCTCCTGTCTAAGCAGAGACTGACCCACTGGGTGACAGAAATTGTCACCAATTGCCTACGAACACCCTCAGCTCCTATCATGATGTGCCATTCCATGAGGAGTGTTTCATCCTCTTGAGAACTACTGAGAGGCATGCCTTCCTAATCAACCATTGGTGAGTCAGTTCCTCAAGACCATGTGGCAGGAGGCATCCACACACAAGGTGGTCTCCTCTCTTATGCGTTCTCTTGTTTTAGTTTTTAACATTATCTCTGCTTGTTACTGTATAACTGGAGTATTAAAAAAACATTATGTGTTTTTAATACTACTTTAAGATGTTTCTTTTTTTATTAGAACCCATTTTGCAATAATGGTCTGTATGTTGGGCTTAATGGACTTTGGACGGAGCATATTTTGAGTTTGACCTTGTATATGTTTAGCCATCAAATGGCACAGTTAAGGAAACAGTATACCATTTCTTATTGCTAAAGGAAACTGTATTCAAGCCGCTGAGCACAGGAAATGGTCAGAAATCTCACAACAAATAAAGCTTATGTCAAAATGTAGAGAGTAGCTCCAATACAGCAACACTTATCAATGTATTTAGGCCAGTCTTAAAAATGGACTTTGTAGGTACAGACTATTCAAAATGAGCTGCCTTCTCTACAGGTCAATGAGACATGTCTCCTAAATAATTTAAGAGATTCATGCAAAAATAAAATACAGCATAAATTTTCAATACTTTAAAGTATGCACTGTGATCAAGTTTGTGACAGCTGTATGTGTGAAGGACTCACACTTTACTTCTGCATTTACTTCCTTCCCTTTCCGTTAAGAGCTACTTTTATGTGGTTGTTGAAAGCACATGACGTATGATTAGCCAAGTAAAAGCTGCACAGATGCTGCATAGTCTACCATTGACAACGTATATTGACCAGACTGAATGGCCGACAGCTAAATATACACTTCTTTCATGGTTTGGTGTTGGATTAATATTTTCGGGACTGGTTTTGAAGTGACATCTGATTACTTTTGGGAGATTAGTCAGTCTTTCTTGTCACAAAATGCGTTCACAAGTGGTCAGTGAAGACGCAGTCTAAACACATGAAAACACCAAGTGTGAACAGTTACTCAGCTACTGAATTGTGTTTGGATCACAGGGCTCAGGTAAATGGTAAGCAAGGGATTCATGGTTTTTAAAACTTGCTAAAGTGGTGGAAATCACAACCCACCATTATCAAAGCTGAGTTTTTATAGTTATTTAAATTATTTTACTGGTCACTTGAATTGAATTGCTTTAATCTAAACCTCAATAACTCAAAAAACAAATAAGCCTATGAATTTAAATATAAGGACTCTAGACTAAGACGGATTTGGATTATGTTAATTTAAAAAAAAGCTGAACTGTGGGGGTTGGTGGAATTCATTTTACAGTTAAAGGGGTCCCTGGCTGAAAAAGGTTTGAGACCCTTGCCACCTCCCTAATTTCTAACTAGCTAACTTAATCCACCATCACTCAACAGCTACCAACTGGGGAGGGTGGGGTAAACAAGTACTTTCTCCAACGCATGTGAAACCAACCTTTGCATCTTTTCAAACTGCTGCTTATGCAGCATCACAGGGCAGCATAACACACTTGGTGGAAAGTGTTATCTGCCCTTATCTGAATACACAAGCTTATAGATGCCCATAATTGACTAGCGTCATTGTGATTGGCAGGAGGGAGAGAGTGATGCCATCCCTCCCACCCGGACAGCACGGCCAAAATTTCTCCCTTGGTTCCCAGCCACAGGTTGCTGTGGCATCGTTGGGATTCAAACTTGTGAAACTCTTGACTAAATATATTCTAAATAATAAATCAATACATTCCAAGTTTATTTCAGCTTTAAGTTAAAATTTAATTGTGAACAAAGGAGACTTAAATCCAAGAGGTAAATGCTTTGCTAAAATAGATAAAAGGATGATTCCACAGTTGAGGTGCCATTTGTGTCCTACTGATATTACATTTACAAATATGTATGTGATGTAAAAGCAATATGTCCTTCACTACAGGCTATGTGCATGAAGCATCAATTATAGTTTATAAACAATGTGTCCCATAACATTCACTCAGCCCTGTTACCTGAATATATTCACCTGTATTAAATATTTGGAATACTCCACAAGCCACATACTCATCAGGAGGTTGCATTATCCAAATTACCCCCAAGCTCATGGGAAGAAAGGAAAATAAATCCTCTCATTCTTTTTTGTCAGTGATATTGTGATATTGACTGGCAAGATCACTTTAAAGTACAGCACTATCATCCAAATTATAGATTGAAAGTAAATCATTAATTAAATCTTTAAGTAAATCATTAGAATGCCCTTAAATTCCATATGCCATTACCATGGATGCTAGTTAACCCACATTTTATGTATTTGCTAGTTCTATGCTTAAAACTGAAAAACATTCAACCTTTTTACTTTAAATCCCTCATTACTCATTTAAGAGCAAATTCCAGCAAAGACAACTTGAAATTGTTGAAAATAAATGAGATTGTTGCTTGATATAAGTTAACACATTTTGGGGTGGTTAAATGCCTGGTTTCTTTCACTTCAATGCTAAAAATGATTAAAAAATAAAGTTTTTAAGTGTTACGATAGTTATATGGGCAGCCCAATCATGGAGTTACCCAGAAGCAGAGGTAAATGATCACTGTGAAAGTGTATGTTCTTGGCTCTCCTTTTTCTGCATTTTTAATGTATCTGAAAAATATAAAGCTATTATTATAACTATATTTCTAAGCTAAAAAACTCCTTTTACTGGTTTCAACATTTGCTCTGTGATTAAATCAGCTGGACATAACTTTGTCTTACCCTGTTTTCATGGATTGTGAGCAACACAGAGGAAGTTGCCTGGGGAAGTAGTCTACCATTTTTGGAGGGGCCCCCAAAATTTTCAAACCCTACACTGATTATAAACCAGCTGTAAAAACACTGATTTTCTTTGTTAGAACCATTTGTATATATAAATAAATATTTATATAAATACTTTAAATGTTCAGTGCAATAATATAACAGTGCTAATATATCCCACCCCTTAACAGGTGCCAGTGTAACAAGATAATCAATGTTATTCAACATTATTCAAAAATGGGCAAGGATAAGGACAACTGGTGAACCAGCGACAGGGTCACAGGCGCCCAGACAGGGAGCGAAGGCTAGCCCATCTGGTCCGATCCCACAGAAGAGCTACTATAGCACAAATTGCTGAAAAAGTTAATGATGGCTATGATAGAAAGGTGTCAGAACACACAGTGCATCGCAGCTTGATGTGTACACCATTGGCTTGTACCGCAAGCCCACCAAGGACCTACAGTCCCCTCCAAAAGTATTGGAATGGCAAGGCCAATTCTTTTTTTCTTTTTTCTTTTTTGCTATACACTGAAGACATTTGAGTTTGAGATCAAAAGATGAATATGAGACGATAGATCAGAATTTCAGCTTTCATTTCCTGATATTTATATCTAGATGTGTTAAACAATTTACAACATGGCACCTTTTGTTTGAACCACCCAGTTTTCAAGCGATCAAAAATATTTGAACATGTGACTGACAGGTGTTTCTTGTTGACCAGGTGTGCCTTGTTAGATTGATTGTTTAAACAAATAATAGTGCTGAATGTCTACTCTTGGTTTGAGCCCTGGGTTTCACCTATGAAGACAAGCATTGGGTATAGCCAATACAACAATTTGGAATGTCCTGAAAAAGAACTAAACCTCTGGTGTACTAACAACCAGACATGGAAACAGGTTGGCCAAGGAAAACAACAACAGTTGATGACAGGAATATTGTGTTTGTGAGATCTGTGAAGAAAACCTCCAAAACAACAGTCAGTGACATGACCAACAACCTCCACAGGGCGGGGGTGAAGGTATCAGAATCCATCTTTTGAAGAAGACTTCAAGAGCAGAAATATAGAAGCCATACCACAAGATGCAAACTATTCATCAGCAGTAAGAATAGGATGACCAGATTGGAATATGCAAAGAAATACAGAGATGAGTAAACAAAGGTTCTGGAACCAAGATTAACCTCTACCAAAGTGATGGAAAGGCCAAAGTGTAGAGAAAGAAAGGATCTGCTCATGATCCAAAACATATGAGCTCATAAGTCAAGCACTGTGGAAGTAGTGGCCTGGCTCACTAATCTGTATTGATGATGTAACTCAGAATGAATGAATGAATGAATGAATGAATGAATGAATTAAAAAAAATTTTACATTTTAAATTTTACAGAAACATTCTGTCAGAGAAATGCATCCAATCTAATTGGGATGAACATCATGCAGCAAGACAATAACCCAAAACACACTGCCAACACAACAAAGGAGTTCATCAGGGGAGAAAAGTGGAAGGCCAAGTCAATCACCAGCCCTTAACCCAACTGAGTGGAAGAGGAGACAGAAGGGAGAAACCCTCCAAAAACAAACAACAACTGAAAAAAAACTGCTTTACAACCCTGGCAAAACAACACAAAAGAAAAATGCAACAGTTTGGTGATATCAGTGGGTTGCCCGCTTGATGCACTTATTGCAAGCAAGGGATATGCCACCAAATATTAAGTGTTATTTACTTTAATTTACTTTAAGACTATCTGTTCCAATAATTTTGCTCACCTTAAAATTGGCCTTGCTGTTCCAATACTTTTGGAGGGGACTGTATATATAAATATATATGTATATACTTTCTGTAAGTACAGACTTATGTAGTCATTAGAAAACCACATATCTAAATACAAATTATTTCATTTCATAATATATTTCCATAATACTAGTGAAATATGGACTTAAAGCTTACAGTTAATTTGCAGTTGTCTACAGTTATAGACAGACTATAGGAATGTCTGCTGATAGGTGCTGAAGAGCAAAACAACTGGTGATATGAAAATTAGCAGGAAGCAAAAGAGGAACTGGTAAAGAGGTCCTGTGAAAGGGTGGGGTTTAGTCAACTGTTATGCACATAGACACTTTCTGAATAGGAGGAATAGAGAAGTCAAACGTACGTGCCACCACCAAGACTGCCTCTAAAAACTGTTCACAGGACATACTGGAGAAAAACTATCAGGTAGGCATTCTGGGGTTTTTTAAGTTTGGACTTAGTTTTACATTAAGCATCTAAGAAAAAGTTCAAACTATGTGTTTCTTAGACCAAGTTGTAATTGTTTACTGGGAAAAAAAAACTTTTGAAAGATAAAACAAATGATCCAGTCTAATATATTTACTGTAATATTTTCATAAGTTTCCTTTCCATTGTTTCCTTATATCTTAAAAACCTTCATATGCTGTGACAGAATACACAAAATAAGATCTTTTTAATGGCTTCACTAATGGTCGAATGGTTCCCCCTATTTCTTTGGCCTTGTGTTCATTATACCTTGTTTTAATTCAAACAGACAACAAGCTTTTATATTACATTCACTGTCTCCTGCTAATTTAAATGTGCTGCACAATATGCTAAGTTTAATGAGGAGTTATTTAAGGCAACAGTAAGATATACCCATAGGGCATGTATGCAAATATCTTGTGTCTAAATATCCCGCTATATCTAAATAACCATTAACTACTTAATTTAATGCTTTCTTAATATATGTTTATATTTTTTGATTCCTCGATTGTTATTGCTAATATCAGAAGATCCACAACATAGCTACATGTTTAAGCTCATGCAACCTAGCAAAAGGATACTACACAGAAAAAAAATGGTGACGTAATATTTGCAACATATATAGACCAGACATAAATTAACATTTGTAAGATTTAATTAAACGCTTATGTTTGTTGGAAATTATAGTTACTGTAATGTAGTAAGTGCATAACTACCATCTGACTTCCTTGACTGTACTGTATCTGTTACAGTCAGGGCCGGCGCGTAGCAGTAGCCTAGGGCGGCAGCACAGCCAAGGCGGTAAAAATGAGAGAGAGAGAGAGAGAGAGAGAGAGAGAGAGAGAGAGAGAGAGAGAATATAATTTTAAAAGGAAAAAAATTAAATTCATTTGGAATTATCGCAGTCATATCAAAACGTTATATCACACTATTAGTTCTAAATCTAAATTAACTTTACTTCATTCTACCTAGTACACGCCCCTCCCCCACTCTTAGAGCGGCATCAACCTGATCAGTGCAGTTGTGACTGTGAGAAAGTATCGGAACACGCAAAACACCCCGATGGACATCCAAAAATGTCAAAACGATTAAATCAAAACGATTAAAACTCTCTGGATTAATGAATACAAAACGGCGGCTGTTAAAAGAACAGGCATTACAAAAACAAAGAGGCTCCTGTTTGAAATTCATCGCCTCTGGCAGTCAAGATGACGGTATTAGAATCAGCAGCGACAATGCTAACAAAGATAAAGGTGTGGATGTTGCTAGTAAAGAAGTGGAGGCAGAGAGCTTATCCGCAGATAGCTCGTCTGATGAGGGACAGACCCTCTACAAAGTGCAGTGCGACAATGAAAAAGAAAGAAAATGTTTCCTTACGAAGGAGATGGCAATTCCTGTCATGGACGCAAAACAAAACTACAAGGTGGGCTTCTATAACCAAGTGCTCGACTGTGCGATCCCTTCCCTGGAGGAGCGCTTTTCTCTGCTCCGATAGCATGAGGATATATTTGGATTTTGATATGACATTGCATCTATCAAAGACAAGGAGACGACAGTAGTTCATCAGGAATGCGTAAAACTGGAAAAAGCCTTGACTCATAGAGACTCGTGGGATGTTGATGGGCATGAAATGTAGAGCTGACTGCTTTAAGCAGACGCCTGGCTGCTGGATCTAAACAACTGGATGGGCTTACGTTCATTTGTGAAAAAGGGATGGAATCTTTTTTTTTTTTTTTTTTAATTAAAAAAGCTCACGCTCCCTGTCACTGTGGCTTCGGTAGAACGCAGTATCTCAAAGCTAAAACTGATTAAAAATGATCTCCGCAGTACAATGACACAGGACAGACTTAATGGACTAGCAACAATTGCAACTGAACATGAACTTGCAGAGAAATCTAATATCGAGGAGGCAATCAAAACTTTTGCCGCTATGAAAGACCAGCTCACACGCTTCTGAGAGGTCAGTCACTAAATGGAAATCGGAACCCCCTATAATTTAGAGTTCAATTTTGTAGCTTACATGTATTTGTTTAAATTCTGTACATATACTTTAGATATAACACATAATTTGCAGGTGTAAGAAGTGATTCTTTGCTGAATTTGTTTTTGGACTTTACCAAATGAAAGAATCAGAAACAATGCTTGTAAACTATAATTTATTCGAATTACATGTTTTAATTTTAGTGTAAATTTAACAGTAAAGAAAATTTCCAGTCTCTCACAGGTATCTTAAAGGTTGTGTCCAGTTGATGTCAAGTTGGGGGCGGCACGATCATGTTTTGCCTAGAGCGGCAGTTAGATACGAGCCGGCCCTGGTTACAGTACAGATAAAATGTTTAGTGTGTTGACAATGGCCAATAAGAACCCCCCCCCCCCCCCCCCGCCATTCCCCCCATTTTTTTTTAAGTAGCTGCAGTTGCCAAATAGTCATGATGACAGTGATAAATCTCCAACTTGACTATTTGCTGGTTCATTACCTTATTTTTCACCTTAAAGAAGGAATATGCTATGGACCTATGATAATGTGATTATGCATTAAAATTCATCCGGAATACATATTGAATAGAAGACTTTTTTGTAATAATATATGATATAGATTTTGTATATGGAAATGATGGTCGTTGTAGCACAATAGTGGCAATGGGAAAACAGAGATAATGGAAAAATGGGAATGGTGAGTAAGTGACATGGAACAGCTTGTGACAAGAAAACTTTCAGGTATTAGAACAATATTTTCAATTCTTGTTCATTTCTTGACTAATCAGGTTTTTTGTTTTTATAATTCATTGCCCTAGGGCCATGTGTAGAACATTGTAGATTGTCAGTATACTGAATACTGTTAGGATGTTTTATACCAGACCTAAGTTGATTTCTTGATGGACAGAATATGCTCTCAACATTCAGTTAAACAAAATATATGTTTTGGAGAGTTGATTTCAGTATTATTTTAGAGGGTTTTAAAATATTGAACATCTCATACTGATTTAAAATAAACGTTTATACTTTGGAGTAATTGTAAGTGACTTTACTTCTTACTCTGAATTTCTCACTTCTTACTGGTATTCTGTTTAATCTGGTCAACAGTTTCTGTACTATAATTCCTGTACTGATTCCCAGGTAAGAATTAGTTTGTTGTGAAAATGTGCATTAGAATGCCTGCATGTCAATATGATTACATTATTATACAGTGGATATAAAAAGTCTACACAGCCCTGTTGAAAAGCTCCAAATACCAATCTATTTTGGCACAAAAAGGAATGGCTTTAGAAGAAGAAGAAAGTTTTAGATTGGCCCAGGTCTAAATCGTATCAAAAACCTTTGGAATAATTCAAAGAGGGCTGTTCACAGGAGATCCCCTCGCAATTTGTTGAACATTTTTGCAAGGAAGAGTGGAATTAAATTGCCAAATCAATGTGCTATGTTGGTAGACTCTTACCCAAAAACACTGACTGCTGTATTCATACATTCAAGTATAGCCCACAAACAGCACATAAAATTATTATATGTTTTGAATGTGACATCAAAACGAGAACCAACAACACCTCTTTAATCAAGTCAGAAATTTCCTGATTCAGAGTTAGAAGACCATTTTCTCTGAATACTCTCCGAGATACTGTCTTCGTGCACACCCCGTAAACGATGCTTTAACAAAATTTTCTGACTTGATTAAACAGGTGTAGTTGGTTCTCCTTTTGAAGTCACCTTCAGAACATATCTTACAATTGTTTTATTTGCTGTTTGTGGGCTATATTTGAATGTCTGAATATGTAACTAACTTTACTACAGCAAAAGACAGAATGCCACCACCTTAACTGAACCAAACATCTATATAGCCCACACTCTAGTATAAATGGATTGTTACCAGACAGCAATGTAGCCTGTCGAACATAAGCCACAATAAAGTTAGTCCATGTGAAATCCCTAAAATAAAATACAAAGGTAGGTTTGTATTTTTTTTTTCCAAATTATGTCATCAGGATTTATTTGCAGCAAAGTTTTTGAAAAATCTACA
This sequence comes from Pangasianodon gigas, assembly GCA_022758105.1. Taxonomy (NCBI): domain Eukaryota; kingdom Metazoa; phylum Chordata; class Actinopteri; order Siluriformes; family Pangasiidae; genus Pangasianodon; species Pangasianodon gigas. The sequence continues at coordinate 12,724,195 of CM040460.1, read as the reverse complement.
TGAGTGCATCACTATCGTATTTTCTGTTATCTGATCCTGGCAATTAGCTAGCTAATATCAAAAGCCCATGTGATTGCACCTGCATTTATGTAACCTTTCCACTGGCAAAAACTAAAGCCAAATACAACTGATGTACAGCTAATTAAATCAAAGGACATATTTTAACAAAGTGGTAAAATTGTAAGTGCCAGCAGCAATATTTCATTGAAAATATTCTGAAAAATTATTTCACATCCCCTATCATCCAAAAACTAGGGGGCCCATGACATCATTCTGCTAGCATGTTGTAGTGTTTTTTTCCCCCCAACATAACGCATACTTCTTGTAATTAGCCATCAAATTAGCTGGTTTCCACTGTATATAGTTTATACATAGTATACAGAGTCATAGTATACAAAGTCTAAATGCCTAAGAAGCTCGGATGTTCCCTGAATGGCTCAATGATACTGACACGACACCCCCTGCTAGCAGATTTTGATCTTGATTCGGAGTTGAATGTGTCCCAAGTGCTGCATTCTAAAACCTGCTAATTATAAATTACTTTGCCAACCAATGACGGAGAAGCAGAGTAAGAAGCCAAGAAAGCAATCAGAATCTGTTTCTTGGCATGTGGATGACCTAGCATCAGGCAAAGCTCAGCTAATACCGTTGATCTTGGAACTGAAGCTGTGCATATCCATCCTCCTTACAGCCCAAGAGCCAATTTTCACTCCTGCCTGCATCAAGTCTGTGGGTCCTGATGACAATTGTGCAGTGGTACAAACTTCAGTTCCACCATCCATCCTCTGTACTGCTTATCCTACACAGGGAGCCTGGAGCCCATCCCAGGGGACTTGGGGTACAAGGTGGGGGACACCCTGGGCGGGGTGCCAACCTATCACAGGGCACAGTCACAAACACACTACAGACAATTTAGAGATGCCAATCAGCCTACAACACATGTCTTTGGACTTAGGGAGGAAACCCTGGAAGCATGGGGAGAACATGCAAACTCCACACACACACACACAGGGTGGAGGTAGGAATCAAACCCCCAACCCCAGAGGTGTGAGGCAAACATGCTAACCACTAAGCCACTCTGTCCCCCCTCAGTTCCACCATTGACCACCAATCTTTTCAGTGTTGAGGGCCTCATAAATTGTAAAACCCACCAGGTTTGTGGTGCAGTTCCAAGAAATTAATTCCCTTTTGGACAGAGTCACAATTGAAAGCGTAGACTCCATATTTCTGAACAAGGGTTTCTACACAGCATACTTCCTACTTCAGAAGAATGTTGGTGGTTTCTGTCCGATTCTAGATTTGAGAGAGATAAGGCTAACAGACGTTGTTCATACCATGCAGCAGTAAGATGGGTTCACAGTTGTGAATCTGTCCATTTCTTGTTTTTAGGACAAGCATTACGATTCAAATTCCTACCCCTCAGCCTCTCTCTAGCATCACAGGTTATCTCAAGATGCATACAGGCAGCCCTGTCACCTGATATATTTGGGTGACTGGCAATCCTAGCACCCTCACCCACACCAAGAGGCAGGCCATCCAAAACACGTCCACCGTTCTTGTACACATTATGGTGCTTGGTCTCACAATGAGCTCCCTAGAGCTCCCTAGTTCCAAAGTAGGCTATACAATTCAACAGACCCCTTGGGCCTGTTGGAATTAAGGAAATTTCAGAAGTGAATTAGAGATGCATCTCTAACAATGATTGTATATATGAGTGGACACATGGTGTCATTGACTACCATTTTTTTAAACCAAAATTTGGTTAAATTGAAAGTATTTTTTAGGAGAAAATCTCTGCTCTCCATGATTTTAATCTAGCTCTGCAACTGCAGTAATACCCATCAGGTGGTGAAGTACTCTCTTTTATGGTCCGCTCATTCTATTGGTGGGGTACATTTAAAAAGGAATGACCGGCTAACGAGCTACCTAAATGAAATGGCTGTTCACAAAAATTATTTCAGTATTACATGAATTTTAATATCCAAACCAAATGCGGCTACTTCAGATCTAGAAATATGGTGCTATGTTACGTGTAGTCCATGCTAATTGGGAAACTTTTACCAGGGACGTGTACCATAAACATTGGCGAACATGTCTATCATTGGCAACTTTTGCTGAACATCAGAAAACAAAGCTCAGGAGAAATAAATGATAGACTGCTGGAGAAGCTACACGACCTCGGGCTACTATGCAAACCAGGCCCTGGGACCGCATTATTGCCTGATGTCACCGCCAAGATAGAGGGCGCCAGAAGCAGTGTGCAAGGAAACAGAAGTGTGGTCAGCGAGCGGGCATCCGTGCTAGGTAAAAGTCATTCAGCTAGCCGGGGTAACCGTACATCGCACGGACAGGATAGCAGAACTACCACTCACAGTGGTGGTCTGTGTGTTTAAACAAATAATGAAGGCTTAGGATCATTATTGCGTTACCCAGTTTCAGTTAAGCTTTAGCTGCTAGACAGATGCCCTCACATTTGCCTACAGAATGCTTTGGTATATCGAAGAGTTCATGGTCATTTGAATAAGGTTAATGTGCCCTGGACCTGTGGCTGCAAAATACGCCCAAACCATCACCAAACCACCATCATGCTTGACAGTGGGCATGAGGTGTTTGTTGTGATGTGCCATGTTTTTCACCAAACACTGTGCACTGTGAAATATACTATAACCAACCACTTTTGTCCAATCCGTCCAAAGGACAGTGTTCCAGAAATGTTGAGGTTTCTTTTGATGTAATATTGTAAACCTAAGCAGTGCTTGCATGTTCTTTCTGGAGAAAAGAATCTTTCTCTGGGCTGCCCTTTCATTAAAGCCATCCTTGTAAAGTCTTTTCTGATATTAAAGTATGAATCAACATTTAATATCTAATTGAATCCTGCAGATCCCTAGCTATAACTCTTGGGTTCTTTGCAAATTCTGTGATCATCAAACAGTCTGACCTTGACAGGAAATCTACTAGGATGTCCACTGCTGGGAAGATTTATACTCACTGAATACTTTATTAGGAACACTAAATTAATACTGGGTAGGGCCTCCCTTTGCTCTCAAAACAGCCTCAATTCTTCATGGCATGGATTCCACAAGATGTTGGAAACATTCCTTTGAGATTCTGGTCCATGTTGACATGTTTGCATCACGCAATTCCTGCAGATTTTTCAGGTGCACTTTCATGCTGCGAATCTCTCGTTCTACCACATCCCAAAGGTGTTCTGTCAGATCTGCTGACTGGGAAAGCCACTGAAGAACATTGAACTCATTGGCATGTTCATGAAAAAAGTTTGAGAGTTTTGCTTGGTGACATGGTGCAATATCATGCTGGAAGTAGCCATTAGAAGATGGTTAAATTGTGGCCATGAAGGGATGCCCATGGTCAGCAACAATACTCAGATAGGCTGTGGCATTCAAGCAATGATTGATTGGTATTAACAGGCCCAAAGTGTGCCAAGAAAACATTCCTGACACCATTACACCACCTCCACCAGCCTGGACTGTTGACTCAAGGCAGGTTGGGTCCATGGATTCATGCTCTTGGCACCAAATTCTGACCCTACCATCTGTGTGCCTCAGGAGAAATTGAGATTCACCAGACCAGGCTACATTTTTCCAGTCTTTGACTGACCAGTTTTGGTGAACCTGTGCCCATTGCAGCTTCAGCTTTCTGTTCTTGGCTGACAGAAGTGGAACTCAACATGGTATTCTGCTGTTTTAGCCCATCCTCCTCAAGGTGCGACATGAGAAGCTTTTCTGCTCACCACAATGGTACAGAGTTACTGCAGCCTGCAATTCCTGCAGATTTTTTAGGTGCACTTTCATGCTGCAAATCTCCCATTCTGCCACATCCCAAAGGTGTTCTATTGGATTCAGAGCCGGCGACTGGGAAGGCCAATGACAGAAGTGGAACCGGATGTGGTCTTCTACTGTTGTAGCCCATCTGCCTCAAGGTTCGACGTGTTGTGCATTCTGAGATGCTTTTCTGCTCACCATAATTGTACAGAGTGGTGCTCTGAGTTACTGTAGCTGTTCTGTCAGCTCGAACCAAGTCTGGCCATTCTCTGTAGACCTCTCTCATCAACAAGGCTTTTCTGTCCACAGAACTGCTACTCACTGGATGTTTTTTCTTTACTGCACCATTCTGAGTAAACTCCAGAGACTGTTGTGTCTGAAAATCCCAGGAGATCAGCAATTATAGAAATACTCAAACCAGCCCGTCTGGCACCAACATGCCACGGTTAAAATCTCTGAGATTTTCCCCATTCAGATGGTTGATGTGAACATTACCCAAAGCTGCTGGCCTGTATCCTCCATAAATAAAGTGACGAGATTGGGCAGGCCATGCAAGCACCGTCATCGCCTTTTTTACAAACTAGTCTTGAGTTATTTTGGCTGAATGTTTGGGGTTGGTGTCTTGTTGAAACGAGCATCTTTTATTAAATTCTCCTATAATATGTCCTGGTACATCACTCCATTCATGCTTCTTTGAATGATATGTAATGCCACAGTATTGTTTGCGGAGAAGCACCCCCCTTATCATTAGCTCCCTTATCATTAGTCTGAGAGCACATTGTTAAGGCTTATGTGGTGCACCTGTCCAAGGACGATTAGTGGCGGTTCCGTGAATGTTCCACCTACATATTATGGAATCAATTACACTGACAGGGATGTTTAAGGTCCTTTCTCTGACTCTGTAGTTTTTCCATTCAAGTGTTGTTTGATTTTTTTTAAATAGATTTTTTTAATATAGATGATTAAAAATAGTGGCAGTACTTTTTCCATATCAATTTTGTAACCAATTTTATTCTAAAGAAAATTATCTTATCCTTTTTATACTTAAGAATACCTCATTTTTGTTCATATTTATAATTTGTACATATTATTTTGATCTTGTACTTACATATAATTTTGTAAGTACAAGATCAAAAGATATGTGTGTAAATTTGAAGTGGATATATGTACTGGAAGTATATTAAATAACAAAAACAAAAGTGTCTAAATACTTACTTTCCGCCACTGTACATTTTCATCCAGGGCTTGTACATATAGGCTGATTTTTTGGTAAATAAATAATGACACTGTAGAATCTGTTTTTGGTCTTGAAGTTTTAGGTCCTGAAGAGGACCAGATGATATTTTATCTCTGGATATATAAAACCACAGAACTGAAAGAGAGTGTACTTTTTTTCTCATCACTGTACCAGAACCTGAATGTGAAGTGTATATTATTAAGGTTGCAATAAAACTGTAAATTCATCATACATAATTTTAAATGCATTTTGCAAACACAAGATTCAATTAAGATTCAATTAGCTGTATGTTATTGCTGTAGAATTTTTTATACTTTTTAGAATTAGACTTTTGTTCCATATTAATAAACATATTACAGCCCATTATGTCTTAGTGTTTATTCCAAACTTTTTGGCCTTTAGCGTACCTTTAGGAAGAATCAGAGTACTTTACTATGAGTAACAATAGGCTAATTAATTTAAACTAGAATGACACAGTTGACAGCGTTCCACATACAGTATCTAGTATATATTTAAAAACAACAACAAGAAGAAAAAAGCTAATAGATTTTATTTCTTTTCTATTTTTTGATTCAGTATTACCAGTAGAAAGGAGGGTATGTATGAAAGTGTAAAGATTTCCAAAAAGCTCAGGCTTCTCAGTATTTAATGTCCATGAAAATAGATGTACAGGTTGGCTTTGTCTAATGTCTGCCAGAGGACAGGGTGCCTGGAGGATTCTCACCCAGGGTAAGCAGAAAAAAAAAATTTAATCATAGGTTGTATTTGGGCCACAACATCTATTTTTTTACATTTAGCCATCCTAATTTAAAATGTTTTAATATAACTTTATTTAAACCAAATAATTTAAATAAATCTTAATTTAAATTTGTAAAAATAAGCTTAAAACTAAACCTTTAATTGGCACAATTCATTTACACCAGCAACACCAATACCAACAAAGAAATGCGTCTTACATTTTTGGGTGGAGTAAGAAACCAGTGTCTGCCTTACAATAAATTCGTTCAGTACTTGCTTTGTGTTTATTTCCAAATCTCTGTGAATGTTCATTAGTGCCAATCCTGTGAGCTGGGTCTCCGTCATGCTGTTTCTTAAGTACGTTTTTAAACATCTTAAACAGTTGAACGAGCGCTCTGCAGAAGCAGTGGACTCAGGCACTGTAAGAACGACTTTCAGAATGGTGTGAAGATTTGGATACATATCAACAGTATCCCTCAGTAGTGTGCATATATCACTGTCGGCTTGCATTGCTGTGCATCTCTGTCTCCAGAGTTCTAACTCAACATCAGCCAGTTCAACACTGGGCATCATTGACTGGTATTCCTGTTTAATGTCATTCCACAGCTCTTCCATTAGCATGACAAGTTTGTTAGGCATTAGATACTGTGCTTTTAGTTGAGGCAGGGTGCAGCACAATTGATTATGTAATTCCGTACGTAGATGATCTAAAAATGGAAGGGAAATATTTATCTGCCAGTACTCCTCAGGCTTGGCGTCTGGGGTGTTTGATCACATAGACTGAGTGCTCACACACGCATTGAGGGGATCACATCAGGTTTTCTGGCCAAGTCACAGGCTTTTCTCCAAATGCTACTGAATGTCATATCCCCACGTTTACTTTCTCAAGCAGTGAGACAGTGTTACTTGCTTGTTCTCTAGCTTTCACAAGATCACAAGGTGCACTTTGAAGCCCATTGCTTAGAGGGGTTAAGAACTGCAGCAAACGTTGACACACTATCGATTATAAAGTCGAATGACTCCATGCTGGGACCAACGCATATCAGAAACTTTCTTCAATCTTTTTTTTGTCCTCGCTGTTGTTCAAAAAAACAGTTCATGCTTTTCGGAGAGGCAGTCACAAAAGACACTGTTTCTTTCACTGTATCAAGTGAATTGCGAATAGCTGGGAGCTTTGTGTTATGAACAATAGCCAAATTCAAGGCATGATTCTTACAGTGCACATATTGCGCAGGGGTAAAGCTCTCTGATGCGAGTTTGTACACCCCGAACCTTTCCACTCGTATTTCCCGCACTGTCATAGCCTTGACCGATGAGGTTATTTAGATCCAGATCTCTTTAGATAGTCCAGAATCAGTTCTGTTAGAGCTATCCCTGTTGTGTCTGTGGTGCTCACAAATCCCAAAAATCTTCTCGTACAGTGTAATGGCCAGCATCTGCATCCACATAATGCACAATTAAAGCTACTTGCTTGGTGTTACTGATATCAGCAGTCTCATCAACGAGTACAGAAGAAAACTGAGCTTGCCTGCACTTATCCAGTGTGTCATTCAGAATTTGCCTACCACAAAGTTCAATAAGTTTGTTCTGAATCTGGTGGGTGCAGTAATTGGCATTTGAAGGTACTAGCTGTAAGTACTCTTTCAGGTTGTCATTGCCACTCTCATAGTACTCCAAAAGGGCTCGGAAATTGCTCACATTGTCTGTGTGAAACCGAATAGCCATATTCTGTTTACCACAAACTACAATTAAGTCTATGATAGCTTTCAGCCCATATCTCGTGCGTAAGATGCTGTCTTTGTGTGAATGGTCCAATGCAGTGATGATGGACTCCTTACTGCCATCACAAACAGATAAAAATTCTGCTGCACGTTTCTGCGCACTCAGATGTATGATGATAAGTGTTTCATTATGAACTTTTTAATATTGCTCCAGTCATTTAGTGGTTTGGTCCTAAGAACTGTGTCACCATTGGAAAATAACATGCAAGCCACACAGAATACACCATTACACCACCATCTTTGCTGTAACTCAATGTGGGGTACAGCAAATCGTTGAAAAATTCGTTGGAAACCCTTCTCATGCATCCACAGATGTCCCGTTTAGGCATGGCCCAGTCTTGACTTGGTTTAAATTTGTTTCTCAACACACGCTCTTTTACTGAGTCAGGCACACATTTTAGAACATCAGCACTGACTAAGCCAGTACTGATACTGAGAGCTCTGTACAGAGAGTATTGTGCTCTGCTTGAGCTGGCATAACTGTAGCATGGACATTACCCTCCCCGCTTGACGCCTGCTCCTTGTCTGGTGTGTATGCATTGGTTTCTTCTTGGTCCGGTGTAGGTGTTGCCTGACTTTGGTCTGGTGTGTGCTGCTCCTCGGATTCTTGACAACTTGGTTGAAACTGTATTCCAAGACTCATTTGCTTCGGCTGCCACATTTTTTCTTTTATCTTTGGGCATATGTGAGCTAAAAAGTTCAGATATTGTCTGTTAGGTTTGTCTAAAACTCATACTGCCTCTAACGCCCTGTCTTCGTTTTTAATTGATTAAGCAAACAGATTGTCCCACCCCAAACTCACGCCATTAGTTCAGCCAGAATTTGATAGGTTTCTCCTCATTTTATCTGGCTTGTAATTTTTTCCGATGTATTTTTATTTAGTGTGTAATTTAATTTCGTTTCTTATGTGTGCAATATTTTTTCCAATGTATTTTAACATCCAAAAAATTACACAAATCGCCTTTCATTGTTTAGAAATTATGTTACAAAATTCATTTTGAAATATTGGCGAGGGTACGCAGTGTGCATGCTCTGCATACAAGTAGGGACGCCACTCCCAGAGGATACATACATAAGTAGACATTACAAAAATTACAAACATATAATAAACAAGGTTATTAGAAATTATCACATGCCCCAATATCATGTTTACAACTGCTTTAAGGGTTGATGAGTATGTAACATGCTACACTATCACAACAAATTATTTGTATAATGTGATTTTAGTTAATAAACTAATCAAACACAGTGAAGGTCCAACTTTCAACTTGAAATAATGAAAGAAAGGCTGACTATTTTGTGAGATGCAATGGTTGTGAGGTGTGATGAGGCAGTAGTAGTGGTAAACCAGGAAACGATCAACACCAGGAAATGTTGAGACGGTGTTTAATATAGGCAATTCAGTTCCTCTATCGCAGCGCAGACAGAGGTAGCAGAAGAATACTCAACATTTGACTAAAAGGGTAAGTAATGTGAATAAAGTACATTTTGTGAAAGACGTGAAAAAAAGCTAAAATAATAATATTTGAGGAGCCTGTCACTGCATATAAATGTTCTCTTAGACAAGTATCTTATTTCTAATCAATGGATAAATAACTGGTGCTTATGTTTTTATTCATCTTGCTTGGGTTAGTCCTCTTTAAAAAGTGACCGTATGACATATTATTTGATATAACTACTGTTCTCATACAGCCATTGTCCCCTTTCTTTGGCCCACTTTGTAAATGTTAGGCATCAGTTATACCTTGGAGCTATCTACATAAAAGCTTGTGACAAAAGTCTGAGCTAAATGTAACCAGTCCTCCAGTAGCAAGAAAAAAAACTCCCTGAGTTAACATGAGTAAGATACCTTGAGAGGAACTAGACTCAAAGGGAAACTCATCCACATTTAGGTGACACCAGAGGGAGGGATTATAAATCATTACAATGTGTGGTTATATAAGATTAAAGGAAACATTGCTAAATGTGTCATAAGAATGTTCAGTATGAGCATATTGAGCATTCTTCAGGGTTGGTGTCTGAAGTGACAAAGTTATGTGAGGAAAGTTATTGGTATTAAGCACATGCTTAAATAATACAGTGTGGGTACCACATTCAGATTGTGCAAATTGCCTGCATGTAGCTCACACCTGCAAAGTTGTCACATTTTTCTTGCGTAGTGGTATTCAAGATAGGGTTTTTCATTTCATATTCATTTTAATTTTCATTTAATTTTAATTTTAATTGCACAGTGAGCACAGACTCACCGAAACTGGACGGTTGAAGACTGGAAAAAGACCAGGTGATTTTTTTCTAATCTTCAACTGCCCAGTTTCTGTGAGCCTGTGCCCGTGCTAACCTTGCTCTGCATGTACAATAGTCACATTGCAAAGGCTGCCATAGCATGCCTAACAGACATTTTTAAATTAACTTCAAGTGCTGGTCAGTAATGTTGGCCAGTAATGGTATGCTAAAAGATGTTTTCTGTTTTGTAGCAGAAAAACCTAGCAATGTTTGCAATTTTCAATACTAATCTCAAAAGGAAAATACTTAGTCCACATAAAAACTCAATTTAACTAAAATGTATCTGAATTTAATCTAATTTAGTGAGTTCATCACAGAAGAAGGGGCAAGAAGCAGCCAGATGGAGTAGAAAGGAAAAGGGCACAAAAAAGGAAAGTCAAGGAGAGCCAAGATGATGCTGCAAAATGCAGCAAAATAACAGGCATTTTTAAATTAACCTCAAGTGCTGGTCAGTCTGATCTGAATGTAGCTAACGTTATCTGTGGCTGTATTAACCGTGATACCATTGCAGTAAATCTTGGCATACCGTTGCATAATTGGCATTATTTGGCTATATGGAACATATTTTTGTTGCAATTTATTAAAGTCAGTGGATATTTTGCAAGATTATCTCTAAGAAACCTCTCCATATAAGTGTCTTAACAACTTTTGTGTGCAGAACACCAAAGAATGGACCCAATAGAAGAGTTTGGCCAGTCAAAAGTGAGAATTGTGCCTGAACCTGGTTCTCAGGGTTCAACTGGAAAGTGATCTTATACCACTAAGCCACCAGGCAGAGTTAACAAATGGTGTGGCAGGAATGCCAGAAAACCAGGGAGATTAGAGAACAGACAGAGTTAGACAAGTGAGCGAGTACGTGACTGAAGGGATTGAACACAGATGGGCAGAATCAAGCACTTGACTGAGTGAGCTATAGGGGAAGGGCAGCATACAGTGCATTGAATACACCAAAAGGTGAAGGAAAGAAAATGAGAATCAAGAGGATTCAGAGGGCAAAATTAAGCAAGAGGGAAACAGAGAGTGACTCAGAAAGGAATTTTAACTAGAGAGAGAAATGAAGAGTGCGAGACGGCCAGCTACTCAGTCCACCAACCAATATCAACTCAGAAAGGAAAACTTCACTAGAGTAAAGTTTTCTGTCTTTTTTCCCTTTTTCTTTTTTCCCTTTTTCTCTTTCCCTGTGAATTTAAAGTAGTATCCAATACTGATAATCAGGGATTAGTTAGCTAGTTTGCAGTTAGTAAGGCCTGCATTTCACAATCAGCCAAGAGCAGGGAGTGAAATTGTAGTTACAGGGCAGACAGATAAAAAATGTTTCACTTGTCACAAGGGCAATCTCAATTTTTATTATTAAGATAGTGATCTTGCACTAAATAAATGGAATGATTTGATTTAGCATTGTAGCTACATGTATGTGGGTTATTTAGAAAATCACTTTTAATATGCCATCCATTTGTGTGACTCAAAACCTTTTTCTCACAATAAGGTGGAGACAGTCAACCCAGTATGATTGGCTGATTATACAGGGTTTCCTAAACTGGTCAGTGAGTGTACATACAGTAGGTAGTCAGTGGTCTCAAAATTTGTTGCAGGGATATGGGGAGGCCTGCCGGCCTGAATTTTTATCCCAGTCTGGCCCAGGGTGTGGGTAGTGGAAGGGAAAGAGGAAGTGGCATCATGGCAGGGCATCTGTGGGCTATGACAATAAGGTTCATTATGATTTGTTCTTGGAAATATTTAGTGTTGAAGGACCCATCCATATGATCCATGTAGCATGGTGCTATGTGCACAGTTAGTATTCACAGTTAGTATTCAGTCACTGAGAGTGTGAGAGTATGAATGAGAAAGCACACAGGAATAGAGATGCCAGTCTGTGTGTGTGTTGGTTTTCCTGAAGCTAGTCTCAATATAGTTTTATTTCATTAATTCCTTTGTTTAACAGCATGTATTTGTTTTTAAGATAACGTCATATCTGAATGAACAATGTCAGATAACATTCTGGAGGAGGTTTTCATAAAGCGCTCTCAGCAAAAGAAGAAAACTTCGCCCTTAAACTTCAAAGAGAGACTGTTTGTACTCACACAGGAAAAGATTGCATACTACGACTATGACTTTGAAAAAGGGGTAAGAAATGTATTTTAATATTTTAAATGTTCATTAGAATAATTTATATTCTAGTGGAGAGAAATGTGTATTTTATGTAATAATCAAACACCAGTGCAATCTAATTACTTTATCACTATTACTTTATTACTAACTTTAGTTAATCCTTCTGAATACAGAAAAAGAAAGGATTAAAGGGATTTGTTGACATTGACAAGATTAAATGTGTTGAGATTGTGATACCAGAAGACAATGCTCCTCCTGAAAGATTGTTCCCATTTCAGGTGAGGTCACACAGCACCATGGAATAAGTTTTGTGATTGAAGTGATGTGTGTCAGTATACTGAATCTGTGATATTATAATATCAGATATAATATCTAGAACTGTGATATAATATCATTGTCTGTTACTGTGACTTGAGTAAGCATAAGTGTTATAATCGTAGACAAAGAACTGTTTACTGGATACTGATCAACTAAATTAAATAAGATTTAATTGTATAACTGAACATTTTTGTAGTGCTTTGAACCAAAATTTATGCTACATAAACAAGTTTCTCAAGAGGGCTGCTGTTTGTCAACTTTGGTTAAAACCTCAGCTAAATGGATATAAAAGATTGAACTTGTGACAAAATATCTTGTTCAGACTAAATAATAAAGATACTATAAAAACTTGGAAACATCCAACACAAGACTTGGAAAAAAGATCCAAGCACCAAGTAACAGGTCATTGCTTGAAATATGAATGGGACAGCATGTAACAGTCAACATGGCAGCTGTATTACATAAGTCCTGCCCTTCAAAGAAAAGAGCCAATCTTTTGGTAAAGGCGTAATGAGAAAATAGGCAGGCCTGTCAGATTCTTACACTAATGCACTGCTGTCTCTGCAACAGTCCTAACTGGTTTTCAACTAATGTGGTAGACTTTCTTATAACAGACCTTTGATGCTTTAGTTTTCTCTCTATATCAAAAGCAGCTGTCAAACTTTATAACTAGCCTGTCCACTCGATATTATGAATATAATACAGAGGAAATACCGTTCATTGTGGTTCTTTGTGACCCTTCCTCACTACCAGGGGTGGTGAGAATCACTTGGCTTGTGCACATGCACATGCATGCCAACACCACAAAGTGACCATATGAAGTAGTATTTGACAATAAATACCATTGATATATGACCATTGCTCCCTTTCTTCTTATCACCTCATACACATGCCAGACGTCATGTGTATCTTGGAGCTATCTGCATAACAGTTTGTGACTATGGTCAGAGCTATAGGTAACCTGACCTCCAAAGCTAGTGATAGGCCCCTATATTGTCCTTTCATCTTTTCAGACTTTTTGGAACCATTCAGATCTCCGTGGCTCCTAGCTTGAGTTGGGTTCCCTTGTTAGCTGCTAACATACATACGTACAGAGGCTACAGTTTCCCTCCATTCCCCTGTATCTCCTGACTAGCGGGCCTGTGGTTAGTATGCATTGTGCCACAGCATTGACCATCTGTGCAGCAATCCTGACACAGCATACCCAGATTTAGATTGTGACTGTGATTTTGAGTTGGATCTGATCCAATGCTGCAGCTTAAACAACCTAATCATAAGCATCTATGCCCAGTGCCAACTGATAAACAGGCTGTACCTGAGAAACATTTCCTGTCTGACAGTGAACTGACAGTTTAACTGTAAAGTCTAACTCCAGCTTCAGCAGAATCCAGAAATAAATCTGAATTGGCCTCTACCAGTTCGCATGCACCACTGTCAGGCTCCAAGGAAGTTGTGGCAACCACCCTGAAAATTGCAACGCCCTGGATTGTACTGCAGGTTGACATACAGCTTATAGCACCAAATGCGCTCTTATGTGCAGCACAGGTCATAAATGATTTCACTGTGCCACAGTGTTAAAACTACACTCACGGAGCACTTTATTAGGAACACTATACTAATACTTGGTAGGGCCTCCCTTTGCTCTCAAAACAGTCTCAATTCTTCGTGGCATGGATTCCACAAGATGTTGGAAACATTCCTTTGAGATTCTGGTCCATGTTGACATGATTGCATCATGCAATTCCTGCAGATTTTTCAGGTGCACTTTCATGCTGCAAATCTCCCATTCTACCACATCCCAAAGGTGTTCTATTGGATTCAGAGCCGATGACTGGGAAGACCAATGACAGAAGTGGTCTTCTGCTGTTGTAGCCCATCTGTCTCAAGGTTCGACGTGTTGTGCATTCTGAGATGCTTTTCATAATTGTACAGAGTGGTTCTCTGAGTTACTGTAGCTGTTCTGTCAGCTTGACCAGTCTGGCCATTCTCCGTTTACCTTTCTCATTAACAAGACGTTTCTGTCCACAGAACTGCTACTCACTGGATGTTTTCTCTTTATTGCACCATTCTGAGTAAACTCCAGAGACTGTTGTATGTGAAAATCCCAGGAGATCACTACTTATAGAAATATTCAAACCAGCCCATCTGGCACCAACAATCATGCCACGGTTAAAATTACTGAGATTACATTTTTTTCCCATTCTGATGGTTGTTGTGAACATGCCCAAAGCTGCTGGCCTGTATCTGCATGAGTTTATGCATTGCACTGCTGCCATATGATAGGCTGATAGACAATAGATAATGAAAAGGTGTACAAGTGTTCCTATGTAATAAAGTGTTTGGTGAGTGTATATACTGAGAGCAATAATTATTTTGAGAGGGTTGGACCATCTGCTATACCACACACAAGCTCTGCAGCATGTGTTTTATCTAACGAGCAGATTATGATCAGGTTGGCCTAGGCCTCATGCCTACTACTGACACTTGCATTGTGCCAACAGTGGGTTCACCAAACGAAGAAGTACGTTCAGACCCAATCCTGACAGTGGTACACCAGGGCTAGGCTCTCCATCAATCTGTTTTATGGATGGTAGGAATTGGTTTGCACAGTCCATGTTGCTGGACACATGTAAATATATCCTTAAAAACCTACCCTATGTAACACAGTCAGATTTTGGGCATGTGTAAGGAAGCATGCACAGAATATCTCAACTGACCCTACACACCCCAGTTACCACCTTTTCCAAAAACCTGTGAGCAAAATGTGGCTTTATACCCAAGTTTGTTAACCAATCTCTTGACTTTGCAGTATTCCATGACAGGGAACCTGCTGGGCTTTCAAGTCAAATCAACTATTCATCTGTCACTGTCTTTGCATTGCTTTGTGGAGAAATGCTCATGTGCAGTAGTTACAACAATAATATGTTTTTCAGGGAAAGGTAGCACATGGGAAGATTACACATTTAATGTTGCTTTTATGAATCTGCAGGCACTCTGCACTCACCGCATCTAATGAGAAGACAAAACTTTTGCAATGCGCTGCAGCTTATCAAAATGAGTAGATATAGACAAAATCTCATTGCAGCTGTTACATCCAACCTAAATCACTACTTTGAGTTGATGCAAGTGAACTGAACCCTGCACCCCATAAGTAAGTGGTAGCAAGTGATTGGATGTATTGGTTTAGTTAGGTTCACAAATTGCATTTCACATATTTTCATGAGGGTAAAGCACACTTACACCAAAAGCATGGTGGCCCACACACTTCAGTGTGTGGAGCATTTAATTCTGTGATTTCTTGTGCTGGTTTAGTAAATATAATGTGCAATCATGAATTTAACCAACATCAGAGCATGTGCTACTGCAGTAAGTTACAGACTGAAATATCACCAATGTACTTAGTTTATGGGCATACACTCCAAAATATAGCATAATTATTGTATTTTGTACTGTTTTTTCCTAGAAACCATGATGATGTCATGCAAAAGTATGCTTAGTTTTATTTTAAATAGCTGCTCTGTGTGCTGCCAGTGCCCAGTGTAAAGGACACTTTGATTAACATGACAGCATGTTTGACGCTGCAGTCTGTGTAAAGTGGGCTTAAGAGGAGCTCCAAATTGAATAAAGGCTAATGAAATAATAATCTGACTAATAATAATAATAATAA
The DNA here is from genome assembly GCA_022758105.1 of Pangasianodon gigas. Classification (NCBI taxonomy): domain Eukaryota; kingdom Metazoa; phylum Chordata; class Actinopteri; order Siluriformes; family Pangasiidae; genus Pangasianodon; species Pangasianodon gigas. The sequence goes on along the minus strand of CM040460.1, from coordinate 12,708,280 downwards.
TAATAATAATGAATAATGAAATAATAATCTGACTAATAATCTGATAATAAACTGCTGCTGAATGAAAATAGAGACTTTTCTACGTCCTATGTTTTGTGCTTCACGGAATCATGGCTGTGTGAGCTTATACCAGACTCTGCGCTCCAGCTGAGTGGATTTCAACTCTACAGAGCAGACAGACACACGGAGCTTTCCGGCAAAACAAAAGGAGGTGGAATCTGTTTTTATATCAACAGCGGCTGGTGCAACGATGTTGCTGTACTGTCTCAGCACTGTTCCCCAGACCTGGAGGCCTCCATCATTAACTGCAAACCTTTCTACTCGCCCCGTGAGTTCTCCTCATTCATTCTCGTCGGTATTTACATCCCGCCGCACGGTGATGCGCGTGGGGCACAGTGTGCACTGGCTGACGAGATACTGTGTGTGGAACGGACAAACCCGGACGCCTTGGTTATTGTCCTAGGAGATTTTAACAAAGGTAATCTCTCCTGCGAACTCCCCAAATACAAACAGTTCATTAAGTGCCCGACCAGAGAGGGGAATGTACTGGACCACTGCTACACCACCATCAGCGGTGCTTATCGTGCTGTCCCTCGCGCTGCACTGGGTCAGTCAGATCACATCATGGTGCACTTGATTCCGGCATATAGGCAGAAACTAAAACTCTGCAAACCTACTGTGAGGACATCAAAGAAGTGGACCACTGAGGCTGTGGGGGAACTGCAGGAGTGTCTGGACTGTACAAACTGGGAAGTTTTCAGGTCTGCCACCAATAGTCTGGACGAGTACACGGACACTGTGATGTCCTACATTAACTTTTGTGAGGACAGTGTCATTCCATCACGCACCAGGGTGAGTTACAACAATGATAAACCCTGGTTCACAGCTAAACTCAGACAGCTGAGGTCAGAGAAAAAGGCTGCATTCAGAAGTGGGCACAAAGACAAATACAAAGAGGCCAAGTACAGATTTAGCAAGGAGGTGAGAAGAGCTAAATCAGTGCATGGTGAGAGAATGGAACAGAAACTCTCAGCCAACGACTCTGCCTCTGTCTGGAAAGGGCTTAAGGCAATCACCAACTTCAAGCCTAGAGCCCACCACTCTGTGAACGACCTGCGCTTGGCCAACAGCCTGAACGAATTTTACTGCCGCTTTGAAAGACAATGGGACATACCTGATATCCCCCACCCCCCCCACCAG
>CM040460.1:12696285-12706980 GCA_022758105.1 Pangasianodon gigas | reverse complement strand
CTACCAAATGCAAATTCAACACTTGGAATCACCTCCAGACCTTTTATCTCCTTAATTTATCATGAAATAAGGAGGAAACAGGCCACAGCTGGCCATGAAACTGCTTATCAGTCAATTGTCCAATTACTTTTGAGCCTGTGAAAATGAGGGACTCTGTAAAAAATGGCTGTAATTCCTAAACGGTTAATGCAATATTTTTGTTAAACCCCTTGAATTAAAGCTGAAAGTCTACGCTTCAGTCACATCTTGACTGCTTCATTTCAAATCCACTGTGGTGGTGTACAGAGGCACAATTACCAAAATTGTGTCACTGTCCCAATATTTATGGACCTGACTGTATATATATATATATATATATATATATATATATATATATATATATATATATATATATATATACACACATACACCCACACACATGTATGTATTTTAATATATTAGAGGAGAATTTAATGTCATTGGCCAAGAAACTGAAAAAGGAGAAGATGGAGAGAAGATGGGCATTTCAACAAGACAAAGACCCCTAACATATAGTCAAAATAACTCAAGAAGGCTGACTTGAAAACCATTAAAAATTTATTGGAAATATAAGTCCATCAGAGGGATCCTTGTAACGTTGGGGAATGGAAGACAATTTGACAAGAAGAGTGGGCTAAAATTGAACCACAACGCTGCAAAAAGTAATTATTTCTTGCTGTAGACATCATGAACTTCCAGCAACCACTTTGCAACAAAGTACTAATATTTTAGTGCAATGTGGCAATAAATTATTTTCAACTACAATGTGCACAACTCTATCACATCCAGTACTTCTTCCCTTCATTCTCCCTACTATACGGAAATGCCCGACATTCTCTTCTTGTTCTGTATTTTCTTGTCTGGTCCATGTCACATTGACCATGTTCATGTTTTGTGCATGTATATTGGAAGACTCGTATACAAATGTCAATGTACGCAACCCTCACATTGCTGGAGTTATGCAGAAGTATAAATTAAGTGTCAATCTACAGGTTTCCAAACAAAGGTACAAAGAAGAGATTTTAACAAAAGTCTTGCACTCACTAATATAGAAGGCATAAACAATTCAAATTTTAAATGTGTGGATTAATTATTTAATTAATTAAAAAGCTAACCTCAATTAGAGCAGTCATCTCAATTCGCTGATCTTCCAACTTATTTTGCAGATCCATTTTGTCATCCAGGAGCTGAAGTCCATACTGTGCTGCCTTCTGAAGGGATTCTTCAGCCTCTTCCACTTTCTGTTGTAATCTTTGAATCTCGTTCTCTGTTAGTGACATTTTTTGCACATAACTTGAAAGTGTAATGCATATTTTGTAAGACAGACTCCTTAGGTTGGTAAAGACAATAGAGACTATTTCTGTAACTAGTACAAGTATGCAAGGCCAATGAAAGATAGCTTTTGATTTCCATTGGTGGTTGGGTTTCTTGTAAATATAAATAGAAGATAGGTATGGCAATAGAAACACATGATTTAGACCCTCCATTTCAGGCCTACCTGGAACTCTTAATATAATCAGTAGGCCTCATTTATCAAGCTGGATATGAACAGATTTATTCATAAATCATTCGGAGGAGCATTTACACAAGAAACTGTACTCACAGTATTCATGAAAACATTTTATGACGAATATCCTACTTTACTTTGCAGTCTTGAATGTATTGTTCGATAGAGATATGCATTGAATTGAGAGCCTCGTATTGATGATACATCAGCCCAAACCATTGTGTTTGTTTTTTTTAATAGTCCCAGATACTCTCTAGACAAATGAATAACTTGGCAGCAGATATCTAAGCTTAAATCAATGATGAGACTATGTAATTTGGAGACTCACTTTCCTCAGCACAACTGGTCTCTCTAGGCAGTTTTCGGAGTTGGAGACTTAAGCCCTATCTGGACAGGAATAAATTTACATGTAGTTCTGGGATAATTTCCTATTTTACAGGTGCTCTTCTGTGATTTTTTTTTTCCATCCGAATCAGCCATGTTGGTGTTTTTTGGAGTTACCTACTGTTTTTCGCCAAACTCGTCTGATGATTTTAGTCCCCTCCAGATGCACATGTTCAACTACTGGTACCATATTTAGTCACATAGTGTGTGTATCAGTGACCCTCCCCAGACATTAAACAGTTCCCAAGTCACGAAACAAAAAAATGGATGCTTCTCTTATACTTTGTATAATTTTATTGCATTTTAAAATTGTTGCTGGAACATTGGTTCGCCTCAAACTGGAATAAGAGTCAGCGTCTCTTCTCTACTCCATTCCCTCTTCAACCACTTGAACATCATTGCCATGACGTAATGGAGCAGGATCATATGACATGTCATGCAAACATCCAGGTTTGTAGAAAATACAATCTACTAGAAACTCACTCTTAATTTTATTGCTGTCCGGATACAAGAGTTTAATCACTGAAGAGATGTGTAATTACAGATGTCCCCCTCAAAATTTCACCAATCCAAATGGGGCTTTAGGGTGCTTTCTCAGCCTATTTCTCTGGTTGCTGTGTACAAATCAGAGCAAATTTTTATTTTTTGTCTCACTGCATCTAATTAAAAAAAACAAAAACCAGATTTTACAAAATCTGCCTGCCTCCCAAGTCCTCTTTTATACACACACACACTCGCAGTGGTGCCAAAACTCAATAGGAGATCTACTGCATGGAAATCTCTCCTCGCTGTGCAATAATTAAGTACCTTGCCAGCCTCCACCACATGAAAGACCAAAACACCCTCGACCTGTGCCAGGAACAACAGCTGTGCTTTGAAGTAATCACAAAGGAGCAGGCCAAGGACTGACAGGTGTTCCTACAGCTGCAGCTCGTCTAACTGCGGCTCACAAAGATGTCTGCTGACTATGATCTGGAGGCCGTTGAGGAGCTTGTAGCAGCTGCATGGGGGTGGCCTGAGGATGAATGGGTTTTGTGACTCAAACAAAAGAAGAAACCACCCAATTGTTGGTGCCAAAGAGCAGCAGGGATATACTTTTCCATGTGGCTCAATCCTCTATTCCAATATCTGGGCATCTAGGAAAGGCTCAAACACTTAACCATGTAATGGCCCACTTTTACGTTAAATGTCACTTGTCACTTAAATGTCAACTGGTGAATCCTTTAGCTACCCCAAAAGCACCATCATGCCCTTCACATTTAGTCAAGGCCCTCTTCAAAAGAATTCCCATGGATCTCATTGGACCATTAGAGAAGCTCTGGTGGATTATGCAACACAAAATGCGGAAGAATTCCTTCTGCGCAACATCTCAGTACACAGTGTTGTAGAGGCATTCTTATGGAGTTAGAATTGTTTCATAATTCCAAATAATTTGATTACGATCCACAAATAAATGTAGCAAGATTCACAAAAATTAAACAAATTCACAAATAAATAGAATGAGATCCACAAATAAAAAGTTATTTACAAATATGTTTTTATGTCACAAACACAACTCTGTCTGGCATTCATTTGTGGATCGTGTCCTGTGCATTTGTGGATTGCTGCACGCATTTGTGGATTTTGAAACATTCTAGCATCCAAAGTGGACACACATCCACACAAATCAATTTTTATTTGCAAAATCTCATTTTATTTATTGGTGAATTTAATTCATTTTTGTGAAACTCCTAACATATATTCATGGATCTCATTCTATTTATTTGTGAATTTGTTTCATTTTTGTGGATCGTAATCTATTTATCTGGAATTATGAAACAATTCTAACCCCATACATTCTTTAGAGTAATCTCGAGTTGGAATCCTGAAAGAACTTCTGATGGACCAAGGCATAAGATTCATGGCATGGACACTACGCAAGCTATATGAATTACTAGGAGTAAAACCGATCGCATAAGTGTTTTACCAGTCCCAAATAGATGGATTGGTCGAGCGGTTTAACCACTTAACCGAACCACAATTCTGACTGTACGACAGAAGGACTCAGCTATGGGAATTCGCACTGGGAGATAAAGTGCTTATATTATTACACACATCAAGCTCCAAATTACTTGCTAATTCGCAAGGGCCCTTTGAGGTCACACAACAAGTTGGTAAAGCTGAGGTCAGGCTAAAGAACAGAGACGATGCACTGCAAATATACTACCTCAACCTCTTGAAACCATGGAGAAAGGCAGTTTCTGTGGCTCTGGCAATGGTGGTTTACAAGAGGGAGGAGCTGGGACTGGAGCTATCCTTGAAAAACCTGGCTCAATCCACCCTGGTCCCCTGTGGACACCACCTTTCCCCATCCCAGACAGCACAGGTTGCCAGGTAGCAATTTTCCAATGTGTTTTAGTCCCTGCCCAATAACCCGTACTTTATAGAACACCACAATGACACTGGGTGTGGCTGTACGCAGCCGGCCCTTTCATTTACTCAGCCTAGTTTCAGTATCTCATGGAAAAAATATTCCACAATATTGCTTATTTACATGATATAAACATTTATAGTAATGATTGGCAGCAACACCTGAGGACTGTCAATTTCTATGAGACAAGCAGGACTCACAGTAAATTAAAGGACATGTGCAACTGGATGACGGGAAGTACGTTATCCGGGCTTCCACTTCAGCGATGGGCAGGTGCGTCCCCAAAGCAAATACAGTATTGTGGAGAAGGAGTGCTTGGCCATCAAGTGGGCAGTCCTCACCCTTGGAATCTACCTATTAGTGGGCCCCTTTATCCTGTTCCGATCACGTCTGCTCCAGTGGCTCCTTTGCATGGATGCCAACACCCGAATCACTTGTTGGTATTTGGCACTCCATCCACTAAAGTTCATGGTGGTCCACAGGCCAGGGGCACATGCTGCATTCAAATAGAGATCATAACTTGTAATTCCTGACCTCCAACCAGGAAAAACCAATGGAAAATGCCCCCTCAACTAGAAATTCCTACACGGGAACTCAGGATGGTCTCCTCAAGTCCGTGTTCAGCAGATGACATGAAATCAACATGGCTGTGCACAGCATCAGCAGTAAACAAAGAAGGACTGATTACCTTTAAATGGGTTATGCCATATATAAAGTATTTACTTTAGATCAATGAACATACAGAGATATTTGCTTGTTCAATCTGTAACATTGACTAAACAGATCAGTGTTTTGAGACGGTTGTTTGCAAAATATGTAAAAGGCAGGACTGGCACATTGAGGACACACAAAAAACCTGTTTAACGACTTCAGATGAAAACAAAAGTATGCCGAAAGCCAGATAACATGGCTTAGCACATGAGTAGCACACATGCCATAGCACAAAAGCAATAACAAATAAGTACATGCCCTAGCAAATAAGCAATAGCTCTTAAGGAAATAAGCAATAACAGAGGTGTCTTGAAAGAAAAGCAAACAGGTAAGCGCTGAAATGATATTCATGCCGTGACATTTTCCCTGGCCGAGGATATCATACTTAACATAGGCCTGGAATAGTCATGTGTTGCTATACCCAGACCGATCTTCTATAATGTAATGATATAAATGATAGAAAATCTTACATATAAACCAATTTCACAAATTAGTAAAAGGTTTCATGTGTTCAAGTATACATAAATTGTAATGCTCCTCGTGTGTTGTTTAACATCAGCCTGAAATAAGGAGTCTCAGTTATGTTTTTGTACACCCAGACACATCTTCCATGATGAATTGATGTGAAATATAAGAAACCCTACATATAATCCAATTTCACTCATTAGTCAAAGGTGTACACTTGAACACTAATTGTATTAAGTTATAAGTCATGAGTTTCTATAGCCAGACCCATCTATTATAATGGAAAAACGCAAAATCTTAAATCTTAAGTATAAGCCATAAAGTTAATACATTTAAATATAAAAACATAATCCATAAATTTCAGAAATTATTGGAAAAATGTCATGTATAATAACACATGAAATGTATTGAGACTTGTGTGTTCTTCAACATATGGGATCTATTCATTTTCTATAAGTCAATAATGCAATATATACAGTGGATGTAAAAAGTCTACACTCCCCTGTTAAAACTGCAGGTTTTTGTGATGTAAAAAATTCTCTTCAAGTCATTCCATGGGTTTTTGATTGGATTTAGATCTGGGCTCTGAGTAGGCCATTTCAAAAATGTTAATCTTCTTCTTCTGAAGCCATTCCTTTGTTTACTTAGATTTGCATTTTTTGGGTCATCATCATGTAGATTTTGTACCAAAATAGAGATCCATGATTTCCTCTATCTTCCCTAGAGCCCCAGTCCAAGCTGAAGAGAAGCAGCCCCATAGCACAATGCTGGCAAGATTTAGGGGACTTGGATGTTTTTGGGGTTTTTTTTGGTGAGAAAGGGCTTCCATCTTGCCACCCTACCCCATAGCCCAGGCATTTGAAGAATACGAGATTGTTGTCACATGCAGGGAGTGACCAGTACTTGCAGCTTCTTTAATGTTGACATAGGTCTCTTGGCAGCCTCCCTGAGAAGTTTTGTCTTGTCTTTTTGTCAGTTTTGGAGGGAGGTCCTGCTCTCAGTAATATCACTGTGGTACCCCCTTTTTTTCCACTTATTGATGATGGTGTTCAGGGTGTTTCACAGTATATCTAATATTTCGGAAATTCTTTTGTACCCGTCTCCTGGTCGATACCTTTTGACAATGAGATACTGTACATGCTTTGTAAGCTCTTTGCGGTCCATGGCTTCAGCTGTCACATGAAATCAAGAAAATGTCAAGAAGATCCAACAGAAATGGCTGACCTTTAGTTCTGGGTAAACAGAATCACTTCACTGATGGTGCATGACTACTTTTGAAGATAAGCTTGAATGTAATTGCGAGCACAGTTGCATGCCCTATGATAAAAGGGTGTGCACACTTATGCCACCAGGTTACTGTAAGGTTTTTTTTTTTTTTTCTTTTTCCCCCCAAACCGTTTCAATTATTTTTACTTGAATTTTGTTGGTTGTTATATCACATTAATGGTGGAAAAAATCTGATATGATCACAAAAACCTCCAATTTTAACAGGGGTGTTTATACTTTTATATCCACTGCAGGTAATCCTATATATAAACCATTTTCAAAAATTAGTTAAACGTTTCACATGTCCAGTTGCACAAATTGCATTTCTCCTTGTTTTTTCTTCAATATAGGAGTGAAACTGTTTTATTAATTGTACAGTAAGATGTCGACGTATGTGTTATTATTAATTAAGCCCACGTAATACAATCACTTGTGGACTTTATCCGAGCTTTACTGCCCAACGTTTGCCGAATATCTTCGGGGAGATATAAAGCGTTTACAACAGATAATCCCCTTAGACCGCGTAAGCACAGTTTAGTCCAACGCTATGTTTAATATAGGTAGCAACTGTTATAGACTTAATGTTAAAATAAATGTAAACCGTTATATGAAGTTTGGTTCTAGCTAGTTGCGGAGGTAGCGGAGCTGTATAGCTAGTTGCGGCTGAGGAACTGTCTAGCTAATCCAGGGGAGTGAATCCAGAAGACGTACACAAAATCAGTTCCTAAATTTATGTTCATAGTATAAGACAAACAAAAAACCCAACTGGCCTTTTCAGTACACGATATTTAAATATACGTGACAACAAAATGCATGGTGAGTAATAGGAATAAGATTTTTAAAAATTAATAAATAAATAAATAAAACTTATAGTTACCCATAATCTGTCGTTCAGCGCCAAATCGTTTTGAACAATTCGTCTTTGAAATGAGGTGTATGACATCCAAGAGAAAGGTGTATTACCGCCACCTACTGGACTGGAGTCTGGGTAGCGCAATAATGGCCTACTAGTTTTTACCAGCCAAAATTAAAAACGCGCTGTTATTATGTGTTTTCCCCGGCAACAGATTCTGTACATGAGGAGAGAGGCTTAGGGCTAGAGGTTGCTGTTTGGGAGCAGGCGGGAAGGTGGTTGTGTGGGAGTTTCAAACAGCGTTGTTGACATTGGAAGACCATATAGGAGTCTTTGAGCTGGCGATTTGAATACAAAGACCTGTGGACATAAGACTGACTGGAATACGAAGTGAGAGTTGGTGGTGAGTCGATTGGGGGGTGGTGTGGGGAGCATCGGCCGACGGCCTGTATAGGTCCGGTAGCGGTGTTGCCCCACAGCTTCTTCGTCGGCCACATCCTATCAACTTTAACAAAATGGCGGGGAGGAGTGTGGATGGTATGGAATATAGTGAGCAAGAGGGGAATGGTAGTGATGAGAGGAGAGAAAGTGATTGGGAGGAAGTAGGGAGGGAGAATCGAATTAAGAAAGGGACAAGTCGTAAGAGAAAGAAAAAAAATGGGGCTAGCTCAACTGGAACGGAAAGTGAAGGAAGAGATGATGAAGGAGAGGGTCTTAAAGCAAGACTGTTTAATGTAGTGGTACGATTTGAAGGAGAGGGGGAGTTAAGAGAATGGATCCACTTAAGTTAACAAAAATAATAAGAGGGCAAGTAGGAGAAGTGAAATATGCAAGAATATTGGGAGATGGAAATCTACTTATAGGATGTAATAACGAGGGGCAGATGGAAAAGGCAAAGAAGATGAGCTGCATTGGAAAAATTAAAGTAGACAAAGTAATAAGAGTGGGAGAGAGAAGAACGGGTGGTAGTAAGGGAGTGATATATGGAATTCCGCTTACTGTAAATATGAAAGAACTAGTGGAGAACATGAGGGTACGAAACAGTTCAGTTAAAAGTGTCGTAAGAAAGACAAGGGGAATTGAAAAAATAGAAACAGAATCTGTTTTGGTTGAGTTTGAGTCAAAGGATGTGCCAAAAGAGGTATATTATTGATTCATGAGATATAGTATAAGGGAATACATTCCTAAGCCAATGAGATGCTATAAATGCCAAGAATTTGGACATGTGGCTAAGGTATGTAAAGGAAAAACAAGGTGTGCCAGGTGCAGTGGGGATCATGATTATGGAAAGTGTGGGGAAGAAGTGAGGCCAAAGTGTTGCAGTTGTGGAGGGAATCACAGTGTCGCATTTTGGGGATGTGAAGTGATGAAAAAAGAAGTGAAAGTGCAACAGATAAGAGTGAAGGAAAACATTTCTTATTCTGAGGCTGTTAAAAGATCTGAAAGAGAAAAGGAGAGTCAGAAGAGGGAATATATGAATAGGGGGACAAGAGAAGTCCAACAAGAGCAGAAGGAACAATGGGAGGAGAAGAAGAAATTGGTGACATTTATAGCAGGAGTGATAAATGCTACAGCTGAAATCAGATCTAAAACGGAAAGAATTTAGATTATTGTAAAAGCAGCAATACATCATCTAGATATGGCAGGTTTGAAATGGGAAGAGGTGAGGGATGAACTAAGTGTACAGATGAGTCAAGAGACAACATGTGTGGGTTAATAATTTTAGTAATGTTAATCCTTCAGTGGAATGCAAGGAGCCTGATTGCAAATGGACAAGATTTTAAGCAGTTTATTGCGAGTAGGAGAGAAAAACCAAACATAGTATGTGTTCAGGAATCCTGGCTAAAGCCTAATCTGGATTTTGTTATATATGGATATGTAGCAATAAGACAAGATAGGGTAAATGGTGGTGGAGGGGGTTGTGTTACATTTGTGAAACAGGGGATCCCACACAGGGTGTTAGGCATAGGGAGTGAACATGAATATGTAGTAGTGGAAGTATGGGGTGTGGGGAAGAAATTTGTAGTCATAAATTATTATAATCCATGTAGAAGACTGCAATTAAGCCAGCTTGAGGAAATAGAGGGACAAGATAGCAGTAATATTGTATGGTGTGGGGACTTCAATGCGCATAATACATTGTGGGGAGGTGAAAAAGTGGATATTAATGGGCAAGTGATAGAAGAGCTATTAGAGGAGAAAAACTTAGTATGTCTAAATGATGGAACTAAAACAAGGATAGAGGTTAATACTGGAAGGGAGTCTGCACTTGATCTTACACTGGTGTCCAGTAGTATGGCAGCAATATGTAGTTGGAGTGTGTATAAAGAAGGAACAGTAGGACGTGATCACTATCCAGTACTGTGTAAAATCAACATAAATGTATCTGAAATAACTGAAGGAAGAGGGGGAAGATGGGTATTTGAGAAGGCTGATTGGGAAAAATTCCAGAAGGAAAGTGACAAATACCTGAGTCAGATTGAATATAATTGTGATATAGAAATTCTGGAAAATAAATTAAGACAGGGTATAATAATAGCAGCGTTAGAATCTATTCCAAAAAGTCAAGGTAATATAAAGAGAAAAGAAGTGCCATGGTGGGATGATGAATGTAAAAAAGCAGTCAGAAACCGAAATAAAGCATTTAAAGTAATGAAAAGAACGCATAATTTCATGCATATGATTCAGTATAAATATGCACAAGCAATAGTAAGGAAAACAGTAAGACAAGCAAAAAGAATGTATTGGAGGAATTACTGCAGCTCAATTGGGAATACAACTCAGATAGGAGAAGTGTGGACGATGATTAAAAAGATGTGTGGGGAGAGGAGAGATTGGAATTACCCGGTTTTGTGTAATAGAAACGAGATCGCAGTGACAAATAAGGAAAAGGCTGAAATGTTGGTAAATACATTTGTTAATGTACACAGTTCAAATAATTTATCTGAAGAAGGGAAGAGGGGCAGAGAGGAAACTAGATCTGAAAATTTGGAGGCGCTGAGGGTGATGGGAAATGAAGAAGGTGAACAAAATGTACCATTTAACATGGGAGAATTAAGGAGAGCATTGGCAAAAACTGGG
>CM040460.1:12680110-12696185 GCA_022758105.1 Pangasianodon gigas | reverse complement strand
GCATGGTGAGAGAATGGAACAGAAACTCTCAGCCAACGACTCTGCCTCTGTCTGGAAAGGGCTTAAGGCAATCACCAACTTCAAGCCTAGAGCCCACCACTCTGTGAACGACCTGCGCTTGGCCAACAGCCTGAACGAATTTTACTGCCGCTTTGAAAGACAATGGGACATACCTGATATCCCCCACCCCCCCCACCAGTCATTGATCTGCAGCAGCCCCCCCTCCGATGCTACACCTGGATCACCCACACAGCCTCACACCTCAGTGTCGCCCTCTCCCCAGCCCCTCGCACCTCTCTCCATCAAAGAGGGAGATGTGAATAGACTGTTTAAAATGACTGAACCCCCGCAAAGCCGTGGGCCCGGATGCTGTCTCCCCCTCCATCCTGAAGCACTGTGCCAACCAGCTGTCTCCGGTGTTCACTAACATTTTTAACACCTCACTGGAGACCTGCCATGTGCCAGCCTGTTTTAAAACTTCAGAGATTATTCCAGTCCCTAAAAAGGCGAGGATCACAGGACTTAATGATTACAGACCCGTTGCCCTGACTTCTGTGGTCATGAAGTCTTTTGAGCGCCTCGTCTTGTCCCACCTCAAGGACATTACAGACCCTCTTCTGGATCCCATGCAGTTTGCCTACAGAGCCAACAGATCTGTAGACGACGCCGTAAACATGGCCCTCCATTTCATCCTCCAGCATCTGGACTCCCCAGGATCCTATGCCAGGTTACTGTTTGTGGACTTCAGCTCTGCCTTCAACACTATCGTCCCATCTCTGCTCCGAGACAAGCTCTCACAGCTGAACGTGCCGGACTCATTGTGCAGGTGGATCACAGACTTCCTGACAGACAGACGGCAGTTTGTGAGGCTGGGGAAGTATGTATCAGACTCCCGGATTATCAGCACTGGATCCCCCCCAAGGCTGTGTCCTCTCTCCTCTGTTATTCTCCCTGTATACCAACAGGTGCACATCTGGACACCAGTCTGTCAAACTCCTGAAGTTCGCAGATGACACCACCCTCATCGGCCTCATCTCTGATGGAGACGAGTCGGCCTACAGAAGTGAGATGGACCGTCTGGTGTCATGGTGCAGCATGAACAACCTGGAGCTCAACGCTCTCAAGACAGCGGAGATGATAGTGGATTTCAGGAAGGACCCAGCCCATCATCATTGACCATCATCTTCACAGGGAGGTGGAACTTCTTCAGCTGCCGCAAGAAGTACAGCCTCTGCTGAGCCTTCTTGGTGAGGGAGCTAATGTTCTGCTCCCACTTAAGCTCCTGGGTGATGGTGGTTCCAACAGAGGTCACCGGAGTGTCACAGAGGATGACGGGTGGGTGGGGGACCTCCCTGTGAAGATGATGGTCAACTTCTACACTGCCATCATCGAATCTATTCTCACTTCCTCCATCACAGTCTGGTTTGCTGCTGCCACGGCCAGGGACAAGGCCAAGCTGCAGCACGTCATCCACTCCGCCGAGAAGGTGATCGGCTGCAGCCTCCCATCACTCCAGGACTTGTACGTCTCCAGGACCCGGAGACATGCAGCCAGGATTACAGCCGACCCCTCTCACCCTGGACGTGCACTCTTCCATCCCCTCCCCTCTGGCAAGAGGCTCCGGTCCATCAGGACCAGGACCTCACGCCACAAGAACAGCTTCTTCCCCGCTGCAGTCAGCCTGCTGAACAGTGCCCCAATTCCCCCCAGGTGACACCCCCCCCCCAACCTACCGACAGTCACTCTCCCCTCTGAAGCTGCAATATTTTTTCTATCTCCCATGTACACTCACTTTTTCTGTACATAACTATTTATATTTTCAATTTAATATATTCTATCTTGTCGCTGTTTACATATTTCATATTTATTTATAGCATGTTCATCTTGCACCATGGTCTCTTGCACTTTAGTATTGTTTTACCCTTGTTATAGTGTTGCATTTTTGTATTCTTCATTTCTGTATCCCCCTTGACTTTATATCTTTGATTCTGTGTTTGCACCTGACATCAACACAAATTCCTAGTACTGTAGAGTGTCCTTTACTGTACCTGGCAATAAATTGTTTCTGATTCTGATTCTGATGATGTCATGCAAAAGTATGCTTAGTTTTATTTTAAATAGCTGCTCTGTGTGCTGCCAGTGCCCAGTGTAAAGGACACTTTGATTAACATGACAGCATGTTTGACGCTGCAGTCTGTGTAAAGTGGGCTTAAGAGGAGCTCCAAATTGAATAAAGGCTAATGAAATAATAATCTGACTGTATTATTATTATTAAATATCCTATTAGTGTTATGCTCCGCTCCGATACCACACCTGCACTTCCGCATTCCAGCCCAGAGTTTTGATCCCACCTCGACATTCGCCGTGTGGAAACGCGAGCACACCTGTTCCCCATTTCCCCCACTTATTGCTACCTGTATAAATAAGCTACGTGCGCTTCCACACATCGCTGGATTACTGTGTGCCTTTCTTGCCTGATATTCTCACATTTCTGTTCTTTGTTTTCTCGTTCTCAACCTCGCCTCGCCCCTCGACTCTCGCACTTGTCTTGCCCCGTTGGAATTATTCTCTGTGGATTTATCGGCTCAGACCTGGTTTATTTTTTTTGGCTTTGATCTTGCTCTGTCCTTCGGATTTTACGGACTTCCTGGTTCCTGACATCGTCATGCTACGGGTAACAAGACTGTTTTCGCTGTTGTGGATCTATCGCGGTGGATTTTTGTCATTGACTTCTGTGTACAGGAACCTATAGATTGAGACCTGGTGTTTTTCTGTTCTTGGGAGATTTTTGCTACCGAGTGTTCTAAGTTTTATGTGACTGTGATTTGTCATTAAGCTTCATTAAAACTCTTAAACTTTAACCTGCCTCCTCACTCTGCATCTGGGTCCACTTTCCCACACCCCCACCTGACAGAATAATCCAGCCAATATGGACCCAGCAGAGCAGCACCGGCTTCAAACTGCAGTCGAGAGCCAAGGTGCGCTCCTCGGCTCCCACCAACAAGATCTCCCACATTCACCACCTACAAAATCCTGCACCATCTCCACCTCCATCCGCTGCTCCTGGCCCAGCTGCCGCTCACGCCATGGCTTCTGAACCTTGTCTGCCTGCCCCACCCACATATGAAAGTGAACCCAGTACCTGCCGCTCCTTCTTATCCCAGTGCTCGCGGGTCATGGAACTCCAAGCCTCGTCGGTCCCCACTGAGTGGTCTAAGGTGGCATTTATCATCACCCTTCTCTCCGGTAGACCTCGGGAGTGGGCAACAGCTTTATGGGACGCACAATCCCCCTACTGCATAGACTTTGCGACCTTCACCAGCAAGATGCGCTGAGTGTTCGATCGCTCCCACACCAGACGACAGGACGCAGGGCAGATTCTTCAGATTTGACAAGGCTCACGATCCACATATGACTATGCCATCGAGTTCCGTACATTGGCAGACTCTTGTGACTGGGAGAATTGCGCCTTATGCAAAGCCTTTTTTAACGGTGTAGATGATGCTGTCAAAGACGAACTAGTTTCACAAGCTACCTGACCAATTACAGGATCTCATGGACCTTGCCGGATCGACCATCACCTCCGACAACAGAGGAAAAGGCACAACCCCAGGGGGTGTTGCTCAGCCTCGCCTGAGCCCATGCAAGTGGACCACGCTCGAATCTCCTCGGAAGAGCGCCAACACCGGCTCAGAGAATGGGCGTGCTTCTATTGTGGACAAATAGGCCACTTTTGTCAGAACTGCCCTTTAAAAGGGAAGGCCCCCTAGTACACCTGAAGGCACTAGGGGGTCCAGACTCGAACTGTACCTCAACAACCCGTTCCTGACTGAATGTATGTATCTCCCACGACAACAGATCTCACTTCACTAAGGCGCTCATGGACTCTGGAGCCGATCAAGACCTGATCTGTGCCTCCACGGCAGCTGACCTCAAGATTCCTTCTGTTCCTCTGCAACATCCTCTCGCAGTCCAAGCCCTTAATGGCAGCAGCCTTGAATCCATCACCCAGTGCACTGTTCCTGTTCAGTTAAGGGTCTCTGGCAATCACACTGAGACCCTCTCATTCCTTGTGATGAAAAAACACATGCTCCAATTGTTCTGGGACGTCCCTGGCTAACCCGCCACAACCCATGCATTGACTGGATCAAGAATGCTATTCTTGATTGGAGCCCATCAGGTCTCTCTACGTGCCTCCGTTCTGCCGCCATTGACTCTGCTCCATCTACCTCCAAGGAGGAGTTCCCTGACCTCTCTAAAGTTCCCTCCGACTACTCTAATCTTTGATTGGTGTTCAGCAAGTTACGAGCTATCTCTCTTCCACCGCATCGCCCCTATGATTGCACCATTGACCTCCTACCGGGCACCACTCCACCCAGAGGCTACTTGTATTCCTTGTCAGGACCTGAGACCAAGGCCATGAAAAAAATACATCTCGGAATCACTGGCGGCTGGCATAATTCGACCCTCTTCCTCCCCGGCGGGAGCGGGGTTTTTCTTTGTTGAAAAGAAAGACAAATCACTGTGACCCTGTATTGATTATCGTGGACTCAATGACATCACCATCAAGAACCGTTACCCGTTAGCTTTCATGACCACAGCCTTCGAACTTCTACAGGGGGCTTGTATTTTCACCAAACTAGACCTCAGAAATGCTTATCACCTGGTCCGAATAAGAGAAGGGGATGAGTGAAAAACAGCTTTCAATACCCCATCTGGCCACTATGAATATCTTGTAGTTCCCTTCGGGTTAACCAATGCGCCTGCCGTCTTCCGGGCCCTTATCAACGATGTTTTAAGAGACTTCCTGAATGTCTTCCTCTTCGCCTACTTCAATGATATCCTGATTTTCTCTCGTTCCCTCAAGGAACACGTGAATCATGTCTGCCAGGTCCTGCAAAGACTTCTTGAGAAAAGCGGAAAAGTGTGAATTTAATCAAACATCAGTCTCGTTCCTAGGATTCAAGATTTCCCCATCCATGATTGAAATGGAACCTTCTAAAGTCAAGGCAGTCTTGGATTGGCCTACACCAACATCCCGACAAGCACTCCAATGGTTCCTGGGCTTTGCCAGGTTCTGTAGGAAATTTATCAGAAACTGTAGCACCATGGCTTCCCCTCTCACAGCCCTCACCTCCACCAAACTCCCCTTGCATTGGGACATTCAAGCCGAGGAAGCCTTTTCTAACCTCAAACACAGGTTCTCCTCTGCTCCCATCCTTACCATTCCCGACCCATCATTAAAATTTGTTGTCGATGCATCTGAGACCGGAGTGGGAGCCATTCTCTCCCAGAGAAATCCCCAGGACAACAAGCTACATCCCTGTTCCTTCTTTTCACGCCATCTCACGCCCTCCAAATGGAACTACTGTAATGGAGGCATTGGTTGGAGGGCACCCAACTTCCTTTTCTAGTCTGGACGGACCACCGAAATCTGAAATATCTCAGGACAGCTAAGAGACTCAATGCCCGTCAAGCCCGTTGGTCCTTGTTCTTCTCAAGGTTTAACTTCACCATTTCTTACCACCCTGGGTCCTGACGCCCTCTCACGGCAGTTCGCTCCTCCTCAAGAGTCCTCACCCATCGAAACTGTTCTGCCCTCCCAGTGCCTGGTGGCCGCTATCGTCCTCGATATTGAGGAAAAAGTCAGAGAGGCCCTGGAACATGAACCTGGTCCCAGCAACGTTCCCCTGAATCGCCTGTTCTTCCCTGTGTCCATGCGCCCACGGGTATTGGAATGGGGACACAACTCCAAGTTAGCCTGCCACCCGCGAGGGGCCCGCATCCACTTGCTCATTCAGCAACGCTTCTGGTGGGCCACCATGAAGGAGGACATCTGCCAGGGAGGCCTCCTCAGACCTCTCCCTATCCCCCACCACCCCTAGTCCCACATAGCGCTCGACTTCGTCACGGGCCTTCCTGTCTCGGAGGGGAACTCCTGTGTTATGACAGTGGTGGATGTTTTCTCTAAGGCCGCTCACTTTGTTCCTTTACCTCAACTTCCTTCCACCAGTCAGACCGCTGAACTCCTTGTGCTTCATGTTTTTCGCCTCCATGGGCTCCCCGCTGATATAGTGTCTGACAGGGGGCCACAGTTCTCCGCCCAGTTCTGGAAGGCGTTTTGAGAGAACTAATCAAAAGCTGGAAACCACCCTCCTTCCCTAATGCTGACAGGGCTGTCCCCCTTTCATTGTTGCCTCGGTTACCAGCCTCCCCTGTTCCCCACCCAGGAAGAGGAGGTATCTGTTCCATCCCCCCAAGCCTTTGTCCACCGGTGTAAGAGGACCTGGCGGAGAGCACGTCAACAGCTCCTCAGATCCGTTAGGGCTTACACCACAGCAGGCGGATTGGCACCGTTCTGCTACTCCCAGGTTCCGGATCGGCGACAGAGCAATGCTCTCTACCAGGGACATCCCCATCAAGGCTACCTCCCAGAAGCTTTCCCCCAGGTTCACTGGTCCCTTTTCCATTACCAAGATCATTAATCCCTGTTCTGTCAGGCTGCGCCTACCCTTGACCATGCACCGTATCAACCCTTCCTTTCATGTCTCCCAGCTCAGACGCCTGGTAACCTGCCCTCTTTCCCCCTCTTCCCATCCTCCTCCTCCTCCTCAGATCATTGAAGGAGGAGAAGCCTACACTGTCCGCAAGCTGCTGAAGTCTCGTCGCCGAGGAAGTGGTCTACAATACCTTGTGGACTGGGAGGGCTATGGACCAGAAGAAAGGAGCTGGATTCCTGCCAGGTTCATCCTGGACCCTGCCCTAATCTCCGACTTTCACAAACGTCACTTGGAGGCACCCTCTGGAACACCAGGTGGTGTTCGTAGGGGGAGGGGTACTGTCACACTCCGCTCTGACACCACACCTGCACTTCCGCATTCCAGCCCGGAGTTTTGATCCCGCCTCGACATCCGCCGTGCGGAAGCGCGAGCACACCTGTTCCCCATTTTCCCCACTTATTGCTACCTGTATAAATAAGCTATGTGCACTTCCACACATTGCTGGATTATTGTGTGCCTTTCTTGCCTGATATTCTCGCATTTCTGTTCTTTGTTTTCTCGTTCTCAACCTCGCCTCGCCCCTCGACTCTCGTCCTCGCCCCGTTGGAATTATTCTCTGTGGATTTATCGGCTCAGACCTGGTTTGTTTTTTGGCTTTGATCTTGCTCTGTCCTTCAGATTTTACGGACTTCCTGGTTCCTGAGGTCATTGTGCTACGGGTAACGAGACTGTTTTCGCTGTTGTGGATCTATTGCGGTGGATTTTTGTCATTGACATTCTGTGTACAGGAACCTATAGATTGAGACCTGGTGTTTTTCTGTTCTTGGGAGATTTTTGCTACCGAGTGTTCTAAGTTTTATGTGACTGTGATTTGTGCATCTGGGTCCACTTTGCCACACCCCCACCTGACAATTAGTCAAGTTTTTAATCATAGAATTAGACTATATCACCAAAGGTATGTGGATACCTTCACACTAATATGTGGGTCTTCCCCAAACTGTTATCACAAAGTTTGGAAGCACACAATTGTATAGGATGTCTCTGTATGCTGTTGCATTACAATTTCCCTTCTCTGGAACTAAGAGGCCTAGCCAAAACATGTTCCAGCATGTTATTGCGCCTGTGCACAAAGTGATGTCCATGAAGACGAGGTTTGCCAATGGTTGGAGTGGAAAAACATGGTTTGCCAAATGGTTGGAGTGGCCTGCACAAAGTTCTGACTGAACACCTTTGGGATGAACTGGAATGCCGACTGTGCCCCAGCCCTTCTTGCCCAACATCAGTGCGTATGGCTAAATGGGCAAATCCCCACAGCCACATTCCAAAATCTAGTGGAAAGCCTTCCCAGAATAGTGGTTTTCCCAAAAAGTTAACCAACATTCAGAAACCAGGTGGGAACAAATAAGGACACCCTTTCTATTTCCACAATCATTAAGACAGTAATTAACAGTCAGGTGTAAATAATGAAATGTACAAGAATAATTAATCATCAAGAAGTGTGACTAACTCTATAAAAGCAAAACTTTTGGCAGTTTCGTGCTTTGGAGCACTCAGGTGTGTGTCTACATTGTAGTGGGGAGTTTTTCCCATGTAGGTTCAAGGATAAGCAAGGAAACCAAACTTCTTATAATCAGCAAGAACTTTATTACAAAGGTAAACCCAAGCAATAAAGTAGGTCGGTCTCAAGAGCGAACACTGAAGAGCTGACCATAGTGCATGATCTTAAAAACCCCAAGGGTGTGACATACTTGCCCCATCTAATTGGCTAATTCTAATTCGTCTTACTCACGCTAACTCACTTACCGCCACTAGATGTCTCCCCATCCCTTTAAATCACCCATTTACTGTTTATGTTCTCTATAGCATGCAAGGCTGCTGAGACCACACTGGATCAGGCTGACCTCCTTATTGACATTTGAGGCACATAGCTCCTACGTGTACTGTGAGTTCTGCCTGTTAATCTATCAAGGTTTTTTACTTCTCCTCATCTTAAGCAGTCCTCTGCATGACTTGGTAAAAACTAAATTTATTAGACAGACTTACTGGAGCCTGCCTAGGCGATGGAATGTGATTGTTCTACCCTTCTTCTGATAGTGATGTTCATGCGCTGCTCTAAGTCCTAGGAATTAAGGCCATTTGATAATAATGAACTTTTTTTCTCATGTCAAGTCGCCCTTAACACGTAGACCACAATTCAGTCCCTCCCCGAGTCACATTAAGACAAACATTATAAAATGGATTATATGCAGTATAAAATAGGTAATATGAAAATATAAAATGTATTTTCTGATTATCTTCCACAACATCATGCCATGAAGAAAGGACATCAGCCATGAACGCAGAGAAGCAATTGTTGCTATAAGGCCTTCATTAAACAATTTGAAATTCACCATTCTACAGTGAGAAGGATTGTTTACAAATGGAAAGCTTTCAAGACCGTTGTCAGTCTTCCCAGGAGTGGGTGTCCCAGCAAATTCAGTCCAAGGTCAGACCGATTAATGGTCAGAGAATATCCTTTGGACTGATCAGACCAAGGTTGAGATGTTTGGTCATCATGCACAGTTCCATGTTTGTTTTGTCGCCACAGGACCTGGGAAACTTTGAGACAGCAATGAACTCCAATTTATACCAGAATGTTCTTGAGATAAAGGTGAGGCCATCTGTCCAGCAGCTTAAGCTGGGACGAAATTGGGTCATGCAAGTCAAAGTAAAGACTTCAACCAATGAGATGCTATGCTTAAGGGAGCTGTGCATAAATGAATGAACAAAAATCAATGAACTGATGCAACGTTGTAAAGAAAAGTGGGCCAAAATTTCTCTAAAATGATGTGAGAGACTGATAAACTCCTACAGAAAACGTTTACTTCAATTTATTGTTGCTAAAAGTTGTTCTTCGTGGTACTGAATTATAGGATGTACTTTTTTCTCACCTGGTTTCTGAATGTTAGTTTACTTTTTGGTAAAACATGACTACACATTGATCTGTTTTTTTTTTGTTACCTGAGGTTAATTGTTTGTTTATAGAAGTTGGTGAAGACTACATAATTGTTATTTAGGCCCTGATAAATAAAAACACAGAATTGAAGGAGGGTGACCTTTCTTTATCCCATGACTGTATGGTATTTGGTGAAAATAAATTGGGCAATCAGTGTGGATTAAATCCCTAAAAGAGGATAGAAAAATCTGCTAATGAGCATGAAGGATATCAACATCATAATTTAAGCAACTGAATTATCTAAGCAATACTTAGATGTTTATGTAATATTAAAATTTGCATAAAAATATTTTCGTTGAAGTTTGATCAAATTATTTTATTAACATTGGAGAATAGTTCATTAAAGCCTACTCTGTTAAAACCAGAATTAAAATCAGAATGGATGTCTAAATAATTATTAATGATAAAAGTAGAGAATAGTATATGTCAAATGTTTTATAAGGTGTTTAAAGACCTAAAGATAGAATAAAATGTAAATGTTTGTGAAACTTTCATCTACAAACAATATAAAATTTACATTCTCAACTTATATGTCACGCAAGATGTCTATTTTTCATCACAGATAGTCTATGACGAGGGACCACTCTACATATTTGCCAAAACAGATGATATACGAAAGCAGTGGATACATAAACTAAAGCATGGTCAGTTTCTTATTCATATATGGGATAAAGTTTTTTTCAAGTCTGTGCAGATCTCTGAATCCATTATAAGACATTATGTTAATATCTTATAATGTATCTGTTAAAGTGGTGCGGTTCAACAAAGACCTAATGCAAAAATACCACCCCTGTTTTTGGGAGGACGGCGTATGGAAGTGTTGCCAGCAGGAAGTCAAACAGGCTATGGGCTGTAAAGTGCTGGAAATGAGAAATGGAGGTCTGTAAAGGAAAAAAAAAAAAAAAAAACAAGTTTACCTTCAATGGCATTTCTGAACACAGCTCTAAACATATTTATTGAGATATATTATTAATAAATTTGTATGGAATAAGCATAAAATGCTATTCTAATAACCATGTTAATCTACATCTCCTTTAAAGGATTTTCCACAGGATCCCGGCGTAAATCTAGAAAACCTCTCCCACCTACACCAGAAGAGGTCAGCTAGTTATCATTCTGTCACCATGTCACAGGATCTGATACTTTATTATTATATCTCTGATCTATCTGCTTACATAGTTGCCTCAGGAAAAGCCCTCTACATCTTTGCCCCAAGAGCCACCAAAGCAGCATGGCTTCTCAGTGGGTATGACAGTCATTGCTGAATATGAGTACACTCCCATGGCACCCCAAGACCTGGAGTTGAAAAAGGATGACGAATACACAATTTTGCAAATATGTGATGCCAACTGGTTTAGAGCCAGAGATAAACATGGGTAAGGCTGGGATGACAAAACGGAACAGTGACCAACAAATGAATACCATTGCTTGTCAAACATATGCTAATGTTGTGAGAAAAAAATGATTAGTCTGAATGTCTTTTGCAGCAATGAGGGATATATTCCAAGTAACTATGTTGTTGAGGCCTTAAATGGATTGGAGAAGTTTGAGTGAGTATGCTTCTTGTGATATTTACCAAAATCTATTGCTATGTAAACATTATTATAAATGCATACACCAACAGTCTAGTATGTGCAGAAGTTCATGCTTCTGTCAGTTTGTGTTCACTGTTTAAATGAGATTCATTCATTTATTGATGATAGATTCTTGACAGATGCTATTGAATGCCACAACTGAACGTACAATACATGTTTTTTTGTCTCTGTATAGATGGTATTGCAAAAACATGAACCGCAGTCAAGCAGAAAATTTACTTAAGTCTGAGGTGAGTATAGGACCAGGTCAGCCATATTGAAAGTTGAAAGCCTGAGGTTTCAAAATGCTAGGTACAAATGTAACTGTGGGTCTAGGAACACTGGATAACCATCAGGGGTTGTGCTTGATATCTGGATCTGCTCTTGTGTGTGTGCACCATGCTGAGACTGTCAAAAAAAGACATAGTGTTTGCTGTAAATACCCATCATACTGTCACTTTCAGCTACTGTTGACTTGCTGATTGCCTACTGCATCTGCAGCAATTCTTAATGACAGGGCTGTTTTCCAGTGTTCATAGAGGCACACATTTGTAACTAGCAAAGTTGCCCTTATTGAACCTAGAGAAGATATACGATGATATCCAGGTAGCTGCATTGCTCTCCTCTCATTTATGCAAATGAGGATGAAACTCTCCTCATAGAATGGCCTTTCTCAGTAGAAAGTGAGCATCCATCTTGTACACAGGCCATGATGATGACTTCTGTGATAGAAGCTGAGCATCCATCCTGTACATAGGCCATAGTGATGACTTCTGTCACCCAGTGGGCCAAACTCTGCTAGACAAGGGAGCAGCTCATGTCTTCATAGCTTGACAGATGCATAACTGGTCTGACAAATGAACAGCTGCCATGTGGTTCAAATAGTACCATAAAACAAGTACTGGACACATAAGTGAATCTTTTGACCTTCAAAGTCATTCACCTGGTACACAGACTTGGATGACAAGACCTTGGACAGGAACCCAGTGTTCAGCCAAAAGGTCACTCCAGAGTTTTCCAGCTACCACCACATGCAGGTCAAGCTTATCACCAAAGTGTGCAATTCCCCCGCCTTTGTGCTGAGGTGATCGCCAGCAGAAAAGTTGTTTTCAGAGATACCCACTTCAGACTTTAATGGTGCGGCAGAGCAGATGAGAACTTGCCATTATCCAGTAGTCCATGCAAAAAGGCACCGGCTAGTGCACAAGGTCCAACTGGCAAGGCGCACATTACTGGTTGAGTTTCCACCTGATGTGTAAAGCCAGTGTACTATGGGCTCTAGGACTGGTATGTCATCATCAAGCGTGCTCCTAGGGATTCACATCCATATATGCAGGTAGTCTAACCAGGGATGCCGAATCTCTCGGTTCATCTGTGACAATTCCACCCAGGTCCACCCAGGAAGAAATTCGCCAGGGCGTTAAATCCACTTATAAGTGTAACTGCTTCCACGTAAGGCAGAGAGTGTTTTTGACCTTGTGCCACTCTAGTGATTTATACACCTGAACAACACTCTGGGTCAGGGTCGCTTTCACTGAGATTGCATTTTTGTTGACTGAGCCTGGGGCAGGTTTATTGACTCACCCCTGACAGCCCTCAATAGGAGCTGGGACATAGCCATTTGTGTCTGGCAAGTGTTGTGACATCTGGATAGACATCTCTGCCACAAGGATAGCTATGAAGGTATGTACTGCACAGATTAACAGACTGGTCTTGTGTCTGCGTGGCATGAACAATTTAGCTGTTAAAGGGGAGGACTTTTCAGGAGTTCTGTCAGACCTATTTCTCAACAAGAAATTACACTGAGTAGAACCTTGTTATGAATGATGGGGTCCACTTATTTTAGGTCACGTTTTTATTTTCTTGGCTCACAGGTTCACTTGCATGCTGCCAGCAGTGTGGGCTGTGCCAGCCCCACTTTGCACTGTGCTTGTACCAGAATTCTTCTGTGTGGCTTCCAATCCAATATCAGCAATCTTAGCTGAGCCATGTCTGAAATCAATGTCTCCACACGCTAAGAGAGAGCCTCTAGGCATTCGGGTACCAACCCCAAACATATACTGGATTGATGGGGAGCTTTCTATCAATGAGGCCATGTGCCCTGCTGTCAGAAGAGATGCTTTGATCAACTCTTTATTGGAGGCACCAGCCTCTACTGATTGGAGCAGCTTCTCCAGTGCTAGCTGAAAAGTCACCAAGAATTACCCAGGCATGTCAGGTGCATGGAAATATAAGCTTTCATAAACCAATTGTCAGTACTGCCTGTCCTGGCTCCAGCTCTGTAAGTGCCAACAGCAACATGGTGCCACATAGAGCCTGTGGCACCATGTTGCTTTTGGCACTTACAGAACTGGGGCCAGGACAGGCAGTACTGACAACTTGATGTCCTCCATGTCTGTCCTGGCTCCAGCTCTGTGAGTGCCAAAAGCAACATGGTGCCACAGGCTCTATGTGGATATGCCGCTCTTAGTGACTCTATGTGGCTCAGGCTCTATGTGGCTATGCCACTCTGAGCCACAGGCTCTATGTGGCTATGCTGCTCTGATCCACAGGCTCTATGTGGCTATGCTACTCTGAGTGACATCTGTGACAATAAGTCCACCCAGGACAACATTTCTGTATGCTCAGAGAGAGCTTCTAGACAGGGCAGTGGAGAGAAAAAAATAAAAAAATAACTCGTATAGTGTGTGGCAGATTGAATCATTGGCAAGCTAGCAACAGCAAACTAGCTAGTGTGAACTAACAAGCTAAGCAATAATTCACATCCAGTGCTCTGACAGAGAGAGGAATGGATACACTCAATCAGTTTGTCCCAAGAATTAGTGGATGGGTGAAGCGAGGACTAACCGCCGCTTCTACTTTATGCTTTTGGCCCCAGAATTGAATAATGTCTGGCACCACCAGATACTCATGAACATCACCGTGCACACACCTCACTCTCACCAATCATACATTACTCAATGCCCTGCATTGATTCAGGCTTTGGTGGACGGAGGTCTGGTTACAACCCAAATCCACCAAGGACTGATGTGTACTTCCTTGTATACTCACAGGTATGCGGTATGTTCCCGCTTGATTGGGGGAGGCTTGTGACACACGAAGATCAATCCTGATCCTGGAAATGCCTGGAATTGCCTCCTCACGGTGCCTGGGCTTTGCCCCAGTCCTGGTGGGCATGGACAGTTCCACCTGTGTGGACAGAGAGGGACCAGGGGGAGACATGAGGGAGGAAACCAAGGGAAATCAGGGGGAAAAATGAGTCTGGGATGCTGGTTTTGGGAGCCTGGCACCTCAGTCACAGAGGGCTTGAACTCAGAGAGAAACAGAGAGAGAGAAGAAGAACAAATCGCCTTAGATTCCGCCAGGTGGTCCTCTGCTAGCTGGATAGCTTCCATTAGTGATGCCAGTCGGTGGCAGTGGACCCATTCTGCGGTTCCAGTTGGCAGCCGTGCGCCGAACTGTTCCAGCACCACCAGACCTAGAATTCCCTCAATGTCCCACTCCTCCACCAACATCCATCGCCGACAGGAGTGCTTGAGCTGCTGTGTGAATGCAAATGGGTGGCCTACCTCAGTGAGTGACAGGGACCAGAAACATCCTCGGTGTTCCTCCAGCGTTTGGCCAATCCTTTGCATTACTGCCCGTTTGACACTTCGGTACTCCAGCTGCACATGTGGCGGCAGATGTTGGCTGGCAAGTTTTGCCTCTCCTGACATTTGGAGCACCTGTTGGTCGTTGGCCTGCTCCTGTGTGATGGCCTCAAATTGCAGGAGGGCCTCATGTTGGGTCTGATGGAGGCTGGTGAGAGACTTAATTAGTTCACTGAGCAGAGAGGTTTCCAGCTGCTCTGCCTCCAGCTTTCTATCTCTCTGGGTCACTGAGTCACTGAGAAAAACAAAGCACATACTGTAAAAGTAACCTTGCAGTAATCACATAGAGGTGAGAATCATCACACATTACCTGCCGGTTCAACCCGCCTCCTCTCCGTTTGCCGCTGACACTCAACCATGCCCCTGTTGCCACAACTAGGTCACCGTCAAATCATGACTTTGTAGAAGGTCTTAGCATGGTGCTCATGTGCATGACAGCATATCCAGATGTTAAGCACTTCTTATGGTGGTTAGGAGGGGTGAAATAGAACTCTTATTGCACAATTATGCTATCATTAAACACTTTGCTAAAGGTTTTGTAACATTGTTTTATATACAGAATAAAGATGGTGGCTTTCTGGTGCGAGACTCGGGAAGATACACTGGAAAATATACTGTCTCCGTTTTCACCAAGGGCATTGGGTGAGCATGATATACACAATATGAAAAAGTTAATATAAAAAAGTGGAATTCACAGAATTGTACATGTAAATGTATGCAAACTTGGAAGAAAGATTGTAATTTTTCTAAGGGAATTACTGAATGAAGTGTCAGACTGTCAAGTCCCCTTACACCAGAGGCCACATTTCATTCGGACTGCAAAAACTTGCAAAAAATAATGTTGAAACAGTCCATAGAACCTGCTACTCATCATTTTCACAATATTCACACCAGACATACAGTGTAGTGATTGCGCAAGTTCCATGTGCACCACATTTTCACAGCTGTCTGCAATCAACACCTGTCCGCAATTTTAAAAAATTCAGAAACATGTCAGATGATTCAGTGATTGACTCTAAATCCTGAAATGTATCACCCGGTATAGAGACCTACAAATATGTTGAAAAAAAGAAAGTATGATGTAACACAAATATGAGAGAGATGGGAGACTATTGGAAAATATTTATTCTTGGCAGAGATTCTCTGTGAGTTCTTCTTATACAGTCAGGTCCATAAATATTGGGACAGTGACACAGTTTTGGTAATTTTGCCTCTGTACACTACCACAGTGGATTTGAAATGAAGCAGTCAAGATGTGACTGAAGCGTAGACTTTCAGCTTTAATTCAAGGGGTTTAACAAAAATATTGCATTAACCGTTTAGGAATTACAGCCATTTTTTACAGAGTTCCTCCAT
>CM040460.1:12647867-12680010 GCA_022758105.1 Pangasianodon gigas | reverse complement strand
ATCTGGCTTTCCTGTTCTTGAATGTTACCAGTGGTTTGCACCTTGTTGTAAACCCTCTGTATTTACATTCATGAAGGCATCTCTTGATTGTAGATTTTGACAATGATACGCCTACCTTCTCCAGAGTATTCTTGACTTCTGTTGATGTTGTGAAGGGGTTTTTCTTCACCAAGGAAAGGATTCTGCGATCATCCACTTTGCTGTCTTCCGTGGTCTTCCAGGCCTTTCGATGTTGTTGAGCTCACCAGTGCTTTCTTTCTTTTTGAGAATGTACCCAACTGTTGATTCGGCCACACCAAAGGTTTTTGCTATCTCTCTTATAGATTTATGTTGTTTTTTCAGCCTAATGATGGCCTCCTTCACTTGCATTGAGATCTCCTTGGACTTCATATTGGTAGCTCCAGTCAAACAGCTGCCAAATGCCAACTCAATACCTGATATCAACTCCAGACCTTTTATCTGCTTCATTTGTCTTGAAGTAACGAGGGAATGGACCGCACCTGGTCAATTAACTTCTTGTCAGTCAATCGTCCAAATACCTTTGAGCCCCTGAAAATGGAAGTACTTTGCTTAAAATGGCTGTAATTCCTAAATGGTAAATGCCATATTTTTGTGGAACCTCTTAAAATAAAGCTGAAAGTCTACACTTCGATCACATCTTGATTGTTTTATTTCAAATCCACTGTGGTGGTGTATGAAGGCAAAATCACAAAAACTCTGTCATTGTCCAAATACTTCCGGACCTGACTGTATATATACACACACATACATGCGCAGAGTTCCCTCTGAGAGTATTTGAACAGCAAGGCGAAAAGATGAATATGGAAGTACAGCTCAGAATTTCAGCTTTAATTTCCTGATATTTACATCTAGATGTGTTAAACAACATAAAACATGGCACCTTTTGTTTGAACCCACCCATTTTTCAAGTGATTAAAAATAATGGAACATGTGACTGACATGTGTTTCTTGTTTATCAGATGTGCTTTGTTAGGTTGATTGTTTAAACAATTAATAGTGCTGATTGTCTACTCTTGGTTTGAGCCCTGGGTTTCTCCTTTGAAGACTGCATTTGTTGTCAAAAAGGGCACACCAACATGAAGACCAGAGAGCTGTCTATGGGACAAAAGCAAGCCATTTTGAAGCTGAGAAAAGAGGAAAAAATGATCAGAGCCATTGCACAAGCATTGTGCATAGCCAATACAACAATTTGGAATGACCTGAAAAAGAAGTACTAACAATCAGACATCAAACAGGTCGCCCAAGGAAACCAACAGCAGTTGATGACAAATACTGCGAGAACCATGAAGAAAAACCCAAAAACAACAGGCAGTGACATCAACAACAACCTCCAGAGGGCAGTGGTGATGGTATCACAATCCCTGGTGTGAAGAAGACTTCAAGTACAGAAATATAGAGGCCATACCACAAGATGCAAACCACTCATCAGCAGTAAGAATCAGAAGGCCGATTGGAATTCACAAAGAAATACAGAGATGAGTCACAAAAGTTCTGGAACCAAGATTAACCTCTAGCAAAGTGACGGAAAGGCCAGAGAAATGCATCTAATCTAATTGGGAGGAACATCAGCATGCATGCTGTCTTTTACACCAGAATAACACTTCAATCAATTGCAAAGGGTGGAAGGAAACATCTGGAGACAGGATGTTTACAGTAGATAAATTATATTTGCAGAAGCTTTTCAGATGGAGAAAATATTTAGGTCATTTATTTGATAACATATCCAGAGAGGCTTAACTCACTGTATGTTAAAAGGATCTTCGTATGACAATGTTTACCGCTTATCTATCTCCTTATGTACATTCTGTCCACTTATCTCATGGCGTTACATATCAGGTCAGAACATCCTTGTACAGAATACACTCACAAATAATAAGAATCAGCATAAAGACAAAAAAACAGATTTTAAGCATAAGAAAAAGTAAAGGAAAATCTAATAATTCCACACAGCAAGACAATGACCCAAAAAACACTGTCAACATATCAGGGGAAAAAATGGAAAGTTTTAGATTGGCCAAGTCAATCACCAGACCTTAACCCAATTGAGCATGCATTTCACCTCCTGAAGAGGAGACTGAAGGGAGAACCCCCCAAAAACAAACAAAAACAACTAAAAGAAGCTGTGATACAAGCCAGGAAAAGGATGAAAAAAGAAGAATGCAACAGTTTGGTGCTGTAGGTGGGTCACCAGCTTGATGCAGTTATTGCAAGCAGGGGATATGCAACCAAATATTAAGTGTTATTTACTTTAATTACTTTTGCTTTGTGCAGTTTCAAATGCCGAAAAAAATTTATCATTGCTTTTGCTTTTGATATTCTTGAACCACAGGTTCTACATGTTGTAACCCTTTTTATTGCAAACAACATTTTTAGGCAGAGGCTACTATCTTTAGGAGCATGGCTACCACAAAGTGCCTCTATTGTTGGAGAATGAGAGGTCTTTCATCTTTGTCTTTGTCTAGTGCAAGTTCATTAGCTGTCTGACTAGTTGAACGTTCCTCCCAATTAGATTGATTGCATTTCTCTGTAAACTGGCAGATTTCATGTTTATTCAACAAAATTTGTAGGAGAATAAGCAAAAAAGTCACATTCATGTTTGAGAAATCACAAATTCCTTAGCTCACTCACACTTGGAACCTTCAAGGGAATCAATAGACCCAAGGATCTTGATATGACATTGAGCAGTTCAAAAGTTATGAGCAGTTTTATGAAATGTGCTAATTACAGCACCACCTAGAGGTGAATTTAGACTAAACTTCTTGGAGACCCTGAGGATGAGGCCCTTCAGTTACGTACAAAGTTTGGTAAAAATATGTTACACTGTTGCTGAGATATGCTCTCATTCCTGTTTGGCGGTGTTGCCAACAAATTTGTTTGCACATTATGGAACCATCCCTTACATCAAAAATATAAGAAAAAACTTTTTTCAGAGTGGTGTCACAATGCTGCATGCCAAATTTGGTGGTGATTGGACAAAAATTGTAGGAGAACAAGCAAAAAAAAATGGTTTCTGAAAAAATTTAAAATGGCCAAAATTCAAAATTCCTGTTTGAGAAATCACGAAAATCGTTACATCCACAACATCAGCACCTTGACGGGAATAAAGTGGAAAAAGTATCTCGAAAGTTTAGTGGTTAAAAAATGACAATCTTAAAAATGTGTTCATTATAGCACCACCTAGAGGTGAATTTACAAAAACTTTCTTCAACACCCTAAGGGTGAGATCCAACAAAGTTTGGTCAAAATATAACACACAAATTCATTTGTGTGTTATGGAGGAAAGTGCCATATACAAAAAATCAAAGATGCAACTTTTTTTGGGATAGTCTTATGATTATGTGGTTCAAATTTGGAGAAGTGAAAAACTTTTTTTTGAAAAA
This sequence comes from Pangasianodon gigas, assembly GCA_022758105.1. Classification (NCBI taxonomy): domain Eukaryota; kingdom Metazoa; phylum Chordata; class Actinopteri; order Siluriformes; family Pangasiidae; genus Pangasianodon; species Pangasianodon gigas. The sequence goes on along the minus strand of CM040460.1, from coordinate 12,676,609 downwards.
AAATATCAAAATGGTGGAAAATCCAATATGGAGGAAAAACACATCATGGGATCCGTTGAACTCGCTTGACCCAAAGAATCAGAGGAATGTGGTTGCAGAGGTATTATTGTAAACATATGTCCATTTTGCCTGGCGATAGAGGGCTTGAGTGGCATACAACAAAATTGCTGTGAAGGTAGCTGAGACTGTCCTGTATCATAAAAAGCATATGAAGCTTTCTAGATTCCCATGGGAAATATAAATAATAATAATAAGTAGAAAAAGAAGAAGAAATAAGAAAACATACAATTATTATAATGTGTCTACACATCTTCGGTACAGGGATTCGGTAAATATAGCCTCAAGCGGTGATCTGCAGGATCCAGGCACTTTGGGCAAATAGTTCCCCCTGTGGCCAGTTCTTGCCAAGATACATAGAACAATAAAGAGACCATACATGAACATACTTGATTGATGATTGAAAATCCAGTTACAGATTAGCAGGTTGATGCAGCACACCATATTTCAGATCAATTGGACTTTTGGTTTCTGAGAAACAGATTTTAACTCCACCCATAATTGATGATCATGCTACAATCTTTGCAGACGTGCTCAGATCCTTGTACTGATCATGTCTTTCAAGTTTGGTTAAAATCCAAATTCAATCATTTACGGCTATTTAAGTAATCCAGCTCCAACTTTATTGAAATATGGTGGCCATATTGTTTAAAATTGTCAACATGTATGTGATGATTATTGAGGTTCACCCTTTGCTATGTACTTTGACATCAAAATGGATAGACAGAGAAGGATGAGTGTGATTTGTCTGCAATTTGTCAAGATGGGTCCTGGTCTCGCCACATTTGTCCATGTGAATTTTCATGGTTGTAGCTTGAGAATTGATTGAATTGAATTTAATGAGAGCAGTTTTTTTAAATCCATTCAAGTGAAATGGGGAAAAAAGGAGGAAAAAAGGGATAAAAGATGAGTGGAAGGTCAGATCCCTTAGAAAAGCACAAGCACACCTCATGGATATTAGGAGGATGTAGGTTAAAAGCCCTAGGAGGAGACCAAAATTTTGCTGGACCTCTACTACTACTACTACTACTAATAATAATTTGATAGGAAGAACAGAATGTTGGATTTGTTAAGTCAACATAATAAATACAGCCACAAGCAGCAGTCCCGGTCCACACACCGTGTTCAGACTGCACCACAGTTAGCTAGTTCTCACTAACTTGCATAGAACACTTAAGCAACCACAGATGAACATACTATTGTGACTGTAGCTGAATGCTAAAACTGTGAAGTGTGTGCTTCAAGATGATTGGCTAATGGCCACAATGTTTTTAAAGTAACCTAGTCAACAGTAAAAATCCTTTCACAGATTAGCACAACTACACAGTACAACAGATTTTAGCTTGATTGGACTTACAGCCTGAGAAACAGTTATTTGAATGTAATCCCACCCCATATTAAAATCTTTAAGATGAGCTGTTTTCTTATACAACCATTGTATTGTAGGAGTGCATCATGACTCAAACACACACGTGCAGGATTGGGAAAAGAATTTTAAATAATTGGGATAAGAATTTGCAAATGTTTACATGGCAAATAAAGTTCTGTTTATATGATTATTAAAAAATAAATTCCAAGCCACATCAGCATGTTTGTGAGCTTTTGAGGGGCCATAATAAGGTTATTAATTTTTAACCATATTTTTAACATTTTAACCATATTTTTAACATTGAGAGATTAACCTGCTCTCAAGTCAAATGGGACATTCCTAGGAAAAAAGAAGGGCTCATAGCACCTACTCTGTATGAACTATTAGGTGATAACATTTGTTATGCTATTTTTTAAAACAAATATATCTGTTTTCCAAATACTGAAAATATATAATTAATAATCCAGGCATCCCTGGATTCCCTGGGTTGAGATGAGTTCAATGTGTCATACAAAGTCAATTTCTGCCTTAGAAAAATTAGATTTTCTGCCATCTTGGATTAAAAAAAAAAAAATCTACTCCTAAAAATTTTGTCAAATCATCACCAACCACATCATCTACAGAGTAAGCCTCACAAAAGTTATCAATAGAATTTCAAATATTCCAAATGGTTTGTCTGTAATGGGCCAACGAATCTGACCGCCAAACAGAAATTGAGGCTGTATCTCAGCAACAACTTTGTGCACTGACACAAAACTTGGTAGGCACCTTCAGGAATATGACCTGAGGCTATGCAACAAATTTCATGATAGCACCATCATGAGTGGTCAAAAGTTACAATAACATGCCAAAAATGCTTACATCTAACTGCCATTTTTGCTACTCCTCCTTCAAATTTTGTCCAATCTTCACCAAGTAGGTCCATCAGGAATGATTTTGCAACCAATCAGGCACTTGGAGTAGTTAGCCATTTTCAAATCTCATTCATGAAATTGCCATTGTACAGTCAGGTCCATAATTGGACCAGAATTTGGTATTTGGACAGTGACACAATTTTTGTAATTTTGCCTCTGTATGCCACCACAATGGATTTGAAATGAAGCAATCAAGAAATGTAGACTTACAGCTTTAATTCATTAACAAAAATATTGCATTAATCATTTAGGAATTACAGCCATTTTTTACAGAGTACCTCCAATTTCACAGGCTCAAAAGTAATTGTACAATTGACTGATAAGCAGTTTCATGGCCAGGTGTGGCTAGCTGTTCAAGGGAACTCTCATTATGCTGTCCAAAGAGCTGTCGATACAAATGAAGGAGGCCATCATTAGGCTCAAGACCTATCTGAGAGACAGCAGAAACTTTAGGAGTGGCCAAATCAACAGTTTGGTACATTCTTAAAAAGAAGGAATGCAGTGGCAAGCTCAGCAACACCAAAAGCTCTGGATGACCATGGAAGACAACTAAAGTGGATGAATGCAGAATTCTTTCCTTGTTGAAGGAAAGCTCCTTCACAACATCTAGCCAAGTCAAGAACACTTTCGAGGAGGTAGGTGTATCATTGTCACAGTCTACAATCAAGAGACGTCTTCATGAATGTATATAAAGATGGTTTACCTCAAGATGCAAACCACTGGTAACACTCAAGAACAGAAAGGCCTGATTAGACTTGCTAAAGAACCTCTAAAAAAAACCCTGACCAGTTCTGATGCAAGATTAACTTGTACCAGAATGATGGGAAGAGAAGAGTATGGAGAAGAAAAGGAAGGGCTCATATTCCAAAGCATACCACATCATGTCAAACATGGTGGAGGCAGTGTTATGGCATGGGCATGTATGGCTGCCAATGGAACTGGGTCACTGGTGTTTATTGATCATGTGACTGCTGATCGAAATAGCAGGATGAATTCAGAAGTGTATAGAGCTGTACTTTCCACTCAGATTCAGTCAAGTGCTGCAAAACAGATAGGACAGTGCTCCACTGTGCAGATGAATAATGACGTAAAACATACCGCAAAAGCAACCCAAGGGCTTCTTAATGCAAAAAAAATTAAATATTCTTAAATGTCCAATGACCTCAACAAAATTGAACATGCTTTTTTGCTTACTGCAGACAAAACTGATTGCAGAAAGACCAACAAAGCATCTCAAGGGAGGAAACTCAGCATGAGGCAGTCATTAACTGCAAAATGAGGCAGTCATTGACTGCAAAGGATTTGCATCCAAGGATTAAAAATAATATTAAATAAAATTAATTAAAATCCTAATATTTATGATTGTCAGTTTGTCCAATTACTTTTGAGCCTGTGAAAATGGAGGGACTCTGCAAAAAATAGATGAAGTTCCTAAACGGTTAATGCAATATTTTTGTTACACCCCTTGAATTAAAGCTGAAAGTCTACACTTCAATCCCATCTTTACTGCTTCATTTCAAATCCATTGTGGTGGTGTACATAGGCAATTTTGAAAATTGTGTCACTCTCCGAATACTTATGGATTTGACTGTATTATGGGTTTTGAGGATTTTCCTGTAGCCCTAATAATAATGGTAGTAGGTATCTGATATGATGCTGGTTTGAGACATTCGAGTGGCTGGATTATTCCCGTGCAGATTATATTGTAAATCAATTCCAAACCGTTCCTTCCTTCTCCAATCTTCATATTTTTAAGTAGTTAGCTCTCCCATGCAAGAAAATAATGCATGGAAACAGTCTATTTAGAAGTACATTTTTAAAAAAGTTTTTTGATGGAGAAGAATCTGGGCTCAGCCCTGGATGCTTAATAGTCCAGCTAACGCTCCTGATAATAAGCACTGCATCCCCAGTGGGCGAATATAGACTGTTCTCAAACATGAGGTTTTCATGTGCTGACTGTGTGATTGATGCAGTGCGCATGCGCCAGTGTCAGGTATATCCCCCACCATAACAACCATACTAATTCTATTATGCATTCAGCTTAAAGTCAACAGTCATACTTAATATGCATGCACAATACACCTTACTGAAGGTAAGTAAAGTTACCAGCTACTAAATAAATTTACCGAACTTCATAATCTTAGCGCTCAGTGGTTCTTGAAACGTGCAGGTCTGTTATTCCTCTCGCAGTAGCTGCATCTCTTGCTTTTTCGGTGCTTGTGAATGGTGCACTCTGCTTGGTCAATCCAATCAAGCTTATTTAAAGGGACTACAGCCTCTTTAACACGGACGATTATCTCTGCTTAGAACAAAAGTCTATAAACTCACATCTCTTGCTTTTCCTGGTTATGTATGCACACAAACACACATACACACTCCAGGGTCCATAATTAGGCCATTATCCGAGTATATAGTATTTGGTAGGCTACAACCCCCATCATCAAAGATCCACTTGTAGATTAGCATAGATTTTCAGATATACCGAGTACACAATGTTTCAGATCAACTGGTTCTTGAGAAACAATTATCTGACCTTAGCTCCTGCCCTTATGTTTGACCACACCCCACACATCACCTCAGAATCTTGTCCTGTATAGGTGTTTCAGGTGTCGTGCAAAACCATGCAAAACGTCATGAGGTAGAGCTGTTTGAGTAAATCATACTCAGGTATTATACTCAGGGTCACACTCTACTGAGTAGCTTGACATCAAAATTGTGAATATAGGATAAAAATCCTAGGACAGGTTCTCAAATGTAGGTTTTGCATATATGCAATTTAGCAAAAAACATAAAATGCTTCTCTATAGCACCACCATTAGGCTGATAAGGCTCATCTCTCTTGCCTGAGTAGGGGGAGGGAGTACTACGTACTGACCGAGTTTCATGTCTGTAGGACCTACGGTTTGGTCTGCATGATGTGTTAAAATGTAACACAAGCCTTTTGACATATAAACTGTTTGTTACTGGGGTGCCCATTAATGCAAATACATCAAAACTGGCAGGACACATTAGCAATATTTTTTTACAGGTAAAAATTTGTAAGAATTGAAAATAGAATCAAAGGCAACTCTTTTAAAATATGATCCTCAAATGGCAACCCTGACAATGTGGGCCATTCTGGCCTTTGTCACAAAGCCTATTTATAATTATTAAATTCATAGTCAACTAAACATTATGTAAAACAAGACATGCAAATGGATTTTATTGTTATTTTTCTGCTGTTTATAAGTCATTAAAATAATTTTTACAATAGTCAGTTAAATATTATGCTTATGTAGTATGTAGTTTATGTCGTTTATGTAGTATTCTGTAGTCTTCTGATGCATGTTTATAAATATTTGTAGATACATGTTGCCACTGTGTGGTGTAATATGATATTGTACATATTATTTTTTGTTGAGCCTCATTAAAAAAAAATATTTCAACTTAACTCTGCCCCTATGAGTGACTACACCGTGATTCAATTCAATTCAATTCAATTTTATTTGTATAGAGCTTTTAACAATGGACATTGTCACAAAGCAGCTTTACAGAAATAAATGGATTAAAAAAAATATTGTAAATATGTGAATTTATCCCTAATGAGCAAGCCAGAGGCGACGATGGCAAGGAAAAACTCCCTGAGACAATATGAGAAAGAAACCTTGAGAGGAACCAGGCTCAAAAGGGAACCCATCGTCATCTGGGTGCAACGGATAGTGCAATTATAAATAAATCCCTTCTATTATTGTGTACTATATGGACAAATAGTGCAAATGTGCAACCAGTAAATTCATCACAGTTTTCGCAAGAAGTCTGGTTGGTTAAAATCTATCCACTGTCCACTAATGGAGTCCTGAGTATGAAGGTGCTCTTGGCAACTGCAGCCCCAAAGCCACCACGGCAATCACAGTCCCAAGCCATTACAGTACAGCTCCCCATATGTGATCCCCAAGCCATCTCCACAGCCCCCAGGTGGTACCATCCCCAGCAATACAAACGGTTCTTCATGCCATCCATATGGGGCCACCCCCAGCAGCAGCAAGTGAACTCAACTGATGAGAACGCCAACCAGAAGTAGGGCATCAGGATGGGTCAGGCAGGTTCGGGGAGCAGAAGGGGTCAGGATCACTGGCATCTCAGAAGTAGCATGTGTAGCTCGACAGAGAGTGAGAGAGAGAGAGACAGAGAGAGATGGAGAGAGAGGGAGCGAGAGGGAGAGATTGTTAGGTAAGCTTTTGTCCTCTAATGGTTAAGGACAATGTACTTTACGTGCAGAGTGCAAGCAGGGACTCCAGCAAAACTAGCTATGACAGCATAACTAAAAGGGAGAGCCAGAAGCTAACACAGACATGAGGGCACCCTGGGACATAAGGCAGCCAGCCACTCCACCGTCGACAAACCTGAGTGAACACATGAGAGTGGGGGGGTGACAGCATCCAAACATCCCAGTTCGCCACAACACTCTATGCCTGTGAACCCTCCAGATCTGCCCTGTACCTAAGAAAAAACTATTCACAAAAGGCTTGACTAAACAAATGTTTTCAGCCTAGACTTAAACACTGAGACTGTGTCTGAGCCCCGAACACTAAGTGGAAGGCTGTTCCATAACTGTGGGGCTTTGTAAGAGAAAGCTCTACCCCCAGCTGTAGCCCTCACTATTTGAGGTACCAACAAATAGCCTGCACCTTTTGATCTAAGTAGGCATGGCGGATCATAAAAGACCAAAAGTTCGCTCAGGTACTGTGGCGCAAGACCGTTTAGTGCTTTATAGGTCGATAGTAGTATTTTATAATCAATACGAAATTTGCTGGGCCTTCTTGGCTGGGCAGGTGGTGTTGAGAGTCCAGGAGAGGTCCTCCATCATGTGCACACCAAGAAACTTGCAGCCTCTGACTCTCCACAGTTGATTTGCAGTGATGAATGGTCCACTTGGGTCCTCCTGAAGTCAACAATTATCTCTTTAGTCTTATCAATATTAAGAGATAGTTTGTTGTCTCTGCACCATTCTCTGAGCTGGTTCACCTCCTCCCTGTATGCTGACTCATCACTGCTGTTGATGAGGCCCTTTAGAGTAGTGTCATAGTTTCAAGAGTAGTGGTAGCCATAGTGCGTAGTAATTTCAATATATCTTGAAAATATTGAGCTTTAGCCTTCCTTGAGTATTATGGCACCAAATTTGTGAAGGAAGATTCGGATTTCTGTGACTATTTGTTTGTGTTGCATATTATGCAAATTATCTTAATTGTGATTCAGCAGGAAAAAAGGCACATATTTAGGGCATCAGACAGCAAATCAGGCCTTGAAAGAAATTTCACTGTCCATTCTAATTTACCAAGGATATGCTTTTTTTAAAATTGCAAAATGACTTACTGATCTTGAGAAACAATTATTAGAATTAACCCCACCTCCTAGTGATGACCATGCCCCAAACTTTACAGGCTACCTCCCAGTCTTTTCCTGAAAATAACGCTCATGGTTTCTGCAAGGACATTTAGGATATCATGAAGTACAGCCATTTCAGTAAATTAGGCTCCGCCAGGCAAAATTTAATTGGCATGTGGGGGCTATCTTTTGGAAAACAGCCTCCCCTGAGTAGTTTGACACCAACTTCTTGATGATACACCAAAATTCTTAGGAGTATTTAGTAAAAGTAGGTTTTGCATATCATGCAAATTATAATAAATTTGAGTGGGAGTGGCTATATGATCCAAGAATCAATTTTGTATGGTTTTAGCAAAGGGATCAAGATCAGTAAGACATTTAAGTGTACACCTTATTTTCCAAGAGGAAGTTTTGTTTTTGTGGGCAAAAACATGAATAGTGCCACCCAGTGGCCAATTTGATTGAAATTGCAGGAGATTGTAGTGAGTCCCTACCCAGAACCTACCATTCAAGTTTTGCCTTGATCGCACAGTGGAAACCCTGTCAAATGCCTGCTGAGATGGGCTGATGGTGGCCATGTTCTTTGAATAATTGATCTTTTAAAATCCCCTTACATATTAATCCAGAGATGCATCATACCAAATTTTATCATGGTCAGACTTACAGTTATTTAAGCTTAGTGCCTCTACCTGTGTTAGACCACGACCCAAACTTTGCGCATGACCTCAGAATCTATAGTATATAGTGAGAATCCACACATGCAGTCATGAGTTACAGCTGTTTGGGTAAATTACGCTCCACCTCACATAACTTGATTGCCATGTATCGGCCATAATTTTAAAACGTGAAAAAAATGCAGACTCCAATGCGTAGTTTGACGCCACATTTGTGAAGACCAAAAATCTTAGGAGATGTCAAAAGTAGGTTTTGCATATGATGCAATGTAGCAAAAAGAAGAAGAAAAATAATAAAAATCCAAACAAAAACAATAGAATTCCAGCACTTCATGCTTGGGCCCCTAATAAGAAAACATACAAACACTATAGGGTATTGAACTAGATAGTGAAGTTCCTGCAGAAACTGAGTGTGTTGCAAGGCAAATCTCCAACGTTGGCCAATGGGGAAGAATTGGAGGTTGCAATGTCTAGGTGTTAAGAGGGAAAAAATTAAACTCTCATACTGTATGCTCCTTATTAAGTAAAAAAAATTAGTGGATAATAATAATTAGTGGAAAGGACTAGGCAGAATTAACTTTTGTTGCTACATGTTATGTTATTATAAAGAACTTCAAATGTGTTCAGTTCATGTTTCATGAATTCATGTCCAGGTTTTTGTGTGACAGTTAGAATATCATTATAAATAACTGTGATGGAATCACTTTCTTGATGGTAGTTTTTGTAATAGGTAATTAGCAGGGTGGGAAGTGTCACCCATGATTTTTCCTGCTCGCTTGTTTGTCCTGGCGATGTACAGGTCTTCAAGTGGTGTCAGACTACAGCCAATGATTTTCTCAGCAGCCTTGATAGTGCATTGCAGCTTCCTCTTTTCTCTGGAGGAGGCTGCACCAAACCAGATAGTGATGACAGACGTTAGGATGCTTTCTATAGTGGCAGTATAGAATTGCACCAGTGTGGCCTGGGGAAGATGTAACTTTGCCAACTACAGTAAGAAATACATCCTTTGCTGAGCTTTCTTGTTGATGGATGATATATGCATCTCCTATGTGTGATCATAGTTCCCAGAAACTTGAACGAAGTGACACTTTTCCAAAGTGAACGAAGGCCCCGTTTTTACTGACATGGACAAGTGTCACTGCAGGTCCCTGGCCTGTGCCAGTTCTCGAACCATTCCACACATTTCCACCACAAAGAAGGTGGATCCAGGCCAGAAATATCGGTTCCACCCCGGGCCTTAAAACTTGCTGGACCAGAACACCAGAACCGGTTACATCAGGGGCGGTTGCGGTGCAGGGGCGGGGAAATTTAGCATCACCGGGAAAAGTTTTGGTTGCTGGCTACCGCGCTAACTACTGCAATAGAAAAAAAGATACAAAATGTCTGAAAAAGTAGTTCAGCAGTGGTCTACGGTGGAAATGTGCATTCTACTGTCGATATGGTCTTCAACGGGGATCCAAGACAAACTAGAGAGATCGCAAAGGGAAAAAAGGTGTATGAGGAAATATGGCAAGAAATGCTTAATGCTGGCTTCAATCAGACAATTGAGCAAATCGTAAACAAACTCAAGAAACTTAAGAAAGAGTACAGGGATCAGAAGAAGAAGCACAGCAAAAGTGGCAGTGGACGAAGCAATAAAACTGTGCACTACGATGTTTTGGGCTGTGTACTCGGACACCGACCGGCCAGTCAGTTAACCAGCGCATTGAATTCAGCAACTGATTACGTAGTCACGTAAACAACATGTAGCAATGAAACCCATTATGTCACCATTTTTTTCTCAAGTCTGTGGAAACTCATGGCTGGTTCCCAAAAGGCTCCAATTCGACCAGCCGAGCACTGGCTGAGAACCAGGTCCGGAACCAGAACGCAAACAGTTTTGGTGAAAAAGAGGCAAGAAATGTTCTGACTGATTCTCACAAACTGCTTCCTGTCAGAAAGGAAGTTTGTGATCCATGTACAGATGGAGAGGGGTACTTGCAAAGTGATGAGTTTCTCTTGTAGGAGCTCAGGGATGATGGTGTTGAAGGCAGAACAGAAATCTACAAAGAGAATCCTGGCATATGTGTTTGGAGAGTCTAGATGCTTTAATACAAAGCAGAGCCCGATATTAACTGCATCATCTACAGATCTGTTGCTTCTATAGGCAAATTGCAGTGGATCCAGAAGATCCTGAGTACTGGACTTGAGAAATCCCTCACCAGTCTGTCAAAGATCTTCTTTTTGCAGTTTTTGAAGGTCTGAAGACCTTTTCCAGACTGAGGAGGAATCAACAGAAAGTTGTTGATTCAGCTTATCAGAGTATTGCTGTTTGGCTACTTTGATAGCTTTCTCAAACTTCTGTTTTGCCTTCTTGAAATCCTCCTTGTCTCCTGTCCTGAAAGCCTCTTCTTATTTCTTGTGCAGCTGTCTGAGCTCCGCACTGAACCAAGGTTTGTTGTTGGAGAAGCAGGTCATGGTTTTAGTGGGGATACAGTTTTCCTGACTGAAGCTGATGTAAGATGTGATTGTGTCTGTATGCTCATCCATATTTTAGATACTTGATTTAAACATGTCCTAGTCTGTGGCACTGAGGCATTGTTGCAGTTTTCAATTGCATCAGTAGTCCATGTGTTTATGGCTAGGGTTAGGGTTAGAGTCTTCCAGACTACACTGCTTTCAGTTTCTGTCTATAAGCAGGAATGAGGTGGATCATAGCATGATCAGACAGTCCAAGAGGGGCATGGGCAGAGGCATGGTAAGCATCCTTGATGGAACTGTAGCAGTGGTCCAAAGTTTTTCCCTCTCTGGTGGCACATTTAATGTGCTGGTGGAATGAGGGAAGATCCGGATTTAAAGTTGTCTGGTTGAAATCGCCCATTAGAATTAGTACAGATTCTAAGTGTGTTTTTTCAATCTCTGTGACCCTGTCTGCTAATTCTTGTGGTGTCTGGTAAGCATTGGCCAGTGGACGAATATAAATCTCAACTAGTATAACAGATCTAAATTAATGGGGTGAGTAAAAGAGTTTGCATTTTTAGAAACATTACCTCCATATTGACAGAGCATATTTTTGATATGACATGTCTTTGCACCAGCCTTGATTAATATAGAAACACACACCTCCTCTTTTTTGTTATTGCAAAGAATCTGCTCTGTATAGTTGAAATCCTGGTAATTCCACTATAGCATTGGGAATTCCATAGTCATATCTCCGTGAAGCAGTACACTGAAGTCAGTGAAAAGTCCTTTTTTGTGTTTGCAATGATTTTGAGTTTGTCAATCTTGTTACAAATTGAGACGTTAGACAGGAACATTAATGGGTGTGGAGATTGCAATCTGACCAGTGCTCCAGCTTGCTTGCCTCGCCATCTTTTTCGCACAGCTTGGAGAGCTGCGGGAGCGCACTTCAGGAACAGCACTAATAAATCCCCAGATTGAGTTAAAAACGCCGGGCATTGATCATCCGGTTGTGTTGTGTTGTCCTGATATTAAGAAGCATGTCCTTTGAATATTGTATCTGAACTAGATCACCATTGACAAAAAATACACAAAAATAAAGACGCAGGACAAGACGCCAAAACACCCTGCTTACAATAAGCACTTAGATGTAAGAGCTCTAATATGTAATAGTCCTAGCTTCAGATCAAAGTGCTGGCTGTATATTCAGTATGATCTAATTTTATGTAATAAGGTTACTAAAACAATCTTTCTTAGTATTTCTACATTTTTGTTTAGTTCTAGGAACAGACACCATCTCAATATGGTGGAAACTGAGTGATGACTCAATGGAGCCAGCAGACGGATGGTTTTGCCTGCTTGTCTGCTCCCAGGTCCTGGTTCTGGATTGCCACTGATTAATTAGGCCTGTTCATAGACTATGGGTTATGCTGCAAGTAATGAGAGCAGCACCTTCCAGAATGGGATGGATACTGTCCTGCCATAAAATGCCAGCCTTGCCCTCAAAAGCACTCTAATTATCAATAAAGCCTATATTGTTTTCAGAGCACCACCTGGACATGCAGCAGTTCATTGATCATAACCTGGTATAAGATACATTGCCACGCCGAACTGGGATGGGGCCAGAGCAGATTACTGCATCAGACATTGCCCTCACTAATTTACATACCCCTACAGTGTTACTCTTAATAACTTAAGAAAAAACTGAAAACCTATACTTGCCTAAGACCCTAAGATTACCTGCTATGTCCAGCACCCTGATATTGGGAAAACACCTAACTAGTGCTGCTGGTCCCCTTAAAGGCCTAGCTAATTTCCCAGACTGTAAGTCTCCTATAACCAGAGCTTTTTCAACAGGGCTCGTGGGGGTCGCACTCTGGCGACATGGCATAGTAGAGGACTCTGAGAAGACAAAGAGACAAGTCAGCATTACCATACGAGCACAACCTGCTCACCTCTCAGTGTCCGCTGCGCCCTTTTATACTCTCCTGTCTTCTTGGTGAGGGTGAGGAGCTTCCGCCTGCATTACTGGCCGCCAGCCATGCTTTATTCTGGCACTCCACCTCGTAGCCATGTGCTCTGGCGCTTTCCACAGCATCAGTGCTGAAGTGGCACTGTCCCTTCAGCACCATGCCGGTAGTCGCGCAAGAAGCGTGCAACCTTTTATGTGCGCAGGTGGAACGCCCACAGCTACATAGTGTTGATATGAATTAATAACCTCAGAAAACTCCTCAAAACTCTTATTTCATGTCAGCCCTTTCTTGGATGCAAGTTCACCTATTATCCAACTGAAGCACTAATGAGCTAATAAAGATCTACAGTCAGGTCCATAAGTATTTGGATAGTGATGCAATTTTCGTAATTTTGCCTCTGTACACCACCACAATGGATTTAATATGAAGCAATCAAGAAGTGATTGAAGTGTAGACTTTCAGCTTTAACTCAAGGGGTTTAACAAAAATATTGCATTAACCGTTTAGGAATTACAGCCATTTTTTACATGGTCCCTCCATTTTCACAGGCTCAAATGTAATTGGACAAATCATAAATATTAGGATTATTTTTAATACTTGGATGCAAATCCTTTGTAGTCAATGTCTGCCCGAGGTCTGCAACCCATGGACATCACTAAATGCTGAGTTTTAAAGGCATGGCAGGCCTTTATTGCCGCCGCCTTCAGTTGCTGCTTGTTTTTGGGACTTTCTGCCTTCAGTTTTGTCTTCAGTAAGTGAAAAGCATGCTCAACTGGGTTGAGGTCAGGTGACCGACTTGGCTATTTAAGAACATTCCATTTCCAAGCTCTTGGGTTGCTTTCAGGGAACGTTTTGGGTCATTATCCATCTGTAGTGTGAAGCGCTGTCCTATCTGTTTTGCAGCATTTGACTGAATCTGAGCAGAAAGTATAGCTCGATACACTTTAGAATTCATCCTGCTACTTCTAACAACAGTCACATCATCAATAAACACCAGTGACCCAGTTCCATTGGCAGCCATACATGCCCATGCCATAACACTTCCTCCACATGTTTGACACATGATGTAGTATGCTTTGGACACATATGGTAGTATGCTTTAGTATGCTTCATGAGCCCTTCCTTTCCTTCTCCATACTTCTTCCTTTCCTTCTCTTCCCATCATTCTGGTACAAGTTATAAGTGTTTTTTAGAGTTTTTTTTTTCAGCAAAGTCTAATCTGGCCTTTCTGTTTTTAGTGTTGCCAGTGGTTTACATCTTGAGCCAAACCGTCTGTATTTAAATTTGAGAAGGTGTCTCTTGATTGTAGACCTTAACAATAATAAGCCTACCTCCTCAAGAGTGTTCTTGACTTGGCTAGATGTTGTGAAGGGTTTTTTTCTTCACCAAGGAAAGAATTCTGTGACCATCCTCTTTAGTTGTCTTCTGTGGTCTTTCAGGCCTTTTGCTGTTGCTGAGCTCACCAGTGCATTCTTTAAAGAATGTACCAAATTGTTGATTTGGCCACTCCTAATGTTTCTGCTATCTCTCTGATAGGTCTGTTTTGTTTTTTCAGCCTAACAATGGCCTCTTTTCTTGCATCGACACCTCTTTGGACCGCAAAGCTACCAAATGCAAACAGTTGGAATCAACTCCAGACCTTTTATCTCCTTAATTTGTTATGAACTAAGGAGGAAACAGGCCACGTGTTTCACTGGCCATTAAACTGCTTATTATTCAATTGTCCAATTACTTTTGAGCCTGTGAAAATGGAGGTACTATATAAAAAATGGCTGTAATTCCTAAGTGGTTACTGTAATATTTTTGTTAAGCCCTTTGAATTAAAGCTGAAAATCTACACTTCAATCACATCTTGATTGCTTCATTTCAAATCCATTGTGGTGGTGTACAGAGACAGAATTATGAAAATTGTGTCACTATCCAAATACTTATGGACCTGACTGTATGGTTGAGCATTCTGTCTCACATTTACAAACTTCATTTTAACACTAAATCCCATTTCCTAAAGCATGTTTTAGTATAAGATTCATGCTTATGCAATTTTGATTATCAATGTTATTTGCTATTTTTATTGTTATTGCTTATATTAGAATAGTATGCACAATTTTACACACAATCTAACCAGACAAGTTTCATAGTTACACCAGATACACCAAATATTAATGAATTAGGAAATTGTCATTAGAATTCATGAAGGAATTTGACCGTACACAAGTTTAATAAGGGTCACTGTGTTAAATAAATCTATACAGTGTCCCCATATGTTTCCACTCAAAATATTCTCATTGCATATGTTGTTCTTTTCATATATTAATCAATTTGCCAATTTCAATTACATAATGCACAGGGTTGGACAACTAATCCAATTTATCTAGAGTAGCCTGAGTGCAGTAGTATTTCTGGTCTCTCTTCAGAGAAATGGTTGGCAGCTGCCGACACTACAACATATTAACCACTCAACAAGGACAGTTTTACCTGGCAGAGAAGCATTATTTCGGTAATATTCCAGACCTCATCAATTACCACCAGCACAATGCTGCAGGTAAAACCCCTGATCATGCTACTCACATACAAAAGCACTTTTCTAAATGACTAATTTATGAACAGTTGTTTGATTCCTGCTGTGGCTTCAGGACTGGTGAGCAGACTAAAATACATTGTGTCAAATCGAGCTCAGAACGCTCCATCCACTGCAGGTCTGGGTTATGGTGAGTTTGTATTTTAACTGGAATAGGCTTTGCTCAGCTTTCACAAATCAGCTTATAAATCATAAAATTCAATTCTTTTTGTGGGTTTAACATACCTGCATTTTTAAATCTTTTATTAAATGTTTAAATTCTAAGAGGCTAAGAAATTGTTTCCTTTATCTACTTTAGGAGTCTGGGAGATTGATCCCCGCCAACTCACTTTTATTAAAGAATTAGGCAATGGACAATTTGGGGTTGTTAAGTATGGAAAGTGGCAGGGTCGGCATGACGTAGCCATCAAAATGATCAAAGAGGGTTCTATGTCAGAGGATGATTTCATTGAAGAGGCTAAAGTCATGATGTGAGTCAGTTGAAATTGTCACATATTTTTAATAATAGAACACTCACTGAACACTTTATTAGGAACACTATACTAATACTGGGTAGGGCCTCCCTTTTTTCTCAAAACAGCCTCAATTCTTCGTGGCATAGATTCCACAAGATGTTGGATTCATTCCTTTGAGATTCTGGTCCATATTGACATGATTGCATTACGTAAGTCCTGCAGATTTTTCAGGTGCACTTTCATGCTGGAAATCTCCCGTGTTATTACCACATCCCAGAGGAGTTCTACTGGATTCAGATCCGGTGACTGGGAAGGCCACTGAAGAAAACTGAACTCCTTGTCATGTTGATAAACCAGTTTGAGATGAGTTTTGTTTTGTTACATGGTGCACCATCATGCTGGAAGTTGCCATTAGAAGATGGGTAAATTGTGGCCATGAAGGGATGCACATGGTCATCAACAATATTCAAATAGGCTATGGCATCCAAACGATTGATTGGTAGTAAAGGGCCCAAAGAGTGCCAAGAAAACATTCCTCACACCATTAAAACACCTCCACCAGCCTGGACTGTTGACACAAGGTTCGGTCCATGGATTCACGTTGTTGGTGCCAAATTCTGACCTTACCATCTGTGTGCCTCAGCAGAAATTGAGATTCATCAGACCAGGCTACTTTTTTCCAGTCTTTAACTCTCCAGTTTTAGTGAGCCTGTGCCCACTGCAGGTTCTGGGCTGACAGAAGTGGAACCAGACATGGTCTTCTGCTGTTGTAGCTCCCCTGCCTCAAGGTTTGACATTTTGTTCATTCTGAGATGCTTCTCTACGCACCACGATTGTACAGAGTAGTTATCTGAGTTACTGTAGCCTTTCTGTCAGCTCAAACCAGTCTGGCCATTCTCCATTGACCTCTCTCATGAACAAGGCATTTCCAACTGCAGAACTGCCACTCACTGGATTTTTTTGTCCTTATTGCACCATTCTGTGTAAACTCTAGAGATTGTTGTGCATGAAAATCTCAGGATATCAGCAGTTACAGAAATACTCAAACCAGCCCGTCTGGCACCAACAATCATGCCACTGTCAAAATCACTGAGATCATATTTTTCCCCATTCTGGTGGTTGATTTGAACATTACCTGAAGCTGCTGGCCCATATCTCCATGATCTTTGTGCTCCCACATGCTTGGTTGATTAGATAATTGCATGAATGAGTAGGTTCTGTGGTTCCTAATAAAGTCCTTGGTGAGTGTAATATAAATATATATATATTAATACAACACAACAATTAATACCTCTGTTCTTTATAAAATTAGGAAACTTCATCATGAAAATCTAGTTCAGCTGTATGGTGTTTGCACAAAACAAAGACCTATTTACATAGTAACTGAGTTTCTTCCCAATGGATGCCTACTGACCTACCTACGGGAGTCCCTGCGACACCCCTCTGCTGTTCAGCTCCTTGAGATGTGTAAAGATGTGAGCGAAGGAATGGCCTACCTAGAATCCCAACAGTACATTCACAGAGACCTTGTGCGTTTTATCACAAAAATCACAGCAACATTAAAAAAAAAAAAATTTAAATTGAACTGTGGTATGGAAACTATTATGATTTGTCTTTTTAGGCTGCCAGAAATTGTTTAGTGGCTTCAAATGGGACTGTTAAAGTGACTGATTTTGGACTGTCACGGTAAAAAAAATTCACCTTCACTATCCTCCAAAGTACTTTTCATAAAACACCACTCTTTAGGCTTCAACTGATAAGAATGTACTTTCTCTTACCCTAGGTATGTCCTTAATGATGAATATACTAGCTCTGCTGGCTCACAGTTCCCTGTACGCTGGTCACCTCCTGAAGTACTCCTTTACCACAAATTCAGCAGCAAGTCAGACATCTGGGCATTTGGTTAGTATGTGTCACACTTTCAAAATATATTTGCTATGCTGAATGAATAGAATTATTAAGGAAAATAATGCAATTGTCTTTCCATAGGTATTTTAATGTGGGAAGTCTACACACTAGGTAGAATGCCATATGAACGTCTGAATAATACCGAGATAGTGCATGAAGTTACTGCTGGTTATAGACTGTATCGCCCTCAGATGGCCAATGACAGAATCTACTCCATAATGACCAAATGTTGGCATGAGGTACAGACTGGGCTGTCTTGAAACAGCAGAGATATCCTGGTTGATGAAAATCTAAAAAAATCAAAGGAGGTGGTGACTGATACAAGCCTTTCTTTCTCATTTCAGAAACCAGATGAACGGCCCACATTTCAGGATCTTGTGCTGGTCATTCAGGATTTGCTTGACAATCTGCACTAGACCACAGACCTAGTGACAGTAAATGCCTGATTATGAGGGTAGCCCTGCAAAAGAGATAAAGACTTAGTCATGAACTGCAGCTACATTTAAGATTAGTAAACATAAATAGATTATTTAAGATTTTGTGTAACTTTCTATATGAATGCTTTTTATATTGTTTCTACTTTTTGCCCTCTCAAATTGTAATGTTTACTGTATACAATTCTCCTCAGCTTCCAAAGTCAATTATCAGTTCCAGATATTATTACATGAATGTACCTACAAATTCAAAATTAAATATTTTGATTGCTTTGCACTGCATGAAAAGAGCTGAATATGGAACAGTAAACTCCAGCTTACACAGCTAAAATATGAATGTATCCTGGAATTTGATGCCCAGAAAGGCTTAATTCCACCAGTTTGTAAAGATCCAAATAGTTTTGGATAATGGAGCATTTCATGAATGAATATAAATATGGATGGATATGTGATTGGCCCATGCAGTAGCGGCCTGCACAGTAAAGTCATAAATGAAATTCCAGTGCAGTCATAAAATAATAAAATAAATAAAATGAAAAAGAAAAGAATCATCCAAATGTTTACGTGTTACATGTTGTTTGCTGCATAACAACAAGTAGAATTGTGTAAACTGATTTCCCAGTATTACAGAGTGGCAGCTGGTCATGATATTAGATTAGATGGATAATATATCTATCAATAGCTTGACAATTAGTCCTGAGCAAAGCATTATATCACAAGGTGTCATCGAGGACAATTCTGTCATCTGTCCTAATTTGTACTTTCAGTGGACAATGTGTGCTTTGTCCACCTACTTTTAGTTTCTCCTCCAAACGCATTTTGCAGGGAAAATATGATGATAGAGTAAATAATCCACCTCGTTCATGTTTATTACACACGCTACTGTATTTCACACGCGCCTTCTCAGTCACTGCTGATGATGTGTTACAGATGCGTCAGCAAAGCAGTCAATATAAATATTAAATACAAATATTTAATAAAAATATATTAAATGTTATATAAAAATATTTCTTCAACACACACAAAATCTTGGGAGTGTGTCACCCTGCGTAATTACCTGAATTGAATGTCACTAACAGTCTGCATGACGTGTGCTTTTGTGCTCGGTTCCACAAAATGTCCAAATAATCTACTTTAAGACTGATGTGGATGCCAAAAATGAAACCTTTTTTAGATCTGTCTTTTTATCTTCGAAAGACAGGGGGTTAAGCCCTGCTAGCACATTTATACCAGCTGCCCCAGTACTGTATATTTAATAGGTGAAGTGACTGCCCCTATAACTCCACAATCATTGAAATATGCAGTTCCCATAAAATACCTTTTGTAAAGCTTGTTGTCTTTTAATATATATCAGATACATGACTTTGATTGTGCCATTAAACAACAGCAGCCAGATTGTTCAGACTGACCAGATCTTAGTGACTAAGGAGTCATTTGAAGTATCAAAGCATTTTTGTAGGCTTAGGTTCTGCTTTTAGTGCTAAAATGCTTTAATTTAAGAGTAAAAAAACAAGAGTCTTAATTTCAGGACTAATGTGCCCATTTTCTAAACAGTTTTTCCTAGATCAGCCAGTTAGGAGTTTTTAGGACTTTTAGTCCTAAGGTTCTTGTGAATACAGCCCATGGTCTCCAGCAACTGCAAAACATAATTTAACAACTAAACACACCAACAAAAATAGGGCCAATCAAAACATTTATTTACAAAATGCTATTCATGTGTAATAATTAATTAAATTATTATTTTGGGAGGCTGCAGCAGAGGTATGCTGCCCGATACATGCTCTGCGTGGGCTTTATGGAGTGGCAGCTCAATAAATAAATCAGAAATGCATGCCCATCACTATTAACTTGTTTCCAAACTTAGAAAAAATAGAAAATAGCAAGTGATGAATGTTTTGGGCTGGTTTCAAGTCTTTTTGTGCAGTTTTGTTTGAGTTGTAGTTGAGGTGGAATTTTTGCTTATACTTGGCAATCCTGCCCAGGAGCTCCACACACTGTGCCTTTCAAGCTGTGCATGGAAGTTAAAACTTTGTGCTCGCATGACTATTTTTGTTTCATCCTGTGGGATCACAGTCCTGATGTACACATACAGTCTCAATGTGAGGTTTTCTGGCAAACTTTCTAAACTTAAATGAAAAGTGAACTTTCTATTTGTATCTGTATTTGTATTAGTTTAGAACATATTATCTGTTTAGTCCAAATCGTGTATTCGTATTCGAATTCAAATACATCCTTAATGTGTATGTGTAAACTAATGAGAAAACAGAATTGAAAAAACTTGTAGCTTTATTTAGATGCCGCTGCTTTTATGGGAAATTTAAAAAACTGCACAAGGGGACTTTGCTAAATTAGATTTGTTTATGTTTGTTTATTATTTTAAACAAATTTATGTTAATACAGAGAAATTCTTGCAAGAGAACAAGTTACGTGGATTGACAGACAAAACATAGAAAACATGCAGATTATAAAAAAAACATAAAAAAATTAAATACAGTATAATACTGATTTTTTTTTTTTAAAAAAAGGTCAGTCAGTCAAAGATCACTCCACTCACGCCACAGAACAGAAAACTAACTTTTAATTGGTACCCCAAACCATTCTATGTGTCATCGTCTATATGCTGGAAATTGGTCCCCATAATGTACTGGGAAAATGCACCCCATATTTTCCAGAATTTATTTGAAGTATCCCTCATAGAATGTCTGTCACAAATCCAGGGTGTCCGATGCAAGTGCTGACAGTCTTTATTGAATAAACAACTAATAAACAAGATCAGCTGATTAAACAGGTGGAATCAGGTGTGGCTCCTGCTTGATTGGAATGAAAACATGCATCCACACTGGCCCTTTGTGGATAAGACTGGACACCCCTGGCCTAAACTTTAGGTAGGCCTGGACCCCTGAGCACAGTGACATTTTTACTGGTGCCAGAGGGGGAGCAACGACCACCGCAAGGCCAGAAAGGGGTCCGTCCTGATTTCTCATTGGTCTGAGATCGCTCGCTGCTGCTGGGGTTGGCCCCACATGGTCGGCCTGAAGATCACTGGGATTGCTGGGGGTGGTGTCGCTTGGGGGCCGTGGAGATGGCTTGGGGATCTCATATGGGGAGTTGTACTGTGATGCTGTGGTGACTTTGGGGCTGCGGTTGCTGCGAGCAGTTTTGCACTCAGGTCTCCATCAGTGAACAGTGGATAGGTTCAACAAAACGGACTTCATGTGAAAACTAATGAATTTACTGGTTGCACAATTTGTCCATGTAGCACACAGTTATAGAAGGGATTTATTTACAATTGCACTATCCATTATCACCCAGATGAGGATGAGTTCCTTTTTGAGTCTGGTTCCTCTCAAGGTTTCTTCCTCATATCGTCTCATGGAGTTTTTCCTTGCCACCGTCGCCCCTGGCTTGCTCACTAGGGATAAATTCACACGTTTACAATTTATTTTGATTTAATTTATTTTGAATGTATTTATTTCTGTAAAGCTGCTTTGTGACAATGTCCATTGTTAAAAGCGCTATACAAATAAAATTGAATTGAATTGAAAGTGGAGCGTATGGTGCTGCGTTACCTCAGACATGGAGCAATGGAAGAAGGCGGCCTGGTCTGATGAATCACGTTCTCTTTTACATCACGTGGACGGGCGTGTGTGTGTGCGTCACTTATGTGGCACCAGGATGAACTATGGGAAGAAGGCAAGCCTGCAGAGGCAGTGTGTTACAGAAAAATTTTTGTATGTCAGTAAAGAAAGCAGCATATTACATAAGAGACCACTTTTCAGACAAAAAACATAACGAAGGCTGCTGGGTTTTGCTGCAAAAATCAGAAGCAAGTGCGACTGTCAAAGTCTCTAGAAGAACTGTGGCTGGTTCTGCAAGATGCTCAGTAAAACTTACGAGTTATTTTCCTGATAAAACTGCACAAATTTTACCTGAGACTACTATTTTTTTTAAAGCAAAGTGTGGTCACACCAAATATTGACTTTGTTTCAATTATTACTGTTTACTGCTCTTTATAATATTTTTTAATGTAGAAACATTTAATTTCATTATTTTTGAAGGCAACTTCAAAAATAGACTCATCTCTACCAGACACACTGAATGAGTTCTATGCATGATTTGAAGCAACTAACTGCAGGAAGGTCGTCCACCAAGTGCTGTCTGTTTCTATGATCGATGTTAGGAAGACCCTCCTCAGGGTGAACCCCCACTGAAAAACTAACTGAAAAACTGTCAGCACTTGGACTAAGCACACCAATGTGCAATATATTTGACTTCCTGAGCAACAGACCACAGATTGTCAACACACAGACCTAGAACACATCACACTGAGCACTGGTGCACCACAGGGCTGTGCACTGAGTCCACTGTTATACACCCTGCTGACTCATGATTGCATTGCAAATCACCAAAGCAATAGCATCATTAAGTTTGCAGATGACACCACAGATGTGGGGCTCCTCAGCAATAATGATGAGACAACATACAGGGACGAGGTGAACCAACTAGCCTGGTGTGATTCCCACTCTCCCTGAATGTCAACAAATCAAAGGAGATGATTGTTGACTTCAGACGCACCAAAGCTCCTCATCAGCCAGTCTTCGTCAACGGCACAGAAGTTGAAATGACGCAGAACCTCCAATTCCTGAGCCTGCACATCTCCAACAAACGGACATGTTCACTGAACACCTCCTCCTTAGTAAAGAAGGCCCAAGCGCCTGTATTTTCTAAGGAGGTTGTAGAGAGCTGGCATGCCCCGCCTCCATCCTCACTGGTTTCTACAGATGTGTCATTGAGAGAGTACTCTCAAGCTATATCACTCTCTGGTATGGAAACTGCTCAGCATCTGACAGGAAGGCCCTGCAGTGGGTACTGAAGACAGCACAGCGCATCACTGGTACCAACCTTCCTGGCATTAAGGACATTTACGTCACAAGGAGTGTGAGGAAGGCAACCTCCATCAGGAAGGACCCTTCTCACTCATCCTGGTTTAAGCCCCTCTCATCCAGGAAGAAGCTAAGAACTATTCAGGCCAGAACGTCCAGACTCAGGAACAGTTTCTTCCAGCAAGCAGTCAGACTTCTGAACAGGCATGTCTAACTGTGAACATGCCCCCCCAAAGACTGTGATCATTACTATGGCCTGAGACTGACCTACCAACCAAAGACTGAACAATAATATGACTCTACCTAACTTAACATGTGCAATATTATTACTACATTAACATGTATTTCTCACTAGAGAAAGGACAGATTGTGTAAAGACGTCCTGATTTTGTTCATCAGAGTTTGTGTGTGACTTTAACCATTCTAACTTTAGAAATAGTTATGTATGAATTATGTCCTAACTTTATTTCAGTACAGAAAGGACAGATTGTGTAACGACGTCCTGATCTTGTTCATCGGAGGCTTCTCTCGAAAAACGTTGTAAATCTGACATTAAAAAAAAATCCTCAAGCGTTATGATTTTGATTGCGCACTAGAAATATGCAAAGTACACTGCATCATTTTCCTGCACCCTCGCACCAAATTCACGGAATGGAGAAAGAAGAGCACGGCAGTGCAGGAGAGCATAGAAGCTGAGACAATTGGTACGTTACTTTTGATTCATTTTACTTAGTTAAGCCATTTGAAGTATTCTTAAGTATTTTGAAGTATTTCCTCATATGTAGTGTTAGAACAGAACGGTTTTCCTTCAATTCATTGTTAAGAATAGGTAAGTTAGGCTGCTAACTTCAGCTAACGTGCTTTTTTACTTTTTTTGTTTTTTATTTTACTCGTTTCTAACCAGCGAAGTTTTCTACAATAAGTTAACCTCAGCATCACAAACAAACTTTACTTGGCTTTGCAGGTGTAAATTTACTCGTTGGAAGATTAATGAGGAATGCCATTCCAGCTTTTTTATGTTTTGGTTCAGTGGTGTATATATTTAGCAATTGTTTGTGGTTAGGTGTGTTGATAAAGAAAATTATTGACGCTGTAGATACTAGTTCAGCTAGCTTAATAGTACCAACAGTCAACATTCAAACAACATGGCTGCAAGACATTTATAAACATGACTGTGCAATAGTACATCTAGGAAACTTTCTTACTCTTTCAAAATGACCAGTCTGTGCTTGATACACTATATTACCAAAAGTATTCGGTCACCTGCCTTGACTCACATATGAACTTAAGTGCCATCCCATTCCTAACCCATAGGGTTCAATATGATGTCGGTCCACCTTTTGCAGCTATTACAGCTTCAACTCTTCTGGGAAGGCTTTCCACAAGGTTTAGGAGTGTGTTTATGGGAATTTTTGACCATTCTTCTAGAAGCACATTTCTGAGGTCAGGCACTGATGTTGGACGAGAAGGCCTGGCTCACAGTCTCCGCTCTAATTCATCCCAAAGGTGTTCTTTCGGGTTGAGGTCAGGACTCTGTGCAGGCCAGTCAAGTTCCTCCACACCAAACTCGCTCATCCATGTCTTTATGGACCTTGCTTTGTGCACTGGTGCGCAGTCATGTTGGAACAGGAAGGGGCCATCCCCAAACTGTTCCCACAAAGTTGGGAGCATGAAATTGTCCAAAATGTCTTGGTATGCTGAAGCATTAAGTGTTCCTTTCACTGGAACTAAGGGGCCAAGCCCAACCCCTTAAAAACAACCCCACACCATAATCCCCCCTCCACCAAACTTTACACTTGGCACAATGCAGTCAGGCAAGTACCGTTCTCCTGGCAACCGCCAAACCCAGACTCGTCCATCGGATTGCTAGACAGAGAAGCGTGATTCGTCACTCCAGAGAACACGTCTCCACTGCTCTAGAGTCCAGTGGTGGCGTGCTTTACACCACTGCATCCGACGCTTTGCATTGCACTTGGTGATGTAAGGCTTGGATGCAGCTGCTCGGCCATGGAAACCCATTCCATGAAGCTCTCTACGCACTGTTCTTGAGCTAATCTGAAGGCCACATGAAGTTTGGAGGTCTGTAGCTATTGACTCTGTAGAAAGTTGGCGACTTCTGCGCACTGTGCGCCTCAGCATGCGCTGACCCCGCTCTGTGATTTTACGTGGCCTACCACTTCGTGGCTGAGTTGCTGTCGTTCCCAATTGCTTCCAGTTTGTTATAATGCCACTAACAGTTGACCATGGAATATTTAGTAGTGAGGAAATTTCATGAATGGACTTATTGCACAGGTGGCAACCTATCACAGTACCACGCTTGAATTTACTGAGCTCCTGAGAGCGACCCATTCTTTCACAAATGAGTCTGCATGCCTAGGTGCTTGATTTTATACACCTGTGGCCATGGAAGTGACTGGAACACCGGAATTCAATGATGTGGAGGGGTGTCCCAAAACCTTTGGCAATATAGTGTACATCAAGGTTACTTTTAAAACAACACTGTAGGTATAATGAAATCTGTAATTGTATTTTTAGGGGGGAAAAAACGATCTCCTAATTGCCCATTATTCTAGCTAAGTTAATGTTGCCTTAATAAATACATGTTAAAATGGGGAACACTGAAATTATTAATTTGATTGTTAATGGATAAGCATACTGAGGTGTTCATGCAGTTTGATGATGTGGTGGAGATCCACTAAAGGATGCACTGCAACATGTCATCTTGAGACAAGACAGAGATATTGGAGTCACATTTCATCAGTCCCTGTAAAGGTATGTATACCCAAATGGACTAAAATAATGGTTTGACAAGGTTAATAACATCAAGAAACATGCAAGTATATACTGTAAATCAGTAAGACAATTAGTGTATGATTGGAGTTAACCACCTCAACCCAAAGGGTCTGGTACCTGGCCCACAGGAAAAAAAAGTGGCTGGATTAAATCTGCCACCAAAGGAGTTGCGCACATATCTGTTTTGGCCACAGTAAAATCAGTGTACTGAAGTGCATCAGTGTGGAGAACCAGAGAGTTCTGTGTGTTGCCGTGTTTGACATGATTGTATAAAGATGTAAAAGGTTTCCTTACTTGCTGAATGCAACACGTTTTTTTTTTTTTTTTCAGAGCAGGTGTGTGCACACATTCAGAGAGTAGTTCGGATCGATAAAGGCTTATTATTCATTTGATTATTCACAGTAACAATAAGACCCCACTGATGTGTGACTTGTATTCCTATTCATGTGTTTTCTTCTTCAAAATGGTAGTTTGAGACACAGACTAAATAAAAATATAGGAATTTAGATCACGTTTTTTATGTATCAAATCAATGCAACAACAGTACTGAGACATTGCGTTATTAACGGAAAAGAGTCTTTACAACAGCACAAATACACACTTTTTCACTTCGGGCTGAGTGTGTTAATAGAATCTTTATGTTCTTTTTGTTGTACGACATAAAGAGAGGTCATCAGTGGCATTGCTCCAATGAAAAAAAAATTGCAGTGTCAAACAGCCCATATGGAAAATAAATGCATGTAAATTTATTTATCAGATACGTTTGAAAATGTATGGAAAATTTACTTTGATATATTTATTAGCAGTGCTTCATCTAGATTTATTTATTTATTTATTTATTTTTCAGACCAGGTGGTAGACCCTTCATAGGTACCAATGTTGTCATGCATACTTGGTGTCAAAGATATGGGGCCAGGGTAGTACCATCACCCAGAATTATTTTTAAAATACACTATACATGTGACTAGACTAGGTCAGTGGTTCTCAAACTGTGTTATGCGTACCACTGGTGGTACGCCAAGCACCCTAAGGTGGTATGCCAGATGATCTTGTAAAATTTGTGTGCACTGAAAAGAAAGGAAAATTTGAAAAATATATGTACATTTTTCATGTATAAATTTCATAATCAAATTTACACAATTTTCTTTTCACCAAAAAAAAAAAATAGTCAGTTGGTCAAAGCATGTTTGGTGCATGATGTGTGTTTCTTTAATTTTCACTGGACCTATGAGGCTAATGTAATATACAGTAAGTCTATGTAGTCCATGAAGTAGACTCCCATTACTTGTTGGCTACATTAATTTTGTAGCTGCTGTGCAAAAGTAAAAAATGCCAGGCACCAAACATGTTTTGACTGATCAGCTGTGTGAAGGGGAAAATTGTGTAAATTTGATTAATAGTTCAGCAGATGTACACAGTTTTTCATGTACCCTAGATGTGTGTAGTCCAAATTTTGCTTGTTCTGTTTTGAAATGATTTTGCAAAGCTAATGTTGCTGGCAAACAGTAGAAGTGAATAGTCAGCCAAATAATATCTGTAAATACATGCGTAATACTTGTGTCACCATGCCTAAACGTGAAGAGGAGTCAGAATTCAGCATAACACCTGCTCACTTAAATGTGTATCTACAGCTTTCAGCTACACAGTGGGTTTTTATTAATGTTTATAGTTCACAGTAAGTCATACTGTGTCCTGAAACACATGGAATAATATGTGAGACCTTTATTAAGATCTGGATGTATAGTTTGAGATGGTTTAGCTTTGCAGCTCCAGTTCAAAACTAAAGAAGCAAAATTTGGACTCCCAACATGTCTTGACTGATCAACTACATTTGGGCTAAATGGAAAATTTTGTAAACTAAATTTTTCTCTGAACTATTGCTTAATGCCCTGCCACTATTAAACTTGTGCAGTATTTGTTTCTGCTGTCTAACTAATCTTTGTAGTGATTATTCTGTGATAGGTTTCTGTGATTGTTAGCATTTTCTTCACAGATGTATTTAAGAAAATAATAGATAATCAAAACATTGTTTGGCATATGTTTTAGGTCGTGGTGTGTTTGCACTTGCAAACATTGCAAAAGGTGACTTTGTTGTGGCATATCGTGGTGAATTAGTCAACAATACAGAATCCCAAAAAACAGAGATGCTTATACAGCAGTGAGGAGTTGGTGTTTGATTTTAAGTGGAATGAGAGAACATAAGCAGTCTGACTAACATTTGAATTTTCTGTCTGACCTTAATTTCTATTTGCCCTAACCACTCAGCAGAAATGCCTATTCTGACTGACCTAGTAAAGAGTAACTTAGCCATCATTGCTCTTCCAGCTTTAATAGCCACATGGAAAGTGTACAGTTTGTTGAGGCCTGTGTTTTGCTTTTCATTTTGGCAGAAAAGTTAGGTCTAGTTTAATAGTTTCTCATAAAGAGATTAGCCCTTTCACATCATGACAGCATCTTCAGCACTGAAGCAGTGAGGTGCCTAGAGAATCAACTTATTTCTCCCATGTCCCGCATGTACAACCCCTGGCAAAAATTATGGAATCACCACACTTAGAGGATATTCATCCAGCTTTTTTACTTTAAAGCAAACAAACAAATCACAGATATGACACAAAAAAGGTTTTGTTCAATAGCTTAACATTCTGGCTTTGTGAAACATACATCAAAAAAATTCACTGACATTTTTTTTATTAATGGCATGGCATTTTCCAAATCAAGTAGAGGAAAAAAGTATGGAATCACTCAATGTTGAGGAAAAAATTATGGAATCATTAACAAAAAAACACAATTAGTACTTTGTTGATCCTCCTCTGGCTTTTATGACAGCCTGAATTCTTTGACGCATAGACTTCACTAATGAAAAACAATATTCCCCATCAATCTGGTTCCAACTTTCTCGAA
>CM040460.1:12624521-12647016 GCA_022758105.1 Pangasianodon gigas | reverse complement strand
GCTAATTTAAAAGATTTAGGTACATAGCCAATGCTAAGGGAAGAATTGATTATCTTTAAAAGAGGTTTAATTGTTTCAGGAATTATCTGTTTGAGGAAACAAGTAGGTAAAGGATCTAGTATACAGGTTGATGATTTTGATGATGAAATTAGTGAAATTAGTTCAGTCTCTTCAAGGGGAGTAAAACATTGTAATTGTTCGAGTGGTCTGTTTTAAAGTTCATGTGTGATCGCTATACCAGGGTGCTAGCTTTTTCTCCCTAATTATTTTTCTTTTAAGTGGAGCTACCTTATCTAGCGAGTTGCAGAACGTTGATTCTAAGCATTCAGTTGCCTGGTCAAGTTCTTTGGGATCAGACGGTGATCCAATCATAGAATACAGACTGCCTCGTTGCCAATTTGTTGTGATGAGAAGCTGAAAAGATAAAGAATTAGATGGCAGATGCTTTTAGATTGGCTTTAATGAAAACTCTGTCCTTCACACTGTGTCTGCATGGTGCATCTCTCCTACTCAATCTCTCTAACTCTACTCAGTAGCACCACCTAGCAGTGAGGATCAATGGCATTAACAGTATACTGTGTAGACAGTGCTATGAAAAAGCTGCAAAACCTTTTTGTTAATAAAATCAAGCCAAATGATACCTCTGTATTTGCACACATATGGTTTGATTGTTGTCTCTTGTCATTGGAAGAACAATTCTCAGAGTATTTTCCAGTTGATACCACACCAAAGTGGATCAGGACCCTCTTCACTCTTGATATCATAGGAATGCCTGACGATCTGATCTGTGCTGAACGGGAGATGTTGCTTGAGCTTTCATCTGATGGCAGAATTTAAACAGATGTCACTGTTGAACTTCTGGATCAAGACAGACAGAATGCTCTGTCATTAAAGGCTATGCAGTTTTTGATGTCTTTTGCTACTGCTTAGTAATGGTGTAACAATACATTGTGACAATGCATCTCAATGCAAAAATGTGATGATGTGCATTGTGAAAATATGTGATATCAGCATTCCATTAATTATGCATGTAATGCAGTTGCACTGTTTAAACCCAGTGTTCCCAATCTGCACAAACCATAGAGTTAAAATATAATAAGAGAATGCTGGTACATGATTGTGTACTTTTGTGGTGAGCCTGCAAGATCATCTGCACTTGTGAAGTGGCCGATAGCCCGATAGCTCCAGATTGCAAAGAACAACATGCATTATAGATTATATGGTTACACAACCATCTTATAATGGTTAAAAAGAGCACTTGAGTAGCTTTCAAACAACACCACCCCCATGCCTCTGCGATCTACAGTGCCCAAGAAATAGGCTGTTGAAATAGGGCATATTAGCCAAATTTCTCATTATTAGCTCATTATGTTTCAGTCGATCATTTTTCCCAGGTCAGACATTTTGTTTATTTCATCAAAAGATTTTTTCCATTTGTAACATGAGACTTTGTCAGACTTTGTCAGAAACTGAAGTCTTGGCTCCTCAAAATGTTAATGGTGAACTATTACCATTACAATATAAACTGCTACACTAAAACAGTGTACGTAAAATGCTAAAAGTTCTAACCAGATGCAGTTTTGCTCATGGTCATTGAGGCACAAAGAGGCTAAGTGAGCAGGAAAGAAGCCAGTTCAGTTTCTCTGTATGGAGTAAGTTAGCAGATGGCTGATTTTCATTTGTAAATTGGTAGACCTGATGTCACCCCTACAAAATATAGTCCTGCCCAACTCAAATGTGTCACGTATCCCCCCTCTCGCTGAACACTGCATGTTGCTGCTCTCATCGTACATCGCAGTTCTCAGCACTGTTGCACCTACTTCCGTGTTGTCATGTGTTTGTTTATGTTGTCATGTGCATGTTGTTTTGGTTCATGTCTTGTCTATGCCCATGTCTTATCATTCGTTGTCTCCCTAGTGTGTCATGATTACTTTCACCTGTTTTCAGTTTGCCCCTAGATTAGTCTTTGTATTTAAGCCTGTGTGTTTCTTTGTTCATTGCGAAGGATACTGTCTATGTTCTTGTACCAGTCTTTACTGAACAGTTTATTGTATCATAGTCTTTCTGGTTTTGGATCTAGTTCTGGTTTCTTGTTTTTGATCTATTCCTTGCCCTGTTTATGTTGTTTGCACATCACCTGACTATTGCCTGTTTTTTGACTTTGTCTCCGCCTCACATTTTGGATCTGGTTGTAAGCTTTCTAAATAAAGTTGTTGTGTACCTGCATTTGCGTCTGTATCTGCCACCTGACAGAATACTTCGCCTGAACATGGATGCAGCAGATAATCTGGAGTGGCATCAGGCATTGGTGACACAGGGCAACCTCATCAGAGAGCAACAGCACCAGATAGCCATGCTTAGCACATAGCTAGCACAGCTCTATGCTCTTTCAATGCTCTATGCAATTTTGCTTTATGCAATTTCCCCAATGTATGCTCACCCCAGCTCCCTACAAGGGTATTGAATTCCTTCTAGAAGGATTCCTGCTACAGTGCCAATTTTATTTTGAAAGCCTGGCGCACCCTAAGCGTGGGGAGAGTGAATGGCTGAGGTTCATGTTGTCCCAGCTAAAATTGGCTAAAAACTTTTATTTGTGTCTGCAACACTTTAAGCTTAACTGTGTTTCTCATTCACAAAACCATTACAAGATTTCAGTAATTAGTGATTGACATGCCATATCTTTAGTATGATGCTTTAAATTTGAGACCAGTTAGTAACTCATTTAAGATAGTTTGATAGATAAGCTTTCTTTCAACACATCTATGGTTTGAATTAAGCACAATTTTATTAAGAGTGTTACATTCGGTTAATGTTTGAATTACAAGATACTTAAGACAAAATATTGAGAAGACTTACAGTTACAGTTGCATGTACAGTACATTGTTTGTTTATCCCACGTTAACCACAAACTTAACAAGTAATTACAATGTTATATGATACAGTTTAACTGACATTCATGATGTCTAACCCCACCCCCAAGAACAGTATTTCCAGGAATCCCCTTTGTAATTTCCCAAGGGATTCCTGGGAAAACTGGACCCCGGGGACAAGGAAGAAAGTGTGTATTAGACAAAAGGAAATCACAAAGAGGTAAATACTATCTATAAAATTTGTACATTTATTCATTTGACAGAAGCTTTTATCCCAGCTGAATTACTGAACCAAATAGATTAAAGTTATGGGCTTTTTAAAGGGCTCAACAATAGCAGCTGGTGGTGCTGGGATTTGAACTCTCAACCTTCTGATTAGTAGCTCAGATCCTCATTGAGCCACAACTGCCTATCTATACTGGGCACTGATCTTCTTTAATGTGTTAAAAATTAAAAAGTTACAGTAGTTACATTAAAGATATTTAATCTATATTTTATTATTAAATCTGGCTAATAAAAAGTTAATACAAATGCTGATGTGTGTTTACAGTAGCAGTGTCCCTCTTCCCGTGCTACAGTGCTTCATCTCAGACTCCCAATTGACCAGAGATGCAGCACTGCACCTTGGGCCTGAGGACTTGTTCACATTCACACTCATTTTCTGTGCAGATAAAATGTATTCTCATCCTTGAGAATGTTGAGAGAATGGGCACAGTAACCCCAGGCTGAATACATACTATATCTGTTTGATTTCTCATTCTTCCTTCTTCACACATTGTAGGGCACTGTTTCTCTGTGCTGATTCCATTTTTTGTACTTGTAGGATATTAAAAGCTGTGATAGGCCTCTGAGCTTTGTCAGTCAAAAAGCGGTAACACAAAAGTAGTAATCTAGAAAAATTAACAGTAAAATACTTATTATAAGCTGCAGTGGCACAACCAAAGTAAATTCGTGAGCTATATTTCACCGAACCACAGAACAAACAAACCATGTGTAGGGTCTTCACTTTCATAGCACTAGGCATGCATAATGTTGAATTAACAATCCACAGAACAGCAAGGCTCCTTAACCAGCAGTAACATGAAGCACCACTGTGAAACAAAACATAAACATTTTAAATTGATTTATTTTTATTTATAGTCATGTTTATAGTCTAATTTTAGTTGAATACCACTGATCTATACATTCTTGCCACTTTTTAGTCAGTTCTAAAATATAGTTAATATATAGTTCAGTTAGTTAATTCTAGCTATTAGTTTTTTTTGTTGGTGTGCGTGCATGTGTGTGTGTGTGTGTGTGTGAGAGAGAGAGAGAGAGAGAGAGAGAGAGAGAGAGAGATTTGAAGACAGAGACAGAATGATGGTGAAAGACACAGTGAGCCTGACATGCCAGACTCACTGTTGGTATGTGGAATACCATGGGTACAGTTGCAGCACATTATTCCATCATCTTGACTTGTCACTGCCTGCACTGGTCCACAAGAAAACATTTGTCATACCTGCATTTGAGAAGAACTCATCATAAAATTATAACATCATTTGTTAAAATTTTAACTAAGTGTTGTAAATAGTCTAGATTTGATGATATAAACAACATATCTCAAAATTGCAGAGTATGTACTTTGTCCAAAGAGCAGAAATTGAAATAAAAAAGCAACACAAAAATTCCTGGGCTATTTTTGAGCATTCTCCAAGACACAGGAGGTTTTGATTGCCTCGGCTACCTCATCTGGAGTCTCTCTGAGCCCATATAAGGAATTCTGAAGGAATCTTATTTTGGGATAATGGAAAATGTAGCTGTGGTTGTGATAAACACTCTTTCAACCTCTTATGGCTAGTGATTGTGGAAGCAGATAGTTTGTCACTTCTAAGCGTAGCTGTCCCTCCCCTTCTGTCTCCTTGTGCTGACTGCATACATTCCCTTTTCTAGTCACAGTCTGCTGCAGTACGACATAAAAGGCAAAAAGGAGCAAAGGTGATGGCAAAGCCAAGATATGAAGTTATGACCATTGCCAAAGGGGTAAATATTATATAATTGCATTACTGAAAACATTATACCTGACATTTCATATGTGGCTTGACCATAAGCATAAACAAACCTAAGCTTTCATGCAGCTGCAAAGATTCTTATTTTGTACATGAAACTCTGGCCACACTAGTGATGTCTTATTCAACATAACTGAGTTTCATGAATATGTGAAGATGCTGGATGATATCATAAAATAATAATAATAATAATAATAATAATAATAATAATAATAATAATAATAATAAATTAAGCCCTATTATATACATAATATCCTTTTATCTAACTCCTACTCCTACAGTGAGTTCTTGGGATATTCTTGGGATATTTTATGCAAGAATGTTGTGTAAAACTAAGATACTACATAACAGCTTATGCTGAACAAATGTAATTTATTTCATCATCAATATCGATGTTATATTTGGTAATTAAGATTATTTTCCATTATTTAGTAATATACAATAATGGCTGAAGGTAAAAATAAAATGTCTTTTGGTTGCTAGTATTGTACAAAGACAACTGAATTTGAACTACTGATATGTGTCTGCCACACATTCATGCAAACATAGTATACAGACAGCTACTCTAAATAGAAAGAATTTGATTGGAAGAGCGTGTGTGTGTGTGTGAAAGTGAGACATACAGATAGTAAATGAGATTTACTACTGTTCAAGTCTCAGACTTGGCTTGGTGCAAAGTGCTCACCTCCACCAACATGGGAGAAACAGTGTTTACATAGTCACAGACACTGTGCTGATAATGTAGAGCAAATGCGCTTGCACATGCAAACATTGCCTTTTAAGGTCATTTTTCATTTCTCCTCATCTCCTCAAATAATCCGAACGAGAAACATGAGGGGTACAGGGTGGTGGGCTAGCTTTTGTTAGTTACAAAACTTCTTTCTTTGCTCTATCATATTCAAGGGGATAATATGTACTATAATGCCACAGCTATACTGTCTGTTTTCTTAATCTTATTCACTTATACTTTTGCTTTTCGGATCAATAATAACTACTTGATGTCTGTTTCTGTGTGATCTGTAGCTGTCTTTAACTGGAGGCCCAGGAAATCCCTGTTACCTTTCTTAGGCACCCAGTCTCTCAGGTTTTGAAAGCTCTGTTCCATTGTTACATATTGATACTAATGACAAGGTCCACCTCATTTTCAGTTTAAATCACAATTTCAAGGGTTTACCTGTTACTTCTCCTTATTTGTACACTGATTAAAAAAAAAAAACATTGGGTTGAAATAAAAGACCTATTGTTTGAGAAACCTTTCTCTAATATTCAATGCTGAAATGATAGAATCACAGAAGATTGTTTTAAAAAAGGATAAATCCTAAGCACATTCCTTAAATGGAAGTAATCAGAATTTGCAGTGACTGGATGTGTGGAAACATTCCAAAACATATACACATAACTTAATCCTAGGCTCTGAGTATGAGAACAACCGTAAGCCATTTGTTTAATTTTGGGATGGTGTCATTTAAAGATTTTGGGCAATCACAAATCCCAAATGAAAACCCCAGTCCCCTTTCTGTTCATGTGAACGTGACCCTGGGATCAGGGATTTGAAGGGGCTTGAGAAGGGGGGCAAGTGACAGTAAGGGAAAACTGGGGCTTTTGGGTCATGTGAAAGCACTTGGCTCTGATGGATCCCAGACTTCTAGGAAAATAATGTGCTTCCTCTCTCTCCTTCATAGTTTCCAGTTCATGAACTTCCTCTACCTCACTGTCTAATCTATTAATCTGTCAAATATACACACACATGTTCATTCAACAATACATATTATATCACTAAAATACAAGAAGTAACATTAAGCTATCATTTAGCTGTCATTTGACAGCAGCCATTTAATTAAGCAACATTTCCTAATATACCTTTTTTCTTTGAGAGAATCAAGTTTTGGCTTGCACAGTAGAAAGCTGATACTGTTTGTGCTCTACTTGTCCTCCTCATACTCTGTTTTACTTTCTGAATTTGGACTAGATGAGATAGGGTGGAGACTCCCATACAACTTTGATAATTAGTAGTATTATATATTTTATTGTAGTATATTTTATTTATGTAGTATTAAATATTTTATTCATATTATTTATGCAATTCGTTTATATTATAGCTTTGTCCTTTACTTCTTTAATAAAAATCTATTTAGATTTAGAACTATCTACTTAGTACAATACATACAATACATAACCTGCTTGATATATTTGGTTGTATGAATTTGTTTTATACACTGATGAACTAATGATCCATAACCTATAGAAGTCAAGGTGCTAAATCACAGCTTCAAGCGTATTAATGGTATGGCTTTAGTGATTTTGCAAGCTTGACATACCTGATATGGTTCTAAGTGCCAGATGAAAAAAGTATTGGCCACATATTCAAACTTTTTAACATACTCAAAGTCAAATTTAAAATATAAATTTACCACTATAAATCATGCTGGGTAATAAAAAAAAGTTATAGCAATGTGATGTGTATGAGGAAAACTTACCTTAGACTGTTCCATGGTAGAGAAGGGAATTTATAAAGGTCTGTCTTCGACACAAAGCCTAGGCAGAAGGGTGCTGCTGCTTGGACAAATGTGACATTAGTGGAAGTATGTGAAAGAGTAGACCATGGCAGCTGTGCACTTCAAATGGACTGTACTCTCTACTGTCCCTACTGAGGGAGTTTCCCAAGAAAACCTCTCTTTTGAAGGATGCATCACTTGGGGAGCAAAAACTTTTCTATTACCTTATATGAGGCAAGAGGCTGGCATACATTAATAGCAAGTAAAAGGGAAATCCTCCAGATGACTGTGATTGGCTCCATGCGTGTGAGCCTCCATGACCCCAGGCAGTGACCCAGTGTGCGTGTAGGAGAGGATCTGGAAAGTGCTGCTGCTGGGGAGGAGCACTCAAGCTGGAGGTGGGTCTGTTTTTCCAGCTTTGGAAGGCACAATTGACAATTTTCATATTTCTTCTAAATTTGGAGATTTCTGCCCATGCTAGAGTCTTGGCAGTCCTGACTATGAGCACACGTGGAAAACATTAACACAGTTCTCATTGCCATTTCAGTATAGAGACATACACTGTAAAAAAAATTCTGTAAAATTACAGTAATTAACTGGCATCAGTTTCACCAGCAGAGTAGTGTTTATTTACAGAACAGTTACTGTGTATAAATATTACAGCAAATCACTGTAATTCAAATATGACTCATTATTGCTTTTCTGAAATTTACAGTCATATATTGATTACTTATTTTCCACTAACATATTTATATTAGACACCTATTACTGTATTTCAAGAATGGCTTAACCCCTTAATAACATTTGCTATTTCTGTAGTCTGCAGACCTTTAGAACATGCTTACCCTTATGTCTTTCATTGTGCGGACATGAACTCAACATTTTCAACATCATAAAGCAAGGGCCTAGGCAATTAAATTTATACGATCTTTAATATACTACTAAAATGTCTTTCAAAAGTTCTTCTCTATACAATCTTTACAAAGAACATTTGTAATACACTATGTGTTTACAAATCTCATGTGTACACACAGTTTTCAATAAAGAACTCAAAAATTCAAGAACTCAAAAACAGATTTCCATTTTATCAGCTTGGAATCAACACAAGTCTGTCAACAAATTGTTGTTATGTCAAACTGTCAGACAGTGGCACTGGACTTACAGTTTTTCTCAGTTGCTTTGGCATAGACCTCAAATGAAAATCATTGTCTAAATCTTTACATGTAAAATAGTACAGCCAATAGGCAAAACTGTCAAATAAATCTAATGCGTAAACATTAGTGATATGGGTTTGCTATGTGAGATGAATTGATTTTGATATTGCTAAGTATTGAGATTCAATTTTCTCACAATTTGTCTCAATTCTATTGTGTGTGTGTGTGTGTGTGTGTTAATAGTATTCTAACATACTTGATCTGTATGATGTATGGTACTGAATGATGCAGCTGGAGGCAGATGAAAGACCGTGTATTTTTGTGGTTGTAGGTGGAGCAGGTTTCAACCTAAACAAAGTCAGGAGACATGGCTGAAACATCATAGGTCACAGAGCCTCATGGATGTTCCAGGCCAGCATGGGGAAACATTACAATTGGTACTGCAATATTCGGAGTATGGGGTGAGCACCAGCATTGGGCCCTACAACAAGTCAAGTCAAGTCAAGTGGAGTTCATTGTCATTTCAACCATATACAGTCAGTTAGTACATAGTTAAACGAAACAACGTTTCTCCAGGACCAAAGTGCTACATAAGACAAACACAGAACAACACAGAACTACAAGGGACTACATAAATTTATACATAAAGTGCACAAGTGCAGACAGCACAAGACAGTACAATGACTACTGGGATAGACAATGGGCACAGTAAGTCCCAGTGCAGCGCCGACCAGTACATAGTTCTATTAGAAAATGAATCCAGTGACAATAGTGCAAAAAGAGTACAATATAAGTTGCTGTAGGTGTAAACATAAGAAGTAGCAGCCTAGTAGAGAGTATAATATATGTACAGTATAATAAATATTTGTAACAGCATAATATAATGTGGAGATGTGCAAAAAAATTGCAGAGAGGATGGAGGATGTACAGTTTTGTGTGTGTGTGTGTGTGTTCTTTCAGTCCAGTTTCTGAGTATTGAGGAGTCTGATGGCATGGGGGAAGAAATTGTTGCACAGTCTGGTCGTAAGGGCCCGAATGCTTTGGTACCATTTGCCAGATGGCAGGAGGGTGAAGAGTTTATGTGAGGGGTGTGTGGGGTCATCCACAATGCTGGTGGCTTTGCGGATGCAGCGTGAGGTGTAAGTGTCTGAGATGGAGGGAAGAGAGACTCCAATGATCTTCTCAGCTGTCCTCACTATCCGCTGAAGGGTTTTGCGATCCCTTGTGAAAACACAATGTCTCCTAGCATTCTTAGATGCACTTTACATAGATCTGATTCCTGAGAATGGTAGGGAGCTGGACAGGAATGACGTACAAAAATATGTAGTAGTCTGGAACAATGTTAGCTTTCACTATACCTAATCTGGGAATGGTTTGTCACACACCCATGATTTTTGATGGAGTTCCTCGCATCCTACTCCCCTTTCCTCAACCTCTTTTTTCTGCCTGGAATTTTTCTCTGCCTGGAGATAGAAAGTTTGTGACCATCATGTCATTGTTGGAACCATTTGATGCTGCATGTGTGGACAGAGGCATACAGAGGGTGGTTGCATCATGCAAAATGATTTTTCCCACTTTGTATAGCCAGACAGAACATTAGGTGGATGTGGATGAAAAGCAGTGGTCAGACCAGAAGGAACGACAGGACGAATTGTAGGATAAAAGGTAATTGTCAGTTACTATATTGTACTGTAATTTCCAGTTATTTCAATATCCAGTTATTATTAAATTTACATTTACAGCATCTGGCAGACACACTAATCCAGAGTGACTTACAAAAGTGCTTTATAGTATCTATCAATAAATACATCCTGATACTGGTTCACTAGGTCATAGACTAAGAGTACTATCAGTCTAAAAAAATCTATTATTAGATGTATTATTACTCTAATACTCTATTATTGCATGCATTACTCTATGTTTGTTATAGAGCATCATATGTACAATGTTTGTAATAATTTTTTTTTTACATTACAGTACTACAGTATGCTGTAAAACAACTGAGAATGGCTTTTGATTTGACAATTATACTATTGTAATGAAGTGCCTATGATAAACAAGATAAACAAACTTTCATTAAAACTGTCATATTGACACTGTACTTTAGCATTTTGTAAGTCTTGGCGTAAACAATAATAAAGGGGCATTTCATTTTGGTGGCTCTGATGAATTCATTGGTGGAGTTACTTAATTTTGAAAGACAAGTTAAACATTTTTCAAACTTCTTTTTTCCAATGGAGTGTGTTATGATGTTTTGCAAGAGAAATATGCTGTTGTGATGCTTCGTTTAACTGATGTGGTGATGCACTTACTGATTTTATCATTTTCAGAACGTTTCAGGAAATGTGCCAAAGCAATTGCGAAAAACTTTAATGCTCCTCTTCATCTGAGCTGATATCATGCAAGAAAAATGGGCCTAAGTTCAAGTTCAGAATCTGATACACGCCTCTGTTTTAGAAAACTCCACCCGTACATAGAGCCTACTTCTGATGTAGTTACGCCTGACGTGCACAATTCCTGTATTAAATCCTAAAAGCGGGCATGTACCTCAAATCTGAATACAGCCCATTATGCTTTATGAATGTATATACCTAACACTGTGGCAAATGCACAAACAGTACACGAATAAGAGTGACAAACTGGTTTGTATTCAATAATCAGAATTTCTTCTCAACTTGTATGTAGACAAAAATGTCAGAAACTCATATTAGACAAAATCCCACTGAAAGTCCATAAGCTTCTTCAGGAAGTTAAACTATACTGTTTCTTTCTTTTTTTTTTAATGTATTTATGTATTTATTTATTTATTTGTCAATAATTCTGCGCTATGGTTTTAATCTTCTGTAGGGGAGACTGGGGAGTGTTGTAACACTGGGTTAGTTGTAACACTGTCAGTTTGCCCAATCAGAAAAGAGCTGCGGTAATGTTATCAATATTGTACATTCCCATTTCCTTTTTGAGCCCACAGGAGAACTGGCATGTCTCTGTGAGCAACATTGTGAATTTTACGACTAAAAAACTGATTTTCAGGTAAGAAAGTAAAAATTTTTATCGAGATTATTTTCTTGCCTAGCATTCATTGTATTGTATATACAATGGTTTGACTTACATAACTTAAAGTAGCAGTTTCTCTAGTTTAATTTGATGTTTTGCATTCATGCTAGCTTCAAACCCATATGCTAAAACAGTCCGCTATGTAATGGCTGCTTGGGGTTGGGATAGTTGTAACAGTTCATTAAAAACATTACAACCATCCCCTTCAGATGATACAGATTTTTTTTGTACTTTTCTCCTTTTTCCAGCATGCCTAGGCAGTGGAAGCTTAAGACAGACACACAGAGTGTCCCTGCAGACATTCTGAGAAAGGCTACAATTGAAG
Source organism: Pangasianodon gigas (assembly GCA_022758105.1). Taxonomy (NCBI): domain Eukaryota; kingdom Metazoa; phylum Chordata; class Actinopteri; order Siluriformes; family Pangasiidae; genus Pangasianodon; species Pangasianodon gigas. The sequence goes on along the minus strand of CM040460.1, from coordinate 12,635,073 downwards.
TCAGGCAGGGAAAATCAGTGAGAAAAGTCGCCAAGGCCCATTCCATCTGTCAAGTCACATTGTACAGATATTGTAAAGCCTCACAAAAGCTAAGAGCAGAGGGTTCAAGTGAGCAGCCCCATGTAGGCTACCGTAGTAGTCAGAGAGTCTTCAGTGAGACACAGGAGGAACTCTTCACTGAGTATTTGAAGGAAGCAGGTGATCTGTACTATGTGTTAACCCCCCGAAGAGGTATGAATGAGATAGGCCAAAATAAAAAAAAAATGGGGCACTCGTAAGTTTAAGGAAAATATTTTACTGCACAATTATTGTCCTCATTATGAAGAGATAGAGACCATTGATTAACAGCTTTTCCGCAATGGTTGTTGTGGCTTGTTTATCACTGATTGCCCCAAGGGGTCGTATGTCATTCATGTGGGATAACATGTTTTCTGTTTACTTGCTTTTAAGTCAGGAAGTTTGCATACCAGTTGGAAGTGGAAAATAACTGTAAACACCCCCAGTCATGGGTTGAGAAATCCATGGCAGGATCTGACTGGTTTTCAGGCTTCATTGAAACACCATCCAAATCTGACCATCAGACGTGCACAGGCAACTAGTTTGTCTCGGGCAACAAGCTTCAATCATCCAAATGTGGAGAGATTATTCAAGAAGCTTGGACATGTGATTGAGAAGCACAGCTTTGATGGGAATGATATTTGAAATGTGGATGAGACGGACATCACAACCTTCCAGACTCCTGACCAAGTAAATGCATGCTGTGGTGTTAAGCAAGTTGGTTTGATGACATCAGGAGAGAGGGGTGTCCTGGTATCAGTAGCTTGTGCTGTGAATGAATTGGGAAATGTCATTCCTCCAGCCTTCGTCTTCCCACATAAAAGATACAAGGTCCTTCATGTGCGATGGACCACCAGGTAGTGCTGGGTGTGGTAATGACTCTGGATGGATGCAGGAGGAGGATTTCCTCATCTTCCTAAAACAATTCGTCAAGCATACAAAGGTCAGGCCTGAGAGGAAGATGTGACAGTTGTTGGACAACCACAGTTCTCATCTTTCAGTTCTTCTCATAAGCTACAGCCCCTTGATCATAGTTTCTATTGTCCATTTAAGAAGATGATAAACACAGCCAGTGATGCATGGATGAGAATGAATCCTGCCAAACCTATGACATCCCAAGCCTGGTTAGGACTGCATTCCCCAATGCTGCAACCCCAAGCAAAATACAAGCCGGTTTTAGATGTACAGGCATCTGGCCTGTCAGTCCAGACATTTTCCAAGAGTGTGCTCCATCACAAGTCACAGATTGGCCTGAGCCATCTTCCTCTCTGGCCTTTTCCCCAGCTGATCAGCCAGTCCAACCCACCACCTCAGCTAACCAGCCAGCCCAACCCTCCACCTCAGCTAACCAGCCAGCCCTAGTCTCCTTTCCAGGTGACCAGGCAGGCCAAGCCTTTTCTCCAACTTACTTGGCCCATCAGGAGGAGAATCAGCAGGATCCTTCAACTCAAGCCTCTGCTGCTCAACAGGGTTTCAGTCCATCTGATCGCTATCCATTTCAAAAAGCAGGACCAAGGAAGACTCCCAGTGGGAAGAGAAAGAAGAGACAATCAGAAATCTTGACAGTTACACCTGTGAAACAGGTGCTAGAGGTAGAAAGAGGTAGAAAAGAAGAGGAGCACTGGAAAAAGCGTAAAAAAGAAAATAAACCTGCCATCTGGAAAGGGACAAAAGAAGAAAACAAAGCAAACAAATATAAGGCCCAAGCCCAATGACCAAGACGATTCTGACACCTCTGATGTTGAGGTTGAGAATGTCTGCATTGTGTGCATGGAACACTTTGCAAACGCAAGGTCAAAAGAAGTGTGGAACAAGCATGTACTTTGTCAGTTCTGGGCCAAAAATCCTGCACCCCAGGGGCAGCCATCTACATTTGCCACAACTGTGACAGTGACTGAACCTTTATGTGACACATACGCATTCAGGAATGCAGTATACACACACACACACACACACACACACACACACAGTAATTGTTTTTAGGCTAAATTCAAAGTTTTAGAAGAAATGTGTTTTTTTGTCAGTTTAAATTTTACTTTACACTAACAAAAAAGTTCACTTTATTCAAGACTGTTTATTCTTTTTTCTTCAATAAAGTTCTTGCATAAATTGGATACTATGGATCTTATTTCCTTATTTGCAAATTACCTTTCATTGTTACATCCATCCCCAGCTAGTGTTACAACTCACACCAGTAGTGGGGTAGTTTGTAACAACGGGATTCTTTGTATTTGACATTAACTCACATAATCTGTGATTGTGTAGTACACGTCCAAGTGAGTATTATTTGTAGTAGACGAATATGGGTACCGTGTATCAAAGTTTGAGAGATCTAGCACGAACAACCACAGAGTTACTGATGCTCAAACAAAAGGGGTTACTACCATCCCCGGTCTCCCCTATTTTTCCACTTTACTTTCTGCCGTATTTTCATTTTTTTCGAAGAACGCTTTTTATTTTTTGTCTAAAGACAGCGAGCGGAGGCCATCCACGCCGGATCCCCGCCGTCGAAAATAATATCAACTAATCTTCGACTAAGGTACGTTAAATAACATGTCAAACATTCAGCTTTTTCAGTGTGTTGAGTGCAGGATGTTTAGTCATTCTTCCTCCGTCGTTAGTAATAGCTTTATCTGTGCTAATTGCATATTAGGTAGCTCTCTGACGGAGAAGGTTGCAGCATTAGAGGTAAGCATCCAGACTCTAGTGAGAGTGAGAGCAACGTAGTTTCTATAGAGGAAAGTCTGGATGCCTTAGGCGGAGTTAGCGATCCACAAACTGCGGCATTAGAGCCCTCACAGCGGGTCCAGTGGGTGACGACTTGGCGGTATAATCGCAAAGCCAAAGCTAATGTTAAGGCTCGCCCACGGGAGCACCACTCCTCTCCGTTTAAAGTGACTAACAGGTTTGCTCTCCTCAGTGAAGCACCCGCTGAGAAACCTGAAAGAGCTCTGGTTATAGGAGACTCTATCCTAAGGCACGTGAAATTAGCTAGGCCTTTAGGGGCATCAGCAGCACTAGTTAGGTGTATACCGGAGGCCAGGGGGCCGGACATAGCAAGTAATCTTAGGGTCTTAGGCAAGCATAGGTTTTCAAAGATAGTAGGAGCTAATGATAGTGTATATTAGCTCCTACATGAATAACTATCTTTGAAAACCTATGCTTGCCTAAGACCCTTTGTTCAGTATATGCTGACCCTTAGTCAGTCAGAGGTTACTAAGAGTAACATTGTAGAGGTGTGTAAATTAGCGAAGGTGATGCCCGATGCTGTAGTATGCTCTGGCCCCATCCCAATGCGGCGTGGTGATGTAGCTTACAGCAAGTTATGGTCGCTGAAGTGCTGGATGTCCAGGTGGAGCTCTGAAAACAATGTGGGCTTTATAGATAATTGGAGTAGTTTTGAGGGCAAGGCTGGCCTGTTAGGGCGGGACGGTGTCCATGCCACTCGGGAAGGTGCTGCTTTCATTTCTTGTAGCATAGCACATAGTCTCAGAACAGTCCTTGTTAATCAGTGACAATCCAGAGCCAACGCCAGGGAGCGAACAAGCAGGCTAAACCAACCGTTTGCTAGCTGCAATGAGTCGTCACTTAGGTTCCAACATATTGAGACGGTATCTGTTCCCCGAGCTAAACAAAAATGTAGGAATACATGTTTGTTTTAGTAACCTAATTAACATAAAATTAAATCATACCGAATGCACAGCCAGCACCTTTGATCTGAAGCTAGGACTGTTAAATATCAGATCTCTTACGTCTAAAGCGCTTATCGTTAATGAAACTATTACTGATCAGGAGTTTAACAGAAATGTGGATTAAACCAAATGGGTATGTAGCATTAAATGAAGCTAGGCCTCTCGGATACAGTTATATACATCAACCCCATCTAACATATGTAGCTACAAAAAATAAGTCTACCCAGTCGATTCTGCTAATTATTATTTACAGACCCCCAGGGCCATGTTCTGAATTCCTTTGTGAATTTGCAGATTTCTTTAGACAAACCATTAATTGTTGGAGACTTTAATATTCATTTTGATAATCCGGAAGACCCTCTGAGAGCAACGGTTGTGTCCATTCTAGATTTAGTAGGGGTTAATCAGAACATAATAGGACCCACTCATAATGGTGGTCACAATCTGTATCTAATACTAACATCCAGATTAAATATAGAAAATATGGTCACATTTCCACAGTCTACAGTTATCTCAGATCATTATCTCATCTCTTTTAATTTGTATCTTAATATTTGCATAATATATGCACCTTGCCATGCTACCACATCAAACGTACTTTCACGTCAGCTACTGCAAAGAGTTTTATCATTAATCTCCCGGAGTTATCAACTATGATTGGATCACTGTCTGACCCCACAGAACTTGATCAGGCAACTGAATGCTTAGAGTTCCGCTACACTCTACATTCTACACTCTAGGTTTTAGCTCTGCTTCAGTGGAAAATACGAGCACCCTGGTATAATGATAACACACGTACCTTGAAACAGACCATCGAAAATTAGAATGTAAATGTTGTCAAACTAAATTGGTATTATTTCAGACAGCATGGAAGGAGAGCCTCCAGAGCTATAGAAAATCTGTTAGTGCTAGATCAACATATCTCTCCACCCTAACAGAAGATAACAAAAATAATCCTAGATTCTTATTTAATACTGTAGAAAAAATAACCAGGAATATTACCACCACAGAAACATGCACACCATTAATATGTAGTAGCGATGACTTCATGAATTTTTTCAATGGCAAAATTGAAAATATCAGGCAAAAAATTCAGACTATAAATTTAAAACCACATGATTTGATGACAAACCACATAATATTATATTATATATCTTCACTATAATATGTTATATTATAACATAATAACAATATAACTATCAGGTCGGCGGTTAGAATGTTTTACTCCCCTTCGAGAGATCGAACTAATTTCATTAATGTCCTCATCAAAATCATCAACTTGTATATTATATCCCTTACCTATATGTTTCTTCAAACAGATAATACCAGAAACAATCGAACCTCTTCTAAAAATAATCAGTTCTTCCCTTAGCACGGGCTATGTATCTAAATTTTTTAAACTAGCAGTTATTAAACCCCTGATTAAAAACCTGACCTCAGCCCCTGTCAGCTGTCCAACTATAGGTCAATATCAAACCTGACCTTTATCTCCAAGATCCTAGAAAATGTTGTAGCATAGCAGCTATGCTCATACCTACATAGGAATAATGTGTCAGTTAGAACAAGAAATGTATCAGTCAGGATTCAGGCCTGATCATAGCACAGAGACAGTGCTGGTTAAAGTGTTAAATGACCTAATAGTGACCTCTGATCAGGGTTGTGTCTCCTTGCTTGTTTTACTTGACCTTAGTGCAGCTTTTGACACAATTGATCATACTATTCTCCTTGATATCCTAGAAAATGTTGTTGGAGTTAAGGGAACAGCCCTCTCCTGGCTCAGGTCTTTTTTAACTGATTGTTATTCTGATGACACAGTCGTATGTTTCAGCAATGCCAGGTGAGAGACTCCAGCTTAATAAAATTGAGGAATATGTAAATGACATTAGACACTCAGTGCTTTTTAACTTCCTTAAACTTAATTCTGACAAGACAGAAGTACTTGTACTAGGACCACATGCAGCTAGGAGTAAGCTTTCTGATTACATAGTATCTCTGGATGGCCTTTGTTTCATCATGTGCAGCAGTAAAAGACCTTGGTGTGATTATTGACTCCAGTCTTTCATGTGAAGCTCATGTAGATAGTATTACTAGAATAGTTTTCTTTCATCAGAAATATTGCTAAGATAAAAAAATATAATGTCACTACACAATGCAGAAAAACTAGTTCATGCTTTTGTTACATCTAGGTTGGATTATTGTAATGCCGTACTTTCTGGATGTTCCAGTAGGTGCTTAAACATGGTCCAGTTAGTCCAGAATACAGCAGCAAGAGTCCTTACTAGAACCAGAAGATATGACCATATCACAAACTTACCACACTGCATTGCTCCCAATCAAATTTCACATTGATTATAAAATGCTACTATTGACCTATAAAGCAATGAATGGTCTCGTTTCACAGTACCTGGGCGAACTTATGGTCTTTTATGATCCGCCACACCTACTCAGATCAAAAGGTGCAGGCTATTTGTTGCTACCTCAACTAGTGAAGGATACAGCAGGGGGCAGAGCTTTCTCTTACAAAGCCCCACAGTTATGGAACAGCCTTCCAATTAGTGTTCGGCTTAAACACAGTCCCAGTGTTTAAGCCTAGGCTGAAAGTATATTTGTTTAGTCAAGCCTTTTGTGAATAGTTTTTTCTTATGTAAAGGAGCAGATCTAGAGGGTTCAAGGGCATAAGGTGTTTCGGTGAACTGGGATGTTTGGATGCTCTCGCCCACTAGGTTTGTTGACGGTGGAGTGGCTGGCCGCTTTATGTCCCACGGTGCCGTCATGCCTGTGTTACCTTTCGGCTCTACCTTTGTTTATGCGGTCATAGCTAATCTTGCCGGAGTCCCTGCTTGCACTCTGCACACAATGTACATTGTCCTTAATGATTACGTGACAATAAGCATACCTAATAATAAAAATCTGTGTTTTTCTCTCTCTCTCTGTGTTGAGCTACACATGCTACTCCTGAGATACCAGTGATACTGACCCCTTCTGCTCTCCGGACCTGCCTGATCCATCCTGATGCGCTACTTCTGGTTGGAGTTCTCATCGCTTGGAAACCACTCACTGCTGACAGCCTAAAGATACATGAGATTACTGTGGATGGTACCACTTAGAAACCATGAAGATGGCTTTGGACTGCAGTTGATAAAAAAACAGTTTTGCTATGATGGCTTAGGATTACAATTGCTATGATATCTTTAGGACTGCAATTGCCACAAACAGTTTTGCACTCAAGTCTCCATCAGCGAACAGTTGATAACGTCAACAAAATAGACTTCATGTTAAAACTATAATGAATTTCCTGGTTACACAATTGCACTTTTTGACATATAGTACACAGTTATAGAAGGGAATTATTTAACCAGATTAACCATCTGTTAACCAGATGAGGATGGTTTCCCTTTTGAGTCTTGTTCCTCTCAAGGTTTCTTCCTCATATCATCTCAGGGAGTTTTCTTTCCTGTTGCCTCTGGCTTGCTCATTAGGGATACATTTACAAATTTAAAATTTATATCCTGAATTTATATATTTCTTTAAGGCTGCTTTGTGACAGTGTCCATTGTTAAAAGTGCTATAAAAATAAAATTGAATTGAATTGAATATATTTAATTGTTACTATTCTGCTATTCTGGCAAAGCATGTCATTCTTGAACGTTTGTGTAAAAAAACATTTATGTTCAAGAATGCTCCAAATTTTGACCACGCTAATTTTTTTGATGTGTTTTTACTACGATGCCTGACATATCCATGACTCATCTTATCATAGAAGTGGATTTTACCTGCATCCTTGATCCCTTCATGGATCTCCACGGGCCCTTAATCACTCTAATTCTACTACTGCATTGAACAATCTCATTCATTCATGAAATGTAGTTGATATCTTGAAACTTCAGCACCCTACAGAAATGTTTTATTTTTTTATAAGCTGAATTTTATTGAATGTTTGATTAATATCTGTATTTGCCATGAAATAGCCATCGAAGCTGGTATGGATATGGAATAAAGAAAGAAACAAACAAACAAACTTCAGCACCCTACCGACAAGGATTACTCATTCTTCTCAGCAGTCCATAAATCATACTCTAGGATTGATTATTTTTTAACAGATTCAAAGTTAACAACAATGATCTCCTCTTCTAAATATCATAACATCCTAATATCTTATCATTGCCCAGTTACGATTCTGGTGTTCAAAAACCTAAATTTAGCTGGTGCTTTAATCCTAATTTGCTATTTGAGGAAAAAGTTTCAAGAGTACTGTTCTACCTGCATAGCTGAATATCTTACTTCAAATGACACAGGGAATGTTTTTAATTCAGCAATATGGGAGGCCCTCAAAGCTAACGTTAGAGGCCATGTAATAGCCTATGCGGTGCAGTTAAAAAAAACAAAGCCTCAATAGCATCATGAAATTAAAATATGAATATAACAGCAAGTCAGATCAATACCCTCTTACTAAAGGTTAGGCAGAAGCTCGTTGAACTGGGAGAAAAATCAAGTCGTCTTTTAGCCCGTCAGCTTAGAGACTTACAAGCAAGCAGAGCTATCCTTAAAATAGAATTTAGTTCAGGTATTTTAATTACTAAACCTACAGAGATAAGCAGGGGATTCATGGAGTTTTTCCAAGAGCTATATACCTCTAGGAGCACAGTAGAATTGGCAACTATTAAAAATTCTCTCCGCTTAGAGCTACCGCAAAAGGCAAATGCCGATATAACCTTAGAAGAAGTGATTACAGCCTTTAAGGGCTTTCCCTTAAGTAAAGGAGCTGGACCTGACAGCTTTTGCATAGAGTTCTATAAAACCTTCTCTGATCAGATAGCTCCCCTATTGTTAAGAATGTTTGAAGACTCTCTTAAGAATAGGAAAATGCCAGAATCACTTTACTCTGCAAACATATCACTAATTTTGCAAAAAGATAAAGAGGATACAAACCCATCTTCCTCTTGACCCATTGGTCTTCTTGGAAATGACCTTAAAGTGTTCACTAAAATTCTTGCCAGGGGAAAGATTTCCGTCACTTGGAGCCATTTCTTTAATACATTTTGTATAGGATACCTTAACTAAAGTAGGTATGGTATAGCTGATCATATTTCATTTGAAATTGTCAGTGATACAATTTCACATTATTCTTGTTAGCTGTGTTTTCAAAAGTAACTCACTGCTCTGATTGTACACCTAATGTATGTAAATTGCTATTTTGTAGTGATGTGCTGTTTTCCCCATTTTTCCTTTTTTTGTAACCCCATTACACCTTTTATTTTTTGTAAACCTGAAAAGCAATAAACATTTGAATTACAAAAACATTTGAATTGCAAAAAATACAAAAAAAGAGAAACCACCCACATATTATCCCAGTGAAGATGGGTGTTGTGGACCATCACATCTCTCTATAAGCTGATGATGTTCTCTTATACCTTTCAGAGCCAAAAGAATCTTTATCTTGCTTTATCTATGCCCTCTTAAACATTTAAACGACTTTGGCAACTTATCTGGGTACACAGTCAACTGACAAAAAAAGCAAGTTCATGCCATTATATGATAGTGTAGACTTGAGTTTCCTTAATGGCCTACCCTTTACAATCACAGACAAAATAAAATACCTTGGAGTTACAATTTCAAGAAATTATGGCCTACTGTATGTGCTGAATTATTACTGGAGCAATGTAATAATTACAGTAACATTGCTGATTACTTGAAGAGTGCATATCCTGAGAAGGTGTCTGTTAAAATTTTGTATCAGATTAGGAATTAATTTAAAGTCCCTGAAACCAGTGTTTTGGCCCGTATTGCTTTTAATCATGCTTTTACCACATCACACACAGACAAGGACTTTCTATCATGTAAAAGAAAAGGAATCGTGACAGTAGAGGACTTACTTATATATTGATAATACTTTTGCTACATTCATCCAGCTTAGTGAAAAAAAATTGGATTACACCCATCCCATTTCTTTCACCTTTTCACAAATTTGCAGTTATGTTAAGTCCACTAGGGACATTTACTTTTATATGATCTTAAAGCCAGATATTAAGGGTCTAGTGTCTAAGGTCATAAATCAGTTTCAGAGATCTTGTGCCCCATCAACCCAACACCTGAGGAATCATGGGAGAAGGACCTTGAAATAGAGATTACTGAGGACACTTGGACAGAAGCTTTATAGGATATTCAGTCGTGTTCCATAAATTCATGCTATCAGCTAACTAAATACAAAGTAATACATAGATTACATTATTTTCAAAGTTACACTCCATATATCCTTCTATATCCCCTCTGTGTGCTAAGTGTAAATCTTATCAAGGAACCCTGGCACATTTATTTTGGTTTTGCCCTTAATTACACAAGTTTTGGTATATGGTATTTAACTGTTATTCTGCTATACACAAAGTTGACCCACCTCCAGATCTTGCTCCTAAGTTTGAGACTTGGCTGAATTAGCTTATTAGCACACTACACACAGAAAAAAATCAGATATGAAATAGCTGGGAAATCCAGTAGATTTTAGACATTTGGAATCCTTTCCTCACCTATCTGGATGACAGTGGGTGACATAATTGTGATTAAAATATAAAAGTGATGGTCAAACTTAGACAACATATAAGAAAGTTGGTATACAGTCAGGTCCATAAATATTGGGACAGTGACACAGTTTTGGTAATTTTGCCTCTGTACACCACCACAGTGGATTTGAAATGAAGTAGTCAAGATGTGACTGAAGCGTAGACTTTCAGCTTTAATTCAAGGGGTTTAACAAAAATATTGCATTAACCGTTTAGGAATTACAGCCATTTTTTACAGAGTTCCTCCAT